>MU968359.1:41336439-41936439 GCA_034641835.2 Pinus albicaulis
GGTATTTTACTGAAACAAAGAAAATAATCTACATGGAATTATTTAATAGTTACTCTAGTTAATCATAAGTATACATACTGTAAGAACTTATCCACAGTCCTTTACAGATACAGAAAGTTTAGAGTATAAATAATTTAATTCGAAAGGGTTGGTACAATGGAAGGAATATAGAGAAATCATTTCGTATATCTAGATCTAGAAAGTTAAATAAAGAAAAATGAAAAACATGCCATTTTTTCATAGAGTCAATTGGCATTTGACCAACTTGGACAAGAAAATAAACATGGTATTAAGAATCATTGAGAAAGGTCAGGGTACGCTTGGTATAGATGTGCAGTCAAAGTATACCTACATCAACCAAGACTAGAATTAGAAAAAAATTTAATTATGTAAGATAAGGTTTGTGATATAACTAACGACTTAGTGGGGTAAGTACCTTACAAAGCTGACTCTGGGTTATATCTATATTGAATAAAAAGGAGGGAATAAATTAGATAGACCCTATAAACCAAAGGATTTATAAGATAGATCCTATATATATATAATCTGGTGAAAACTATGAAAAAATATTAATGCTAGCATGAATGCTAATACGAATAAAAATTACCTGGAGTAGGGTGTCAGCGTTCGGTGCAACCAGATATGGTGTGAATCTATCAAACAACCTAGCATTGGGAATAAACCATACCGAAAAACCCTCTATGTTTTGAAAAAACACTATTAGTGGTAGAAAAATAAAATAATACTCTAACTAAACTAAACCAATGATACCTCTGAACAAAATGGAAAATCATAATATGAGAACACATTGATATAAGAGTACGAGTTGGACAATTCAAACAAAAACCAGCAAATGACGAAATCAACAAGATTCGATATTAGAAAATATAATGAAAGTCATTGAAGAAAACAACGATTGTCATAACGAAATAGGAATGAGATCAATGAATACCTCTATGGTAAAAGGATACATGGAAGTATTACCGAATCACAAACAATATTTCTAAACTAAAAAAAAAAATACAAAAATAAAAATAAAAAATGAAGCGGTAGTGCTATAAGATATTACATTAACCTGGAAAACGAGGACCATGCAAGGTAAGGAATCAATTCCAGAAGGCATAATCAATTTTTAAAGAGTCTGTATATAAACCAAATAAATAAGAATTAAAACTCCACATTCCTTATAATCAAAATGTAATTATCCGAATGATTTGATAATGGAGGTTTCGAGAATTTGGGTATCTAAGACAGATACAGATTTATAGTAAGGAGGATTCGTCTTTGAGATGAAATGTAGAGAGTGGTCTTACCATGACTCTCTAGTATCTAAATAAAAAGTGATAAGTCAAAAATGAACAACAGATTTTGGCATCTGACATTTTACAAGCATGAGAACAAATTCTGCAAAGGGCACAACCACGAAAGTAAACTAAGATTCAAGATATATTTAATAACAGAAAGTACGGATTGAAATTACATTACCTGGTAAAAGACAAGAAGGGCATCCTTAGCATGCACCTTTTATGTTGCTTCATCATGTTCTTAGCCATAGTGAAACCAAATAGTATAAATAAACTCAGACAATGGTCAAGTTTTAGAGCTAACAGTGGATGCCTACCCAACAAAGGAGAAGCGCAGTGAAAAATGAGACTAAACAGGAGCAAGAGTATTTTATTGACTTCACAAACCCTAAATTCAACTGCAATCCAGACCATCCAAATTTCAAGCATCCAAGAAGGATGGAGAGACTCCTGCATTTTCCAACTAGGGGTTATCAAGCCATGTGACAGCGTACACGCTAAGTTAATATGTTTAGGACAGAATTGTTCAAAAATTAATTGAAGTAGATCAGGATGAGTAAATGAAAGTATGAAATGTACCATCCTCAGGGTTAAAATGTCATAAAGACTCAAAAAATTGGTAATAGTAAGAACGTAAATAAATTTTTCTTTAATAATAATGTTGATAGTTGGACACACTCTGTGCTCCAAAGCTTGATGTTAATCCGCGTAGGTGGATTTGACAGGAAGTCAAATTATATCAATTGTTGAAGCAATATTTTAATGGTCAAGAATAATTCACTTTGAGACCATGTGTATTTATACGCTTTGACAGTTTGATACGAACATAAATGACTCAACTACTGAGATATACGAATGGATATAAATTCATTTGCATAAATGATCTTGTATTGCACATCTGGTTTATTGATAAAATTCAGATGGGGAAATTGTTAGGAATATTAGTTGCGTGGAAGAAACATGTAACATCTTAATTAAATTCTTAGTGAATGGAAAAAATTGGTATACCCTGTTGAGAATGAAATTATACGTTCTGATAGAGGTATTTATACTCAGAACACCAGAAAATCGAACCAAACCAGAGCTGTAACTTTCAGCAAAGATGGTGTTAACACCTAATTACTAAGTAACTCCATCGTGATACGGAAATTACCACGGTGGGATTATCAAATAAAAAAAAATTGAGTTGAAGGAAAAGGTTTAATCATTGGGAAATTACTCTACTATATAGCAAAAATAGTATTATACTATTTCATTGGCATGAATGATAAAACCATTATGAAAGATTAGGTGTTAAAGGATTTACTCCAATTATTAGGTCAAAGTTTGACAATGGTATTTGGTAAAGTTACCAGGATTGTCTTCCAATCATATACATACATATAGAAGTCCTGAAGGGTACATAGAGTATGTTTGCTGATAGCATAATTCTTAAATGATATTAACTCATATATGTAAAAAAAAAATCTAGGCAAGGAAGTGATAAGACTAATGAGGAGTTATAACACTATGTAGTATTAATACAATATGCATAGATGCATAAGGGTGTAAGGATGCCAAATGAGTATATTAGAGTAAGTTAGGTAGTGTAATATAATGAGGAATATAAATGATTAATTTAAGTATATGTCATGTCTCCCAATTCACAACAAATTTTTTTTTCTACATACATAATTTACTTCACCCAATGGTAAAAATGCATACAAGGCTTTCACATAAAACTCCACATACTTATTGGGTGACTATATGTTTTTTCTTCAACATAACCTTTTCCCCTTATCATTTTTATTAAGAGGTTTCCTATGTGTATATAAATATATATATGTTATGGTTATACGTGAGTATGGTATAAACCATATAATGCAAATTTGTTTTGCCTGTATTGTCAATTCGTAAAGGTTCTAATGGTGTTCTCACATTACCTCTTGGTCTTACACGACCTTATGCATATTATGTTTGTTTAAATAATGAACCATGGCAATTTCACTTGACGTGTGAGTCGATTTTGTATAGATTGCATTGGAACCTGTGAACTGACTACATTAAATTGGTAGTACCTTCATATCGTTTGATGTGGATTCATTCTCAGGTTTCCCGCCTCAATCTTTACGCTTTCCTGTTGATGATTGTTCTTTCTAACCCTTTTTCATACGTTTATGTCCTCCTCATTTATGGCATTAATTCTCTGGTGTTAATTCTCGTCGGCCTCCACTTGACATTTCTTGATTTCCCAACCATGAGTCATCGATCCGTTGTATGGTGCTCTAATGTGTGCCACCTGTAGGGTCGAGATGTCTGAGTATTTCGCTCCGACTCATGATACTTATGGTTTACATTCTCTGGCATAATATTCATTTTCTCTTCTACTGAGCAGTGGTTGCTCTGGTCTTATGCTCCTGGTTTGTTCATCTGGCATCCATGCAGCTCTCTACGAGTTCTTCCATGACGCAGACTTACACCATGTACCTCTGCTATATTTTTTTTTTATTGTTATAGTGCGTATAGGTTCTTGAAAGGCTGAACTCTGGTTTAATTGTATACCTATTTTTCTTTGTGCTGAATGTATGTGAGTTTTACATGGTTAGTTCTCATATCCTGATAGAAAAAATTGCATTTCAACTTGCATTAAAATGCCTATCCGTCTCGCCTCTCTTGTTTAAAGTCCATAGAACTCATTTGTATAATTCGTTTGACTTATCTTATGTTTTTCATTTCTAATAAAAGATAGATTTGTTGACTGAAACAATTTTCTTATGCTTCTACGTCCTCGTCGTGACTAAGGGAACCATTTTGATTCCTCCTGAATCGACCTTCCCATCGTTGGCTTGGCGAATGATTTTTATTCAAAGGTAAATTTCTCTCTGATTCACATTTTACTAGAGGTACGTTGGCTAACAATAAAACTTCCTCAAAGTTTAATGTCGAATCATTAAATTTTATTGTATCAGGCCACTGGTTACATTGGTGTTTGGATTCGATTTGACCAGGTAACTATTTGCTCTTACATTCAAGATATTAAGTCGTTCCTCTTGGAAGTTGCATAATACATAATCTAATTTTTTTCTTTTTTCGTGCCTCTGACTTGTACAGGTATCGTCATGTTTTTACTCTGCTCACGAACTTGTTTTTCCAACTATTCACCTTTTCCAGGTAGGTGGTGTGATTAAATTTTTCTTATGGCATATCAGGACCTCGGACTTCCTTGGGAGTCCTGCAAGGGTTTTGGCATTTACCACTCATACTCCCTGCGTATTATTAGCAATTTATGAGTTCACCATAGCATCGTTTATATGACTGTTATGCTCATTTGTACGAGGACTGGTGGACGTTGTCATGGCAATAACCATATATTTTAACTCATAATGTTATTTTCTTTGACTTACAAAGTCGGATCAGATTTGGTTTATAATGAAGACTAGTCTCTCGTTGGTTTCCATACCAAGATTATTTATTTCTAGTAGCGATTTCTATGTTAAATGGAATTGTGGTGACGCATCTCCTTATGATTTCAGAAATGGTTCCACTATCTACACATTTTGTATCTATGTGCTAGATGTATATTTTGTGTGATAACACTGCTCCTTCTCTAAAATTTCTACTAATGCTCCCCAAGACCTGAATACTTAATTTCATGGGAAATTAAAATATACTCTTCTCCTTTTTCACTAGAATATAAACATTTAGTTAAGAGCTTGGCATTTTGTAACAATTTTTACTTGCAGCAGTTAACTGATCTCGTAACTGCTTCAGAGTCTACTTTCAGTTTTCATAATTTCTTTTACTCCTTTCTATTTAATCTATATCCTGTTCATGCACTGTCTAAATACAACACACATATTTAAAAAACATATATAAGGATAAAATTTTAGGTGCACCTGATGAGGATCTTTACATTTTTCAGGCATATGCGCACTTTATTGAAATTCTAGAAGGATGTATTACCACTGAAATACATAGGTGTACCTAAGGTTTTTCCCTTAAATTTTTTTCTAGTAAAATATTTCATTAACACCTAATATAATAACATGAATGTTTGATTTAGAGCTTCTAATTTTCTTTACACTCTGTACAGATATAAAATGTCACCTGTTAAGTTTCATGTTATATTTTTGTCCTATAACACAGGATTTTAGTCTATTAACTAACAGCCTCTGAATGAAATTTATCTTCAAATTTCAAAATAATTATCATGCATATGTGTGTCAGTCATATAGGAGAATTTGTCAATTATCTTTCTTCAAATCTGTTGTCCATAGTGTAGATATAAAATGTATTTGTTCACAATTAACTTGCAACCTTTTATTAAATACACCCATTTACATGCATATTTCGAAAAGACATTCTACTTGTTTTAACACTGTGCAGTATACTTTTAGGGCATGTTTACATCACTGTAGCCCTTAGTTACATTGTCACTGTTATTAAATTAATTTTTGAGTACTGTAGTCAAATTCATACTTTCATTGGTATATATATATATTTTATAACATAGGAACTTATTCAATTATATCATTTCCCACATGGAACAATTTGTGGTATGTCTAGTTTCATTTATATTTGTTACCTATGACTCATGATTTCTTTTCCTATATGCAACAGTTATTTTATTAACTTAGAAGCAGATTAAAGTTAAACAAGCAAATCCTTTTTGGTGATAAAATGTATCCTCAGATTTAAACCACAATGGTTTAGAGTCTCTGATGGATTCTCCCCACATATTTTATTCCTACTACCATACAGAGCTGAGAGGATTAATTTCCTCTACATCCTTTTGTTAAAATAAGGAACAAAATTTTTAACTTAAATAGAATTTTTGCTACAGCATGCACCAGTACAATATTCCAACAACTCTTTTAACCATTCATAAAAATCTTATGAGCATACAAATTATGCAGATGACCAATCCTCCCAACCTTACAGTTCCTTTGTCTCCAGAACTCACCCCCGAGCTGAGATCTCCTCCAAGTACAGACCAACCCTAATCTGTTCTGGAGTAGCTTATTTAAGCTTATGCTCCCCAAAGCCTTTTTCTAATTCTGCGTCCAGAATTACAGGATGCTTTTCTTCCTGTTTTCCTAGGCTTCCCTTATTTAGGGACTTTTAAAGTTGCTTTCTGCTTTTCAATCTTTTTAACTCTTCCCAACTACTCTCCACCTCATTGGGGAAAATCTAGATTTTTCCTCAAAAATCTAATTTAGAAATAATTTCTTTCAATGATTTTTGAAATATTTTTGGGGAAATTATTAGCCTCTTTCCACACCTCATGGATTTGGCAAGTGATCTCAAAATTCTCATTTGGTCAATATGCACAGATTTTTTTTTTTTTTTAATTAATAATTAATTACATCCACACAATACTTATCCATTGGGGTCCACTCCCCTTTGGATTAAAGTTCAAATGTCTAATTTGAAGGGAAAACATAAAACTAGGGGTGTTACATATTCCCCCCCTGAAAACAAACACCGTCCTCAGTGTTGACAACTAACTACTAGAGTTCATTTTGAAAATAGATATGGATATTTTTCCATCATCTCAGCTTCTCTTTCCCATGTAGCTTCTTCGGCAGTAAAGTACTTCCACTGCACCTTTACTCTCGCTACTATTCGGTTCCTCAATTCAATTTCTTCCCGCTCCAATATTTGAAGCGGCTCTGGAAGGAACTCCCCTTCTGGTTCCACCTGTATCACATTCAACAATGTGAGAAGCATCATGCATATATCTTTTTAATAACAAAACATGAAACACATCATGCACTTTAACATGGGGCGGTAAGGCTATCTTATAAGCCACTGGTCCCACCCTTTCTAACACCTCAAAAGACCCACAATATCTAGGAGCCAATTTTGCACAACTTCCAGCATAAAGTGTGTTCTTTTTGGGCTTAATACATAGGTACACATGATCACCCACTTTGAACTCTCGATGTACCCTCTTCTTATCAGCATAGTTTTTCTGTCGATCGTGTGCTATCTTGATGTTTCTTTGTATTTGTTTGAAAATCATTTCCATTTCTTTTAATGTATCTGGTCCCAATACTAGCTTATCTTCTGGTTGACTCCAACTTAAAGGAGTACGACACTTTCTTCCATAGGGTGCCTCAAATGGACTCATTTTGATGGAGGATTGATAGCTATTGTTATAAGAAAATTCAGCTAAGTGTAAGTAGTCTTCCCATTTTGATGGCCTATCCATCACATACATTCTCAGCATATCCTCCAAGATCTAATTTGTTCTTTCTATTTGACCATCCGTCTGAGGGTGATATGCAGTACTAAAATTCAATTTAGTGCCCATGCCCCCAAACAGACCTTTCCAAAAGGCATCTGTGAACTTAGCATCTCTATCTGAAATAATCATCCTTGGGACCCCGTGTAGCCTTACTATCTCTTTTAGGAACACATCTCCTACTTGGGCTGTCCCAAAAGTAGATTTTACAAGTATGAAGTGTGCAGCCTTTGTTAAAGTGTCTACCATTACCATCGCTGAGTCATGGTGGTATTTTGTCCTGGGTAACCCGGTCATGAAATCTATCAAAACAGTGTCCCATTTCCATTCTGTAATTGGCAAGGGATTTAATAGACCAGCGGGGTGCTGGTTTTCAACTTTGACTAGTCGACATTCCATGCACCTAGCTAAATATTCTGCTACATCCCTTTTCATTCTTGGCCAAAATAATTTCTTTTTCAAGGCTGTAAGCATCTTCTGATATCTCGAATGTCCTGCATATGGCTATTTTTTGTATTCATCTAGAATCTCTTTTTTCAAATATTCTACATTGGGGATATACAATCTGTTTTTATAGCAGATCAGCCCTCTCTGGTTTTGGGTGTACTCAGCCATTTCTTTTTTCTGCATTTTCAATTGCAAATTTTCATAATCGGGATCTTGATCCGCTACCTTTTTAATCAGCTCTTCTAAGTCAAGGCTAGCACTACTCCCAATGTTGCTTATGTTTTGGCAATAATTTCTACTTAGCACTTCAACAATTTTGTTTTCTTTCCCTCTGATATGTTTTATGTCCATATCAAATTCACTCATAAGAGATAGCCATCTGGCTTTTCGAGCATTCAAATCAGTTTGGGAAAAGAAATATTTAAGACTAATATGATCAGTCATTAATGTAAATTTCTTTCCAAGAAGATAGTGTCGCCACATCTTCAAGGCATGAATTACAGTAGCCAATTTCAAATCATATACACTGTATTTCTGTTCATGTGTCTTAAGTTTCCTAGACTGATATGAAATAACGGAATTTTCCTGTAACAGAACTCCTCCCAACCCCTCTCTGCATGCATCGGTGCATACAACAAACTCTTTGTCAGGATCTACAATTTTCATTATAGGGGTTGTAGTGAGTTTTAGTTTTAGTTGTTCAAAGCTATTTTGGCATTTTTCAGTCCACTCAAATTTGGTGCCTTTTCTCTGTAATGATGTTATGGGATATGCTATTGTAGAAAATCTTTCCACAAATCTTCGATAATAACCTGCAATTCCCATAAATAATCTTACTACTGAAACATCAATTGGCACCGGCCATTCTCTAATAGCCTTTATGTTCTCAGGGTCAACAGTTAATCCTTGTTCAGAAATAATATGTCCCAAGTACTGAATCTTGTCTTTAAAAAATTCACATTTACTGAATTTGGCATATAACTGGTTTTCCTTCAAAGTCTGCAAAACTATTCTTATGTGTTCTTGGTGCTCTTCCTCACTTTTTGAATAAACCAGAATATGATCTATGAACACTAGTATGAATTTATCTAAGTACTTGTTCAAAACGCTATTCATTAAGCACATAAATGTGGCAGGGGAATTTTTCAACCCAAAAGGTAGGACTACAAATTCGTAGTGACCATACCTTGTTCGAAAAGTGGTTTTACTAATGTCTTCCTCCTTAATTCTGAGTTGGTGATAACTAGTCCTCAGATTAATCTTAGAAAATACAGAAGCCCCTCTTACCTGATCAAAAAGGTCATCAATTTTGGGCAATGGGTATCTATTTTTTATTGTCAACTTATTCAGTTGACGGTAGTCAATGAACATTCTAAAAGTTCCATCCTTCTTTTTCACGAACAACATTGGTTCTCTACAAGGACACACACTCAGTCTGATATACCCTTTATCCAACAACTCTTGCAACTGCATTTTCATTTCCATGAGTTCGGGGGGGGGGGCTCATCCAATAAGGGGCTGTGGAAACAGGTGTTGCTCCAGGAACCAAATAGATTGAGAAGTCAATCTCTCTTTTGGGGCGAAGATGAGGAATCTCATCTGGAAAAATTTCCTTAAACTCTCTTACCACTAGTAGAGTGTCCAGCAGATTTTCTTCAGGTTGATGTCCTAATTCTTCAACGTGTACAACATATACTTGATATCCCTTCCTAGCTGTCCTCTTTAATTGCAGAGCTGATATATCTCTTATAAAAATTGGTTTTGGTTTTCCTTTGAGTATAAAGGGTCTCCCTTCCTCATCTATGCAATGCAGAGTTTTATCCCAACAGTTCATCATAGCCCTTCTCTTTTCTAACCAGTCCATTCCTATCAGCAAGTCATATGAGCCTAAGGGCAGAATGCTTAAGTTTACTTCTGTCTAAACATCATTCAATTTAATTGCTATTTGAGGTAACTTATGAGTTACTTTTCGCTTGGTGCCAGTGGCTAGCTAGACCAACCAACACTGCTAAAATTTTTCAGTTTTGAGATTGCATTTATCTACAATTTGTGGACTAACATAACTCAAAGAAGCACCCGGATCAATTAAAGTTGTAACAGATTGGTCAGCAATCTTACCTTCCATCTCGACCATAGTAGCCTGATGTTCTGCTTGTTGGTTTTCCAATGCTACATTGATAGTGGGTATATTCCTTGCTATGTCATTCACTGTGGTAGCTTCTTGATCCCTCATAATCATCTGAATATTTCAGTGTGGACAATCCCTCAACAGATGAGGCTCTCCACAACCCCAAAATTTCAACGATTCCCGCATTTTTACTACTCCCTCCTTTTTATTATCTCTCTCTATTTGTTTTGAGCCAACTTGGGACTGAGAAGTTTGACTTTCCTTTGGTTTGTTAAATTTCTTCCGCTGATGGTCCCTGCCAAAGTTCTTCAAGTCAGCTGGTTTCTATTTCTTCATTTTGAATTCACTCTTATTTACCCAGCTTTTCCCATGTTCGCCCTTGCCTTTAAACTGTTGATAACATAATCTATCTTTCCTCACCGCTTCATCCATAGTTTTTAGATTATCGAACTCTAAACAGTTCAAACACCATTGCACCTGTGCCTTCTCTTCACGAATATAAGGAACATACCTTAGTAGATTTGTAAACTTGGTGATAAACTCATCGATAGTGAGATGTCCCAACCTGAGTTCGTGGAACTCCTTTGCTTTATCATGATAATAACGTTCGTTCAAATAGCGGTTTTTAAATTTGACTTGGAAATATTCCCAAGTCACTATCTTTTCATCAATGGCATGGACCATTTTCATCTCCTCCCACCACAAGGTAGCCTTACCCTGTAATTGGTAAATAGCTAATCTAGCCTTCAGATTACTTTCATATTCATAGACCTGAAAATATTTAATCATATTCAACAACCAAGCCTCATCATCTTCCTCCTTCTCCCCATCATAGGAGGGAGGTTTGATCTTTTGGAATTCCCCCTGTAATTCCTTTCTTTGTTTAGACTGATGTCTAGTAGTGTCATCTTCCTCAGAATCATCAGAGAACTTTCCTTTCTTCCTCTTTCCGAAACCTTCACCTTCCTGGCTGTTCCATGAAGTCAATTCTTTGATGAGCTTTTCTTGCTCCTCACTGGCTATGACAGCCTGTCATTTTGGCTTCTTAGCTCAGCCATCTCCCGTTGCAACCTGTGCAACATAGTCATCAAAGGAGTATTGGGATCTGGCATGTTATCTTCATCACGCAGATCAACATAAATTTCATCACCTTCAGCCATTGAATTTTCTGTTTTAGTACCACTATACACTAAAAAAAACAACATCAGTAAAATAATTTTTTTTTTTCAACAAGAAATAATTTATACAGTGAGCACAACAACACCCCAGTTTTGCTAACATGGGCTTTGATACCATTTGTCATGTCTCCCAATTCACAACAATTTTTTGTTTTCTACATACATAATTTACTTCACCCAATGGTAAAAATGCATACAAGGCTTTCACATAATACTCCACATACTTATTGGGTGACTATATATTTTTTCTTCAACATAACTTTTCCCCCTTATAATTTTTATCAAGAGGTTTCCTATGTGTGTATAAATATATATATGTTATGGTTATACGTGAGTATGATATAAACCATATAATGCAAATTCCTTTTGCCTTAGAACCATCGTATTGTCAATTCGTAAAGGTTCTAATGGTGTTCTCATGTTACCCCTTGGTCTTACACGACCTTATGCATATTATGCTAGTTTAAATAATGAACCATGGCAATTGCACTAGACGTGTGAGTCAATTTCGTATAGATTGCGTTGGCACCTGTGAACTGACTACATTAAATTGGTAGTACCTTCATATCGTTTGATGTGGATTCATTCTCAGGTTTCCCACCTCAATATTTACATTTCTGTGTTGATGATTGTTCTTTCTAACCCTTTTTCATACATTTATGTCCTCCTCACTTATGGCATTAACTCTCTGGTGTTAATTCTCGTCGGCATCCACTTGACATTTCTTGATTTCCCAACCATGAGTCATCGATCCATTGTATGGTTCTTCGATGTGTGCCAACTGTAGGGTCGAGATGTCTGAGGTTTTCACTCCGACTCATGATACTTATGGTTTACATTTTCTGACATAATATTCATTTGCTCCTCTGCTGAGCGGTGGTTGCTCTGGTCTTATGCTCTTGGTTTGTTCATATGGCGTCCATGAACCTCTCTACGAGTTCTTCCATGACATAGACTTACACCACGTCTTGTTCTCTTGGTAATTTTTACCTCTGCTATATTTTTTTTTTATCATTATAGTGCGTATAGGTTCTTGAAAGGCCGAGCTCTGGTTTAATTGTATACCTATTTTTCTTTGTGCTGAATGTATGTGAGTTTTGCATGGTTAGTTCTCATATCCTGATAGAATAATTTTCATTCGAACTTGCATTAGAATGCCTATCCGTCTCACCTCTCTTGTTTACAGTCCATAGAACTCATTCGTATCATTCGTTTTACTTATCTTATGTTTTGTGTTTTTAATAAAAGATCGATTTGTTGACTGAAACAATTTTCTTATGCTTCTACCTCCTTGTCGTGACTAAGGGAACCATTTTGATTCCTCCTAAATCGACCTTCCCATCGTAGGCCTGGCGAATGATTTTTATTCAAAGGTAAATTTCTCTCTGATTCACATTTTACTGGAGGTACATTGGCTAACAATAAAATTTCCTCAAAGTTTAATGCCAAATCGTTAAATTATATTGTATCAAGCCCGTGGTTACATTGGAGTTTGGATTCGATCTGACCAGGTAACTATTTGCTCTTACATTCAAGATATTAAGTCGGTCCTCTTGGAAGTTGCATAATATATAATCTAAATTTTTTTTTTCGTGCCTCTAACTTGTACAGGTATCGTCACGTTTTGAATCTTCTCACAAACTTGTTTTTCCAGCTATTCGAGTTTTTCAGGTAGGTGGTCTGATTAAATTTTTCTTCTGGCATATGAAGGCCTTGGACTTCCTTGGGATTCCTGCGAGGGTTTTGGTGTTTACCACTCATACTCTGTGTGTATTATTATCAATTTACGAGTTTTCCATAGCATTTTTTATATGACTGTTATGCTCGTTTGTACGAGGACTGGTAGACGTTGTCATGGCAGTAACCATATATTTTAACTCATAATGTTATTTTCTTTGACTTACAAAGTCGGATAAGATTTGGTTTATAATGAAGACTAGTCTCTCGCTGGTTTCCATACCAAGATTATTTATTTCTAGTAGCGATTTCTATGTTAAATGGAACTATGGTGACGCATCTCCTTATGATTTTAGAAATGGTTCCACTGTCTACACATTTTGTATCTATGTGCTAGATGTATATTTTGTGTGATAAAACTGCTCCTTCTCTAAAATTTCTACTAATGCTCCCCAAGACCTAAATACTTAATTTCATGGGCAATTAAAATATACTCTTCTCCTTTTTCACTAGAATATAAACATCTAGTTAAGAGCTTGGCATTTTGTAACAATTTTTACTTACAGCAGTTAACTGATCCTATAACTACTTCAGAGTCTACTTTCAGTTTTCATAATTTATTTTTCTCCTTTCTATTTAATCTATATCATGTTCATGCACTGTCTAAATACAACAAATGTATTTAAAACACATCTATAAGGATAAAATTGTATGTGCACCTGATGAGGATCTTTACATTTGTTCAGGCATATGCGCACTTTATTTAAATTCTAGAAGGATGTATTACCAGTGAAATACATAGGTGTACCTAAGGTTTTTCCCTTAAATTTTTTTCTAGTAAAATCTTTCATTAACAACTAATATAATAACATGAATGTCTGATTTAGAGCTTCTAATTTTCTTTACACTCTGTACAGATATAAAATGTCACCTGTTAAGTTTCATGTTATATTTATGTCCAATAACACAGGATTTTAGTCTATTAACTAACAGCCTCTGAATGAAATTTATCTTCAAATTTCAAAATAATTATCATGCATATGTGTGTCAGTCATACAAGAGCATTTGTCAATTATCTTTCTTCAAATCTGTTGTCTAGAGTGTAGATATAAAATGTATCTGTTCACAATTAACTTGCAGCCTTTTATTAAATACACCCATTGACATGCAGAGTTCGAGAAGACATTCTACTTGTTTTAGCACTGTGCAATATACTTTCAAGGCATGTTTACATCACTGTAGCCCTTAGTTACATTGTCACTGTTATTAAATTAATTTCTGGGCACTGTAGTAAAATTCATACTTTCATTGGTGTGTATATATATATATATATATATATATATATATATATATATATATATAACGCAGGAAGTTATTTAATTATATCATTTCCCACAGGGAACAAGTTGAGGTATGTCTAGTTTCAGTTATATCTGTTACCTATGAGTCATGCTTTATTTTCCTATATGCAACAGTTGTTTTATTAACTCAGAAGCAGATTAAAGTTAAACAACCAAATCTTTTTTGGGGATAAAATGTATCCTCAGATTTAAACCACAGTGGTTTAGATTCTCTGCTGGATTCTCCCCACAGATTTTATTCCTACTACCGTATAGAGCTGAGAGGATTAATTTCCTCTAAATCCTTCTGTTAAAAATAAGGAACAGAAATTTTAACTTAAATAGAATATTTGCTACAGCATGCACGAGTACAATATTCCAACAACTCTTTTAACAATTCATAAAAATCTTATGAGCATAACAATTATGCAGATGACCAATCCTCCCAACCTTACAGTTCCTTTGTCTCCAGAACTCACCCCCGAGCTGAGATCTCCTCCAAGAACAGACCAACCCCAATCTGTTCTGGAGTAGCTTATTTAAGCTTATGCTCCCCAAAGCCTGTTTCTAATTCTACGTCCAGAATTACAAGATGCTTGTCTTCCTGTTTGCCTAGGCTTCCCTTTTTTAGGGACTTTTAAATCTGCTTTCTACTTTTCCAGCTTTTTACCTCTTCCCAACTACTGTCCACCTCATTGGGGAAAATCTAGATTTCTCCTCAAAAATCTAATTTAGAAATAATTTCTTTCAATGATTTTTGAAAGATTTTTGGCGAAAGTCTTAGCCTCTTTCCACACCTCATGGATTTGGAAAGTGATCTCAAAATTCTCATTTGGTCAATATGCACAGTATTATTTTATTTATTTCTTTATAATTAATAATTAATTACATCCACACAATACTTATCCATTGGTGTCCACTCCCCTTTGTATTAAAGTTCAAATGTCTAATTTGAAGGGAAAACATAAAACTAGGGGTGTTACAATATATTTAACCATGAACGTATATATGGAAAGAATATGTATGGTTGAAAATGTTAGTTAAGTTGTGGGTATAGATTTACCACAAATGTCGCCTATAATATAGTTGAAATTTTATGAAGAATTAATTAAGTTTAATGATATAGAATGTCGAAGATAATAAATATTTCTATTATGTATATTAATATCAGTCCTATTAAAGTGGTTTGATTTCATCTCAGTAACGCACATTGAAATCCTTGTTGAGGAATTAAAATAAGGTGTTAATTATGGCAGTAATTAGTTAAGTGAATTAATTTAATGGAGTGAATATAAGATAACATCATAAATAAAAGAAAAAGATTTAAGTTTCACTAATGGTAGTTGCAAACCTTACAAACATTTTATATGCCACATAAAGAGATAAAGTGAAGGCATTGAATTGTACTCAGTTGTGTGGGAGAATTATTAAAGTTAAATAATTGAGTCAAGGAGGGTTTGATATAAATCAATTATGAATATAAAACGATTATTCAAAATGGATGGTTTGGGTAAAATAATCCAGGAGTGAATACTTATATTTAATTACAACCATTGTAATTGAGAGAGAATAGGTGTAAGGGGTAAGAGTTTCACAGAAACTTTATTCCCATGAATGGAAATGGTGAGGTATGTTAGAATACCAAATACATATTAAATAAGAGAAGGAATCTTATATTAGTGGAAAATTGTAACTAAAGGTTGAATATATTCATAGAAATAAATCAACATAGAAAAGTACATAAAGTTGGGAATGACGGAAATAAGTTAGAATGCGATGAAATATAGTAATAAGTTAGATATATTACTATAATTAGGGGGAAAATTTTTTTGTGAAATGAGAGGTGTTACAGTTAGTGTGTTAATAATGAAATGTGATGAGGGATGTCAAATACATTAAGAAGAGTGTAAAACATGATATCGACGATAAATTTCTTCGTAGTAGGGTCTAATATAACATTTTAGCATTTATACTTAGGATAAAATTATTTTTTGGGGTTATTGATTTTTGAAAGAAAGGGGAATTAGTAAAAGGGTTTCACTTTTATTAAGTAAAATGTGTTTTTAACTTAGAAAAATGGGCTTTTTGCAAGGGGGAAAAGAGTGAAATAAGGGGAAAGAATGAAAATGGAGGGAATGGGGTATTTTTACAAGGAGGATGATTTTTTTGAAGGGAAATTAGTATAATAAATGGCCATTTTTACTAATATCCATAATTTTGAAAAACTGCTTCTGCCTGCCCATCTGCTATCCTAAAGAAATTTCTTCATTTTCATGGGTGAATTTGAGCTTTCAAACCCTTATCCATTTTTCTTCTAAAACAACAAAATAACTAATTCTATCCTTATTTCTTCCAAGTGCTCAGATTAAACTGTTGAACTCTTTATTATTCTCTACACAACTACTGGTCTGCCAAGATTAGAATGTTTGGCTAGATCTTTATTCTCTATCTACTAACATGAAATTTGAAAGCATGAAAGGCTAAGATTAAAATGTTTAAACTTCATGGATTGTGACAATTTAACAAGTTGCATACAATCTTTATTTTGCAGTAAAAGAAAATAGTAGTGGCATTTGGATTTGCATCACTTTTATGTTTTATTTTTATCTCTTTTTGTTTGGGGTCCATTTTCATATTCTTTTTTATATATTTTTTTTCTTTCAATTCGTTTGATTTTTCTTTTAGGAATTTTACCCTCTTTACATTTTTTATTTTTCTAATATGGGAAAACAATTTGCACAAAGCAAAATATGCACATATTACAAGACTAATCAAAGTCAATTCAAAATTATGAATCCTATTAGTATAGGACCCTAACAGGGAATATGCGCGAAAAATAGAACCAATGATGTATCCCTGCATTGTTTAAGAAATGTAATACCAATTCCATTTTGTGCAGGGTTATAATGTTAGATCTAAGACTTTTGCGATCCATATTGTAAATAATAATGTCTTTCAAATTAATCATGTTATTAAGATTTGGTTCATGTTTGGAACCAATTAATGTGTCTCACGACCATATATTGTGGTTCATCATGTGGATAATCTTGTTAGATATATTATATCCTAATTATGGATATGGTTTTTATACTCATACATAATTTTTAGTTATTTGTATCATGATTTTTTATAAAACCATAAAAAAATAAAATCTCTCACCATAATTAAAAGGATTTTTTTAATAAAAAATGGATAGAAATAAGATGTAATAAATGTACTTCCCAAATTACTAAACATATCAATTTATTAGTTCCTACCAAAATAAGACTATAAGCTTCAATTTTCTTATTAACTATTATTAATTTAGCATTGACTAATATTAATTATAAATTTTTAGTTTTTCAAATTGTATCATTAGTTACTTCTCATCATAATTAAAAGGATTCTTTTAATAAAAAAATGGATTGTAATAGGATATAAATAAATATACTTCCCAAATTACTTCACATATCATGTCTCACTAGCATAGCTGATTGATAATGAGCCTCCTTAACAAAGCTAAAGAAAATCAAATCTCACTTAGAGTGGTTGTGCCCTATACTAATACAAAGAGACATACCAAAAAAAAGTTCACTTAAAATTGATTGAAGAATCACAATCACCCTCACTTAGAGTGGTTGTACCCTATACTAAAAGAAAAAGACATATAAAAAAGAAGTTTACTTGAAGAATCACAAACAACTACCCAAACCAAAAAAAAGCATGACGTTTAATCTAAATAACATAAACTAAACGATCATACAATACCTATTTCATTTATATAATCTAAATACTTTTTTTTCAATATATTATATTTTCAAAGTTTTAATTTCATTTATACATTCAAACCTATAATTTAAATAAAAATATTACACTCTCATCGAAAATTCAAATCTATTTGAAATTCTAATTAAAATTTTTTAACATAGAACCATATTCAAACGAAATGTGAATGAATAGTCAACTTAAGAAAGTACCAAATATGCAACATGGATAGCCTCCCAGCATCAATAATATGGCCAGGTAATCGCGGTTGGTTCATGTATGTCATTGACACTTTGAACAAGGATTGAAACGTGTCCGTTCAAAACACGTCGATGGAACAAAATGTTATCTCAACCAAGTATTCTAGAAAACGTAAACGAATGACAAACATCTCCGTGTTCTATTAATTCATTCCATATTGGCTTTTATTTAATGTGTGATTTTCGTGTAAATTTTCTCAATTCAACAGGTGAGATGGTCAAACTGTAGCTTTACCGATTCAAATTCATGATTTAAAGCATTTTTAAGAGCTCTAAATATATCTAATATTACCAAAATTACAACTACAACATCAAATTTATGGCGCTAATCGCAACAAAACAATCAGAAATGGACAATTTAATTAAGATATATACAACAGCAGGAGAAAATTTAGAAGACAGCAGACATTCAGAAGAAAAATCCAATTCACTCTACAACAAGATATAATGACGACGTGGGGAGAGATTTTAATGGAAACTGCGGTTGCTTCACCAATTAAAATACTACATGTTACTAAGATTTTCCTTAACACTTCTCAAAACTTCTACGGAATTGATATATCAAACAATACAAGACATTAATTCATAAGAATAGAAAACCAATATAGAGGATCGGCCAACATAATTTTCTGAATTTTGAGGATATTAAATAACAATTATTGAGTAATTGGTTGTCTATGCATTTCTACTAACTATTCATAAATTTTTATTTAAATTTTAATAATTAATATGTTGTAAAATGAGTAATTATACTCTTACTCAAAACTCTATTTAAACAGATTTGGCCAACAGACTTGATTTCCTTCATACAAATTGATTGAGACCATGTCATACATTACTACTTATATAGCAACTTTCTTTTTAATTAATAAAAAATCAAAAATGAAAAGATTTTACAAAACTTTAAAAAAAAAAACTCCATTTAAACAATATCTTTGCCTGCTAAATCCACAACTTGCAAAATATTTACTTAAAGTATGACTGTTGTCAATCCATTTAACACTATGGTAATTTTCCAGGGCCAAAAGCTATAATACCTAAAATGCATTTACTATTAAAATAAGCTATATTCAATTTAGTCTATATATTGTATTAATACGGTCAAATTACATTCACATCCACGTAACTCGATGCAATTCAATCTGTACGGAGGAACCCTACCATCCATTATTCCTGTCAAAAATTCAACTCACATGTCTGCGGCTTAAATAATAATTATCGGCATATTTTTATAAACACTGGAGGCTTGAATTAGTTGAGCGATGAATGAACAGCACTGAAAAACATATTTTAGGATGCAGATGTAATGTTATTTAAAGTAATGGAATTTGGAACGGCGATGGGGTAGGCAGAAGGGAATAAGGAGTCGATATTGGCCGGCTAAACATGGTTTCCATCGACAACTCGGGCAACTCTAATTTTGCTGGCTTGCACGTTTTCGGGGTCCTCAATAACATTGTCTCTTCAGAAAATATGATCGGTTCCAGACACTCAAACATGCAAGCTTCCTTGTTTGTTTTACATGGATCAGAAGAATAAACAACTTCCTGATTTTCATGATTTTCATTATAATGTAACGAATGAACTTGATACCTTGTCACGGAATTTGATAACTGGCAGCTGTCATTAAGGGTGACTGAATGAGAGTTATCTTTGTATTCAACCCTAGAAACAACCGATTCTTCTTTCTCAAGGTAATCCATCTTCGCCCGTTGTTCCATCGACTTCTCTGAAGCAGCCTTTCGGTATATGCGGCATAAAACAATATCTCTCTTCTTCTGAACAAACCAATTAAATTTCCTCAGTATGACATCATAGAATATAAATCTTATCAAACCCTAAAAATTAGTATACCCTAATTCTAGGGTTAAGATATTAAACAAATATCCAGGCAAATTCACTTAGAATATAAATATTATAAAACCCAGAATTTTAGGGTTAAGATATCAAATAAATTTCCGCAAATTCACTCAAAAGTTTATTAGCAAAACTTAAAACCAAAAGCCTGTCCCGGAAAATTAATCCATGACCTTACATTAACAAAATAAATATACCAATTGAGCTAACTTCTACGGGCTCAACTTATAAATCATTAGAACTACCTTTCTAAATATTTAACAAAATTTAAAAAATCCTTTGGACGCAGTGCAGTGCCTTATATGACAGGGTGAACATGGAGTTATCGGCCCAATTATATTCGAAGGCGAACATGGAGTTATCAGTCCATTAACAGGCTGGCAGTATATACCACCGGTCCTATAAATTTATTGACATATACTGCTCCATTAATGGAGCAATCAATATTAATTACCTGTATTACAGTATTTACTTTAATTAATTTTAGCTAAAAATAAATTAATATAAAAAAATAGAAATTAGAATTAAATATCAAAAATGGTTTTGATAAAAATTAAAATCCGAATCTACTCACAAATAGCTAACCAAATATCTAACAACATAGTGGAAGAGGATAAGTGAAATTATAACAAAAGAGTGCGAGAGGATAAGTGAACTTAAACAACTGGAAGTGATAACCTCCTCGGCCGTTTATGGATCTGGGGAGCCGTTAATGAATCCGGGGTGAACCGTCCAGCATTTCTTAAGGAAAATATTACAGACACGAATGGAGATCTGTGTTAAAACAGTGTGAAAGGAAAGCTGATCACCTGGGGCGCGGAAGATCTGAAATCTGGCATCCTGTACTCGTTCATGACCCAGTCTGTCTTCTGCCCGCACGGTGCTTTTCCCCTATAAAACACGAGAATTTTCTTCAGACCGATGCACTGAAGCAGATCGTTGCGAACTGCTCTGTCTGAACCTGTAGCCTTCCAGTAACCCGAAACTGTCAATCTGTTAGGGCCACGGCATGATTTCTTGTGATCTCTTGGAACGAAAAAGAACCATTGTCTCTCCCCAGTATAATGAGCCAAACCTGCAGAATACGATAAATCCTTCAATACTGGGTGAAAATTAGTTTTCAAAACGATACCAGGGAAGAAACAGAAAGATATGAAGTATACCCGGTAACTCCCAGGGATCGTATTGATACAAGTCCAAGGTTGGTATGATTATATCGAGGTTCACTTGGTGGCAGCCTTGAACCTTTTTTTTCAAGTAGAAGCGCAATAGCTCCTCTTCTGTGGGATAGAATCTGAAGCCTGGAAGATCCATTAACTCTCCCTGCATTTTCACGTCGTTGTATGTTTCTTGCTGCATGATTATCTTATATATATTGATGAAACGCTTACACCAACTACCACACCAGGTTCTCTTTATAATATATATACATATTTTGAGGTATGAATGCGGCAGTATATAAGTCAGAATTTTTTTTCAAAAGAATTGACGATGAAGATTTATGGAAACGTGAGGTGGAGGAATAGAGACCAGTCGACGCATATGGGGACGCACCGAATACGATAAAGAGCGTTTCTTGTTCAAAGTCTTTTCCTTGTGCTCCGCGTAGCGTGAGTACCAAAAAACGCAAACTCTCCTTTTCGTGGAGTACCCAAGAAATTTCGATGTAGTTGCGCGGAATATTTTGGTACGATAAGACTTGTTTCCCAGAAACGGAAAACTCTTGCTTCCTTGGTGTATACGGCAAAATTTCGATGAATTTCCGCGAGATATTTTGTCTCGATGACTTTTCTTCATAATTGAGCAAATGCAGCCAAATACAATTGACTTCCATGAAATTTTCTACAAGTCTGTGATCAAAATCCTACATATGTTGGACTATACTGTTTCTACACTATCTGCATAAAATAATTAAGAACAGAAATAGTGAGTCAGATACACATGGAACTCTTACTTTAGTTATTACACTTATTCAATATATATTCAATAAAAGAGGCATTTCAATGTCTCCCCATTCCTAATCAATTTATGACAAATTGCGCTTTTAAGTGGACACCATAACTATTATGTATCGCTCCTTCTAAGTTGTTAGTAACTATAATATTTTCCATAACTGTAACTATAATCTTTTCCATAACCATAACTATAATCTTTTCCATACATTTTCAACCAAGAGTGATTAATAGAAGGCATTATAACGATTTAGATTCCATGAAACGTTATGCACGTGTTTGAGATAATGCCTCAATTATTATGTTTTCTTAGTTTGGATTGGGTTGTTGAGGAAGTTGAGAGATTTTCTCAACTTCTCTCTCTCAGATTAGAATTAGTTCAACTATATATACGTATGTAACATCTATTCATGAGGCGAACAATAATTCAATTATCACTGCATTTTATGTGATTCCTGTGTTCTTAATTTGGTATCAGAGCACGGAGATTTTATGCTTGCGCTAGTGAACGTGTAAGGCCATTCGCTGCATATGACAGCATTGTTGATTTGACTGTGTTTTTTTCCTTCGGTGGTAATCTGCGTGTGAGCTGACGTCCAAATCAGAGTGGGCTGCATATTATAAATAATCTGCGTGCGCTGAACGTGTAAGGCCGTTCGCTGCATATTATAAATAGTATTATAAATCAGATCGAAGGGTGCCTTCAACGCCCTTGTGCATCAAATTCACTACCTTCTCAGAGCCATAACGCTGCTGATCGGTATCGCAGCTCTATTCATCAATTGAGAAGCCTGTCACGGTTGTTGTTCGAGCTAGTGCGTAGAGCTCGCAGTTATATATACCTGCTCAGTTCTTGATTGCTCTTAATATCCAGACGAGATAGGGAAGCAACTTCCCTTATTGAGATATATCAAATCCACGATTTTGTGCACAGACGTGAAATTTAAGGAGGAAGCTCATAATTGGCCACGATAGCTCCTGTCCTCGGGTGCGTTTTTATATTGTTGGCTTAACATTTGGCGGTTTTTACATTGTGCTAATATTATTTTTTTTGAAATTTAATCCGCTAAATATTTGCTGATTAAAAAAAAAAGGGGCTAAAGTTTTTTTTGTCAACATGGAGCCTATTGTACTGGAAAGGTTTAATGGCTTTAATTTCTACACTTGGAAGGTTAAAATTCAGTTGCAAATGATGAGTAGAAATCTATGGAATATTGTAGAAGGCTCAGGAAAAGCACCTATAGATGCTAGACAGTTAATTGAATGGGAAAAAAGAGAAGAAAGAGCCATGTCTATCCTTGGACTATCACTTGTAGATTCCCAGCTACATCTAATTGACTTACAGAAATCTTCTGCAGCAATATGGGAAGAAATGAATAAGGTATTTGGGGCAAAGGCTGTTAATGCAAATTTTTTCTTAAAGTTACAATTGTTTAAACTTCAAATGGATAGTGAGACATCATTGTCAACACACATAAATGAGTTAAGAGCTTTGATGAGACAGTTGTCAGAAATTAATTCTAAAGTAGATGATGATGATGCAAAGGCAATTTTATTAAATAGCTTGTCTTCAAAATATGATAATGCCATATTTACTCTAAGTCAAATGCCACGTCAATCACTTGATGAGATGATAGCAGCTCTTATGGCAGAAGAAAAGAGAATAGGTGGCGCAGAGGCTAGTTCACATAATGAACTTGCACTATATTCCAAGGGAAGGATGAATAAAAATAAGACTGAATGTTTCTATTGTCATAAATATGGACATACAACATTCAATTGCAAAATTCGGGTTCAAGATCTTTTAAATGGAAAATTGAAAAAATCAGCCTATGCAACATTTTTAGAAGATTCACCTGATGCAGATTCTTCAAGTGAGGATGAACCTCTTGATCCATCTCTTAAACTTTTATAAGAACATGTTTTGTAATATGATTTGCAAGTGTGTGGTGTGATGTATAGTGTGGGGTTTAAGTTTTTTGTTGTGAGAGTTGTGTAGTACAGAACCAATCATTGAACATTTTAGCATAATCTAAATTAGTCGTTCTCAACGTTCTTCGGTGCCGAGAGAACAATTGGCTAATTTGATTGTGTGAATTTGTTATATGCTGATGGGTCTTGTTGTTTCTCGGGGCTTAAAGAGCATCGGTTACAGGTTATACAATGAGATCCTTATGTGTAAAGGTCACTTTGTAAGATTAATCACTGATCATATTCTGTACCTAGAATATTTTCCTATAGACTGTTGAAATTTATTCTTCGGGGTTATTTCACAGATGGAAATATTTCCATAGGGTAGTTCAGTGTTGAGACTCTTCTTCGGGGGTGTCGAGAATCTTTAATCTTACAAACTCAACATTGATGGTCAGAAGCAGGTGTACTTTAAATGGGTTGAAATGTAAGCTCGAATATGTGGAGAAATAAAGAGCAGAATCCAGAAGACCGCAGAGTGGGTAGAGTTGCTGATGAAGACCAGCTAGACAAAAACAAATATAAATTTTGTAATTGTGATCTCAGTATTGTAAGTTTTCTGTAATGTAGGCATTAAGGGAGGGTGTTTGAGATAATGCCGCAATTATTATGTTTTCTTAGTTTGGATTGGGTTGTTGAGGAAGTTGAGAGATTTTCTCAACTTCTCTCTCTCAGATTAGAATTAGTTCAACTATATATACGTATGTAACATCTATTGATGAGGCGAACAATAATTCAATTATCACTGCATTTTATGTGATTCCTGTGTTCTTAATCTAGCCGATTGAGGTATAGTGTTGAAGAGGAATAAAATGTGTTGTAAGATTCAAACAAGCGTTTGCAATCCCACTCTTTTAATCATCTATTATTTAATTGGAGCGTTGCTATACATAAACACATCCTGATCAACCTATCTTATCTAGTTTTCAGCCTCTATAACTACATGCCTCTCTTTCCTCGGTAATTTTCTGGCGTGATAACCGCATTGCATTTCTCTGTCACAAGCCATTTGAATTTTTTCTAGATCCATTTCTTACCACTCCTTTGTCTCAAAGACTGTTGGTCTCCGTAATTTCCAAGAATAGGGGAGGTAAGGTGATTTCAACTTCGTTTCTCTCATACCTTTTTCTTTTCTTTGATATTTTTTCATTGAGACCAAACTACTATCCTTTTGCAAGTTAGATGTTCTTTCTTCTACTAAATTATATCCTCCTTTGGCTCTTCAAGATAATATGGTCCTGAGTTTTCATACTGTAAAAGGATTGAACAATTTCAATACATAACAATATTAATCCTCACGATTCCACCATTTGAAGGAATTCTCTCATATACATGTTGAGTAATATCAAAAGATTCATATCTATGTGATTTGAGATTTTTTAGGGAATATAATGCAGAAGGATTGAACAATTTCAGATATTCAACATTTATAACAATATTGATCTTCAAGATTCCTTCATTTGAAGGAATTATCATGTACATGTTGAGTAATATCAAAATATTCATATCTAGGTGACTTGAGATTTTTTATTGTTATTTACAAGTGTTTCTTGCAAAAGTAAATCCATGCTTTAACTCCAACAATGAATTTATGATTTTCTCAATATTAGTTTTACATGAAGGTTTCACTTTGTTGACCAACATTTCATCATGTTCATTCATAAATGGGTTTTAAAATTATGAAAAGTAAATCAAATATATTGTAGATATGTAGGGCACAACAATGTTAAGTATCATGGGATTAACTCAATTAGCAATAGCCCAACCCTCTTCCCTATTCCTGTAGTTACCCAAAAAAAAATACAGATATTTACCAACATACATTTATATTAGAGGTATTCCTTAATATTCAGAAAATATACATGTTATCTCACAAATAACGAGTTTAGTAAATAAAGACCCCATATACTACTCATGTCGTCTCTCAAGTTACTGTTACTCTTGCATTTTCAAATGTACTAGATATTTTATATTAATCTACTTTCCTTCTTTTCCTCTCCTTGCCTTCTTTAAATGATAGCCAAGCCGTTCACAAAAGATAACTCATTTGTTGAAGAATATTATCGTTAATTTTTATAAGTGCTAAACGTATACAATTGGTTCATCCCATACTTTTGGATGCCTTTTGTCATAACCTCCCAACAACTTTCTTAATGTTTGCTTAACAACTTTTGAATGCTTTTGTTGGTAACTAAATGAAACATATTATCTTTCTTTGATCATTGCAATATTTTTAAAATTTTAAGAGTTTATGTTGATCTATGGAATTTAACTATCATCACTAAAAATGATTAAAATAAAAAAGAAATCAAAATTTACAATTTTATATTGATTTATGGAATTGAACTACAATCACTAGTGTTAGTGTTATGTTGATTTATGGAATTATATATAAACCTAATTTATAACTATATAAATAAAATTTAAATAAACAAAAACAAACTAAAACCATTAAAAATAAATATTCCAGACACTAAATATAAAAATAAAATAGCAATATATTTGCATGGCCCTCGTTTGTTTCTTCAGAATAACATGGAAACACAAGATGTCAAACAGTAACATTAAAATATAGCTTCTTACGGTTCAAAAGAACATGTTACAAAATATATAGAATTGTCTTAATTGTGTATTATATTCCATACTATTTTTCGTTGATCTTATGCAACTAATTTATATATAAAAAAAAAGTTTACTTTTCTTCATACAACTTACAACTCTATATTTTGTGTAAAATTGTAAGGAAATTTCTTAAATTAAAATGGTGGATTCGAGACTCTTAGAGAGAATATCTCAAATCACTAATATCAGTCTCAAATCCTTAGTATGAGAAAAATATTTTGAACAAGAATTCAAGGGTTCTATTCCTTTTAACACGTGCCAAAATTGTGCACGTGGAGTTAAGGCATTGCCAAGCACTTTTGAATAATTAAAAAAAATGGGTGATGCTGATACATATCTTCCATCTCGCACGAGCTTCCGCATGATCCCAGCTCCCCTACTAATGTGGTGCTTTGTTCATTGGTTGAACAAAACTATTCAACGCTTCGTTATGGTATAGAATCGTGGTTTTCTATAAAATTGAAAATGTAGTGAGCTACTAGAAACATTTTTTTAAATAAATAAATACCTTTGCAATATGAAATATTCATAAAAAAAATTGGAATTTTACATTATAAATATCTTTGCAGCATTCCTTTATGTTATTGGCTTATTAGGAAAAGTAATGGATGATTAGGTAAAAAAATTATGGGAAAAATATGTAATAAACAGATTTTTTTTGGGAAATATATGCCATAAAAGTATTGAATTTTAACACATAACAGTGGGATTTATGTGAGAGATAAAAAATGTGTAAAAGAGAGACAGAGTAAGATAACGAGAGTGGAAATATAGGAAGGTAAAGAGATTGGAAATCTAGGAGCAGGAGAGAGAGGAGGTGAGTGGTAGTGTGGGAGGGGAAGGGAGATAAATAGATTAAGGGAGATGGAGAAAGAGAAAGATGTTGTTGTGAAGGAGAAAGAGGAAGAAATTGATAGATAGAAAAAGAGATGGATGAAAATGGAGAGATATGGGGAGTGAGGTAGGTAATATATATATATATATATATATATATATATATATATATATATATATATATATATATATATATATATATATATATATATAAAGTGAAAAATAAAACATTATATAGACAATCAGAGAGAGAGAGAAAATGTTATGGGAGTAGAGTTAGAAAGTGAGCGAGGGAGAGGTAGATGGAAATAAAGAGGTAGCGATAGAGATGAGTAAAGAGAGAGAGTGGAGGAGGAACAGGATAAATAAAATTAGGGGGAGAAAAGAGGCTTAGAGGGAGGGAGGGAGAGAGAGATAGAGAAAGGGTAAATAACGTTGTTGTGGAGGGATTGGGTAAGGGAGGTAGGAATGTATAGAAAAATAGAGTATGGGATGGAGAGAGATGGAGTGATAGAGAGAGAGGACAATTATTGGGAAGAGTGAGAGTGGGAGGGTGAGAGTGTGAGCGAGAGTGAGAGAAACCAAAAATTGAGGGAGAGTGAGAGAGGGAGGGTGGGAGAGAGAGGGGGAGAGGGGAAGGCATTTTTGAATTCTTGATATCATAAAATTTGTGATACCATGTGTCATTTTCATCACAATAATAATTGATTCTCATAAAATAAATACACTAGTAATTACAAGACCAAAAGACAAGAGAATGAGATAACACTTGAACATCCCAACTATCTCAAGGACTATTTTCAATTCCTTATTAAGAGGCTAGAGAATTACTTGTATTACATTGAATAAATAAGTGCAATATATAAATATCTCTCAAGGGAAGTATTTTAACAATACATGTGGTTCCTTAGGTCATGCACATGGAAAACACCAGTAAATTGTCATTCAGCAAAATTATCACTACCTTAGTACTAGTTAAGAGACTATAAATAAAGTTATCCTAAGTTAAATAATAACATAAATCATTTAAATATACATGCAAAGGATAAAACTCATGCATTACCATGCATGTTTTATAAACGTCCATTAATGATATATGCATGAGAAAAAAATCACACATATAGATCCATGTATAACAAACTTCATTTTTATTGACATGCATAACTATAGAACTCACGCATGCATATAAATTGTACATTCATTCACATGCACATGCATGCATTCATCATGTAGCTCATCAATATGCAATTAAATTAACATGTATAGACCCAATAGAAAATGGATAGTCATGAAGCCCAATATAGCTATGAAAATACACTTCACATGCCATGTCATGGCTTAGCCATTGCTATATGTCACTTTAATTTCAAACACCTACTATATATAGTACTAATAATAAAAAAATGCATGTTATAAATAGTAAATCACGTAAATAATGGTAAAATGTATGTAAGAAAATGTGCATGTACACTAACACCCTAATTGAGCCATAACTAGGTAGTGAAAAATAAATGTGTCATTGAAATTTTTAGTGATATTATGTATTCATGTAAAAATTGTATGAAAATAAAATACTACAAAAGTGAGATATGTAGGGAAAATCAAGTGGGGACAATTCCTTTCCCCTTCGTCTCTTCAAAATGGATACTATGTCTATTATTTTCCTGCTAAGAAGATGTGGCATGCAACATGAAATGGATATACCATAATATAATCAAATTCTTTAACAAAATTAGAAAAGGCATACAACCTATAATTATGATCCACCTTCCTAATGATAACATTACAACCATTTGACATCTCAATGATAACCACTAAATATAGACTGAACATTATCTACTGCCATGTCTATGAATGATCATTTTGATAGAAAAATAATAGATTAATCAATAACTCTAGAGCATTGAAGACATTTTGGAAACATCCATAACCTAAATCCACTTTTCCTTGGTGACATAATTTTGCAAGAGTATCATCTACCACTAAAATATGTGGACAAGAGAAATACTCCAAGGAATATAAAATATCATGTTATATAACCATGTGGTGTGAGTCACCCAAATCTATAATCCCTATAGTAGGAGAAGAAGATATAGCAATCAATACATGCAATCTACTATGCCGTGTTTGAGGAATCCCATCTTGACGATTTTTCCTACTCTTAAACAAGAGATTATATGAAGTCATGTAATCATGGAATCTTCCAATCTTTTCTCATAAATACTAATATATAAAATATCATGAATATTCAGCTAGACCATTCATTACAACATATCTATAAAAATAAATTCAAATCTATACTATGAAGTTTTAATTTTTTCTAGATTCCAAATTTATTATTACTATTTGTTTATTTTCATTGTGCATACAACATATAATATATAAAAAGTCGACAATTATATGGATTTTAATTTCTTTAAAAAAATTGTACTTAGCATAGCCTCAATGAATTACAAATAACTACATAAGATTATAAGAGTATTACAGAGCCATGCAAATAAAATCAAGTGAAATAATTCATTTAAATATTATATCACCTCCTCACTCCATGAGAATGACCATTAATTATGCCACCTCCTCACTCCATCAGAATGACCATTAATTAAATTCTAAAATTGTAGTGATCACAAATATTCTTATGGGAGAATGACCATTAATTAAATTCTAAAATTGTAGTGATCACAAATATTCTTATGGGAGAAAACATAATTATTATAGTATTTAAAGAACAAGACAATCTTCTAAAAATTATGGTGATAAATATAAACAAAGATCAATCGGGAGAATTTATCTAAATATTATCAGATAACTCTAATAAAGGTGAACCAAACGAATATGAAACGATATGGCATTTAAAAAAAAGTTGATTGAGAAAATTGTGACAATATCTCCATTTTAAAATTATTTTTATATATGTTGCACAAATCCATCGTCAATAAAATTACAAAAATATATATAATCAGCTATGTACATTTCAAATATACTGTGTCTTTAATAATTGATATTCCTTAATATTTTTAATGTATTCATAAATATTTTATTCCTGCTATAACTTTTGTCACTTCAGTGATTTTTACAAAAAGTTAAGGGATGCACTCGTGCAAATGATATATAATGTATATAAATAAATAAATGTTTTATCTTTTATTCGTGATATAACTTTGGTCACTTTAGTTATTTTTACAAAATGTTGTGGGTTGCACTACTGCAAATGATATATAATGTATATAAATAAATAAATGGTTTAAAATAATACAATTTTAATAGATATAATGAAATTAATAGTTTAAAGCGGATATGAAATAAACATTTTGCATTATTTTAAAAGGATTTTTCATGATTCAATTATTTTTTTAATAAGAACATATGTATTATGTTTCTATGAATTTTTATCGAGTCGAGAAGGTTAGAATGAAGGTGATTTGTTCTTTTATTTATGTTTAAAGTGGAGTGGAGTTGAGTCAATTTTTTTTAAAATAAATAAAAAATAGTTTTTAAATAAAAAAAAATGTTTGTTATAATAAAAGAAAAAAATAAATATACATATTTGGTTAGTTTTATTAAAAATTAATATAAAATATTGTTTTATTTTAATTGTTCGAGATTTATTAGTTTTTGATATGACAATTCAAGAGAAAAAAAACATCATAAAAATATTTCACTTTCATTCTCAATTATAAATAAAATATTTCCAAATCTATATGAAACATGATCATTTTAATAACTTTTAAAATTCTTTAAAAGTAATTAAAACAACTTCAGAAAATAAATTTTATATTATTTATATTTTCATATATCAATTGGATATATAAATAAATAATTTTAATATCCATGTTAATTAAAAGTAATTTTAATATATGAACTCCAACAAAATATTTTAATATGGGAAAATAATAAGTAATTGAAAGTAATTTTGAAATATATTTCAAAATATATTAATAGAATTAAAATAAATACTCTAATATGAACAATGTAATTCATAAATAAAGTAGCTCAATATTCATGTTAACTAAATTATTTCAATGAGAACAATTTACATACTATATATGGTATAAAATAATAATAGTAATAATAATATAATAAAATGTGATAATGTAATTTTAAAATAAAACTGAATTCTTATTGTTATAGCATATAAAGTATAATTATTTTACATTTTGACAATTTTGTTTACAGTTAATTTTGAATGAAGAAAATATTGGTTATATTTAACTCTTTAAGTTGTATTATTTCATGTATAATTTATTTATGCATTGAAAAATACAATTTAGAAAATGATATATATCTAGATTCAACTTAACTATGATGCAATTTTTAAAAGTGCAAGTTTTTTATTTTTTACACTATAAAAAAAGATTTATATATAAAAAATTTAATTCCTTTAAAATATTTCTAAATTCATAATTAAAATAATCTAAATTTCACATAGCCATAAACAAATTATATAAAAAAATATTACATATATTAAAAACTAATTCAATTTCTTACCATATTTATCTTTTACAAAATAATTCAATTCATTATAAATTTAACCTAACGAATTAATATTTTCCATCTTTTATCTCCACTAATATATCATGCAATAAATATCATATTTTGCACTAGCTCACTAATGATATGGACATAGTAAAGTAGGAACCCACCTCTTTGATTGTTCATTAAGAAAAAACTACCAATTGTGATGTCTTACCCAAAGCGTAATGTTTTTCAAGATTATTCATATTTTAATTTCATATTACAAAATATATAGCTTCATAAATTTGTATTAACGATATAGATAGTCTTTGTTATTTTTTTATTAGTGATATGTATAGTCGTTGTTATTAGAGTATGGTTTGGAAGGATTTCTCATTAAAAATATCAAAGCATACAAATCATGTAATAATCATGTAATAACCAAAGGGAGTGGTATCTTTAATTGTAAATTATAATACAAGTATATACGTTTTGGAAATATACGTTTTGGAATTACATTATTTATTTTATATAGTTAAAAAAAATAATCTTTATTTTTATCGTGTGTACACTTGAAAATCACATTTTTATAGTTAAAAATGTGCAATTTATTCCATTGCATCCGATCCCGAACATGGATATGATTTTCTATTTAACATTTCATTAAGAAACATAATATTTCACTGTCAAGATTTTAAATAAAGTATTTCATGTCCACCACACATATGTATATAGATAGCATTTTAAGAGTAGCCTAATTGAATAGGTAAATACTTTGTCATAAGTAACCCAAATGGTTGATTTTAACGTTATTAATGTGATCGACTATGATTCGAATGTTAGTTAAACAATGTTATTATATCACACCAGTGGCAATAATGAGATGCAATATGTGGTGATTATGATGGTAGTTCATTTTTTTTTGGTGTATGGTATATATTTATAGGTTTATTTTAGATTTTATTGAGAATAAGATGTGTAATTATTTTCATATTTTCAGAAAAAATCAATGTTAATCATTAAAAAAAAAAAGTTTTATGTCTAATTTAAATATAAAATTTTTAATTATGAAGGTAAAAATATAATTTTCAAACAATTTAAATAATTTCATATATTTGTTAAGCTGTTCATCATATATTTATTAGGTTATTCATCTTGAATATTAATGTAAAGATGAACCTAGTTTTCTTTTGTGACTTTAATATTCTCATTATCATTGTACACTAACTTAAATTAGTGTAAAGTATAGTTAATGATAAATATACATTAACATTTACTAGATAACACTTTTAACTTAATGTGATTTGATATAGTTTTTCATTATTTTGTTTTAAAAATCTATTTTTAGCTTAGCTTTAATTTCCAATTTTAGAGTATTTTTTATATTTCATTACAAATTTATAAGTAAAAAATTTAAAATAAATAATAAATCTAATTTATATTGAAATATAACAATAATAATAAAAAAATTAATTATTATTATTCCTAAAGATTGTAATATACTGGAAAAGATACTACAAATATAATTTTATTACCATTTTACTTTTTCAAGATTAAATAAGTGTATATTTATTACCATTTTACTTTTTCAAGATTAAATAGGTGTTAGATATGAAGCCAAATTTCATCAAAGGGATACTAAAAATAAGTAATATTTAGAAGGAAATAAAGCGGAGGGTAAATGAAATTCTTTATTATATCATCTTTCTGGAAACCTCATATTATGTAGATAAAAAAATATATTTTTTATAATTAGATAATTTAATTCTATAAATTCAACTAAAAATATATAATAGGTATTCTATTATTTAATGATGCACTATTAAAAAAAAATACTTTTCAGCAATAAAAAACAATAACATAAGAAATTTAAACCACAATATAAAATATGTAAAATGATTAATATTAAATAAAAATGATTAAATTTAACTCTATTAATGATTTTTAATTATCTTTTCAAATTAATAGTAATTCATTAAGCATAATGAAATATTTTGTGTATTTTTTTGTGTATAATAAAAAATACATCGATAGAATAGAAATAAACTAGATAAATTCAAATATCATCCTATATTTACAATTTAATTCATAATTTTTCAGTACATATGAAATCTTTGTATTTAAGGAGATTAATTATTAAATTAAGATTCATTTACTTTTATATCTTAATTTTTTTTTAATATTTACCTTTTTTTTCAAAATCCACAGTATAAATGGCATCTTTGTACTCGAGGAAATTAATTATTATTTTTAATAAATATAAGTTTTTATATATTAAATTAAGATTAATTTAAACTGAAATATTAATTTTTTGTTCATGAGTAGTGGATATTTAATTATAATATTTACTTTTAAATTATTTAATAAAAATATTTTATTTATACCATTAACATTGTGTCATTTAAATCATATATATATATATATATATATATATATATATATATATATATATATATATATATATAATTTACAAACTACTTTCATATATATAAAACCAATTTACAGAAAACCCTCATAGAAACTACTGATGCCTACTAGAGGTAACCTCATATACAAGCTTGAACCTATCGATCCCTGACCCAGTGGCTTAATAGGCATTCCTCGAACGAAAGATGATTGCACCTCTCTTATGAAATCAATTAGTTAAAGGATGAAGCCGAACCTAGTCCGTAGGTAATGAATCGATATTATATATGAGTTATCACAAGTGCAGGGGAGACCTACTGTAACTAAGAATGAGAAACATACTGTGTCTTTTGGGTTATGTCTCTAAACCAGTCTAGGGTGGGAAATAAAAACCCATGAATGTAGACTTTTTTGTCACTACTTTAAGAGGGAAATAGCCTATTGATCACTCCTATAATTAAGGATCCAGCCACCTACCTTGTCAAAAACACTTCTTATCCAGGCTGCTTATTCCAATTCGAGAACCCACCATATAGCCCCTCCTAGTTACTAGTGGATCGTAGATGGGGGATTGCCTTGAAACCCTAAGATATATGCCTAGTGCCTAACCCTCACGTTTGGCTAGATAGTACTACACCCCCGGTAGGATGGGAAGCCAGGCACTCTATATCGTCTGTCGTTATAAGGTTCGCCCCCCATGCATGTCGTCGAAGGTCAATCACGTAAGTAATAGAAGCGTTAATTCAGGTAAGCTCCATCCTCCGGACCGTCCGCTCGTGTCAAGGCTGTGGGGAAGGGGCCCGACTCGACACTGTATCAAGTAAGTAAGCTGTGGGTTAGTATCATCCTAACAGAAAATGGTAGGCGTTGTAGGAAAGGTAACCGAGGCTTCAACTGATGACCATCCACGGATGATTGTTCCTTTCAACTGATGACCATCCTTCCATCCACAAATTATTGGGCCTTCGACTGGATAAAAATCCACTGAGTATTTCCGGGCCTTCCTCCTTCCTATATCCGAACCCTATTACGATACCTAGTTCTCTTTCTTATTGGCACTTTCCGTTAAGGCCAGATAGAACCTTCCCTTTACGTCACTGGTTACTACCTGTTGTTCGTTCGATTTACCAACCTCACTTCGTCCCTAACTTCACCCACTTTTTCCGTGATGCCCAAACCTACTGCTTTAGCCAATAATCTTAGTAGGTGCGGCACTATTGCTTGCTATTAACCTTATGCCTATTTGCCTTTACTTCACTGTTACCACCAATCACCTTATGTAAGGGAAATTACGTAGTTCGTTAGGTAAATAGTTCGGAATAGTTGGTTTTAAGGGAGTTCTACCTTATCTTTATACCACTTACTTAGATCCTTGGCCTAGGCTCTAGTTACCAAATTGATACACGAGAAGAAAGAAACTGAAAATCCTGAGCAGAGCGAAAAAGAGAGGACCCTCTTTCTTTAAGGACCCAGCCCTTTCTTTTTTCCCCTCAAAGAGCATAGCGAAGGTAAGGTCCTGGCACTATACACCTTTCATTTCAGTTCAATTTGGAACTACTTGCTCCGGATGCTATGATGATAGGTCAACCGGGTATGCTTATGGTGGTTTTGGTTCAAATGCAACTGCTAGCGAATATGAAACTGCTACTGTATCTCCCACTTCTACCGGTGTCTATGATTGCTTGGATACTTGCTTCCTTGTCGCTGGTTCTTAATCAACAGGTGCTTCCACTACTGCTACCTTAGCTACTAGTACCAATCCAATGCTGGATCAACTGAATCATTTGGAGCTGGATAAACTTTGAATGGTGAATCAATAGTCAATGATGTGGGATCTCGATCTATAACTGAGTCAACTGAGACTGGATCCACTCGGTAAAACACAATTGCTGGTGTTGAAGCTGATAGAGAAACTGAAGCCATTGGTACTCGAACTGGCTCTCGAATGGGCTTTGCTACCTTTGCTGGTGACTCTGTTCGCTCTGAATTTGGAACAAGAGGATCTTCAAAAAGAAGGTAAAGAACTGAATCTTTGCCTGTTGGCATGGGATCTCGATCTCGCCTTCGAACTGCCTTTCCCTCCACCCTAGCCTTCGCCGTGGGATCAACTGGGGTAAGCTCAATTTACATATGCTCCTGGAACTGGAATAGGCTCTGCTCAATCTCGACCTCGCAGGAATGCAACGGGCTATAGATATACATCTAGAACCAGAAGAAAGGGACCTAGGACTTCATTTATACCTGGGATAGGATCTATTACTGAAACAAGGTCAATTGAATCCTCTACAGCATCAACTACTCGTTTCATGGGTTCTGCATAAAACTTGGTTGATTCCAAGATACCGCACTTGGATAGGCTTCGAGATAGATTGATTGAGCACTTGTCTTGGTTCGTTGGTTGGGTTGATCCATATTGATAGCCTTACTTCAGTTAGTCGCTTTCATCATGGTTACTTATTTCATTACAATATTTGAATCTGATCTTTCGTCGGTGCAAGATGGAAGCTCAGCCAAAACAAGCCCTTATTGATCAAGAGAGCCTGCCTCAACCTGTCACTGAATGGTATGGAACATCATTTTGAGCCGGGGAGGTTATGGGTGAGAGCTCCTTTGGCAAATTACTCTTGATAACGTGGGGATAGATAGGTCCACTTGCTGCATGAGTCCGTGGTGGATGGTGGAGTGGGGCCTTCAACTTGACCATGATCCCCTCTGGGGACCGAACACAAAGCTGACCTATCATTGCACAGAGCATGGAAGAGAAAGACATGGTTTGGTAATGAGTGTTACCCTTGTGATTACCTCAAACAGGATTGAAGCTTCTAACCTTCAGCTTGGACATTGAGGATTGATTCGACAACACACACTGGGAGGTGTAAGAGCACATCGTACCCACAGCCCATGGAGTGGGAGGTGAAGAGGCGGTTTAGTAGAAGACCCTTCACAATAACATCACCAGGAAATAAAACTATCTAGCCAACCCCCATAAAGACCCTCTACATGCTCCCTCTAGTAGGCATCACGGTATCCTAGTGCCTAGCTATATGCCTCCTTATCCCGTTAAGGAGGAACTACGTGATCTGTTGTTCCTCTATATGCTACAGGAAAGGGGCTGAGTGGGACATGCTATCGAATTCATTATTCGATCGATAGAGCGTGAATGCATATATTATATATGTAATTACGCTTTCTTCCTCACCCATATGAATCGGTGAGTCAATGGCGGCCTTTAGTTCTTCGAGTTTGCTACCTCGCCCTCCTTGGGTCGGGCGAGCCCGCTTAACGCTACCTCTCCTTTTAGTTCTTCAATTTGATGGTGGGGTCCCTCCCCCAAAAGAGAGTTGCTCCTCTCCATATGAATAGAGAGTCCCTATCGGGCCTTCCTCGCACGTCAATGGCGGCCTGTTGTCGAGAGTTCGTCGCTCACCCTCACCCTCACCCTCACCCTACCGAGCCTTCCTCGCACGTCGATGGCGGCCTATTGTAGAGAGTTCGTCCCTCACCCTCACCCTCATCCTCACCCTGTCGGGCCTTGCCCGATGCAGACAAGCAAGAAATCCCTCCCTTTTACCTATTCCTAGGGTCTTTCTTTCCTGAACTGTTGAATAGGTCTTTCCTTACCTTAGGCATGCCTTTACGCGTTAACTCGATAGGGTATTCTGTCTAAGGGCAGGTGTAACTCGATAAGGAGGGATAAGCGTTCATACCAATGCCTCTCGAACAGGTTCAGTTGTTCCTAAGCTACGCCCACCACCCCGGCCGGATTAGAGGGGCCTCATCAGTAAAGAAAGAAAATATCCTCCTTAATTTCACCCTCACCGCTGTCTCCTTCCTTGATGGCGGCCCTTTGGTCGATTGAGTTAAGAAATGTCCCTCGATTCCTGTCACGATCGCTCAATGCCAAAAATCTCATTCAACGGACTCCCTCCACTTGCTATTGGTTAAATATCCCACATAATATGACTTATTTCACTTGGCATTTAATGATCAACGGTAATACAATGACTTGCCCTCGCCTTATATTAGCTCTACCCAACCAATCTTCTTGTATCTTAGTTCGCTCAGGTAGGGTTCGTTGTAACTCATTGCACTTTGATCCTCTTTCTCAAGTGAGTTGGAGAAAGTAGCTACGTGAATCAAATAGAAATGCTGTGAAATCCAGATAGATCGTAGCACAGAAAATTGATCTGAATGTAATTAGGTATCAAGATGCAGTGACTCAAGTGCCCTTCGAACCATTCGGAAGAACAACGGCATGGTATGCTACAACGGTATGCTACATCGAATTCCCTGCCGCATCATATTCATGTAGGGGATTCCCCCCAACTGAGTGCCAACCTGGATGCACCTATATATGTGTATGTGCTATTCCCCATCCATCTAGTGAGTCTGTCTTATAGTAAGCCCCTAATTCACCGAGAAGGAAGGTAGAGGCGTGCGTAAGAGCCCTGGGATAGTCCAAGTCATTGTCTCATCTATGGGAGGGAGGGGGAGTCGGGAATAAAATGATAATAGAATAAATGAAGGTCCAACTATAGGCTTATCACTGCTACCTACCCTCTAGGGGGTTGACCCGACGGAACATAGCCCCAGCCTATAACTATAGAGAGGGAGGACGATGGCGGCCCTCTCTTTTTAGTTCTTCGAGTTGATGGCGGCTTTTGGGGCCCCTCCCCCTAAAGAGAGTTGCTCCTCGACCTTGTAACCTCAGTCGAGTCCCTCCGGGCCTCACCATATGAATAGTGAGTCGATGGCAGCCTTTGTCGAGTGTTCGGCAAGCTCACCCTACTGGGCCTTGTCTGATTACAGACAAGCAATATTCATTCCTTGACCTCGTAACCTCAGTCGAGTCCCTCCAGGCCTCACAATATGAATGGTGAGCGTTAACACCCTATCCTCGCACGGTACCTCACCCTCCGGTCGAGAGTTCGCTTACTCACCCTCGCCCTTACTATTCCACTTCCTCCTTGTAAAACGAGGGCATTGATGAGCGAGTGATAATGTGTGAACCACGTGATACTTTCGCATGTTATAGATCGACACTCACCATCTTACTTAGTGTGGGGGGACGTCGTTCCAAGTGCAGTGAGCGAAATGAACTAACCAGAGAAAAATGAATGGGAAAGGATCTCGCACTCACGTTATATTATATACGTAATATGACTGAAACGGATAGGTGCTCAATGCCTGCTGATCACTGTGGTTCGATCTGCCCTACTTACTAGCTAGTTGGCTGGATGTTCGATCGATGCAGTCGGTTAAGGAAGGTGATAGATAGAATCTATCTCTCGATCTGGTGGAGCTGCCCTCCTCTCCTAGGGAGAGCCTTGTTATTACTTGCTTGCTTAAGTTGTACTCTTCCGGAAAGGGAACTACCTCGAAAATACAGTCAACTGTAGCCAGCCACCAGCCCAGAAGGAATAGCTTATTGAACGCCTACAGTCAGGGAAGAACCATAGCCATCAGAGCCATGCACGTACTTAGGTTTCACTTCCACTCTCACTCTATGGATCACTTCGATACTAAACAATGAATGTGCCAGCGAGATAGCCTCGTGCTTCATAAATTGATTGTTCTTAACCCACTTGTATCTCATTTTGTGTCCCTTCGTCTATCCGATGCTCTAACATAGAGGGTGGTACCCCACGTTCTACCAGTGAATGATACAATTCTATCAGTGAATGATACAACCTTCGTCACTCGAAGGGAAACTAGATCTGCAGATCGATGGGAAAACGACTGGATGAATGCTCGAACATGCTTATTTAGACGCTACGGCTTTCCTGAAACTTTGAATCAATTACGCTATTTTTAACTTAGAGGGAAGGTGGTCTCCCTGTCCTCGCGTAGAAGCAATGAAAAAAGAGACTTCAGTGGTTCTTCCAACCTTAGATCTGGCTCTTCCGAAAACAATAACCAGCTACTCTAGTCGTGTTCTGCCTCCGACTTGATTCAATTGAGAGTAGTTACGGTCATGCTGCATTCCTTTATGTAGAATTGAGAACTGCGCACTTACTTTAATTAGAGGACGAATTCTTTCTGGTCGACGGTGAGCCTATTTACTAGTGCACGTGCTCGGGCCAGTGGTTCAGATATTCCAACCAGTCTAGTAATTGATAAGTTCAGGTACAATATCGGCAATTCGGGAGCGTGGGCATATTCTTCAGTAGCAACAGTTGAACGAACTGGAGAATAGAAGAATTGTCAAAAGCTTATCTAACAGGTGCCGCAGCAACAACAGCCCAGCTCCGGGGTGGGATACCTATTTAAGGGGTTACATGGGCAGCTTCTTTCTCATCATCCGCCTCAAATCCATTACTATGGAATTTGCTTATTCGCTTGGGCCAGATTTTCCCTTAGTCCTATTTCCGGGTTGAACCACTTGAGAGGCAAGGTTTCCAAACAGTATCGTTAGGGCAGTCGTTTCATTCATTACTCAGATCCTCCCTTCCATGCACGGGTGGGAGAAAGCACTTATCTCTTGCGGGTAAGGCAGCATTCTTATTGCAGTTACTAGCTATTGGAGGGTGGGGGTATAGAAAACAGTGAAGAACTCTTCACCAATCTAATGTCTTTCAATGTCACCCAAAAAAGAATAGAAGTGAACAAAGCCCTCACTGCATAAACCAAATAAATGCAATAAGAAGAGAGGGATGGTGGGGGGTCGAGTATTTCAAATTCCAACATTGACTATTAAAGCACAGGAATTCATGTATTGTATGGCTTTCATTGGCATGTATCGAATGCAATGATCGAATGCACTATTCAAAGGAAGGAGGATCGATTCGGATGGATGGGTCAAATTGATTGGGGAATGGAGGGATGATGGAAAGAAGGAGGAGGCATGAAGGAAAGAAAGATGGATGGACTCGGGAGGGCTAATACTATAAGGTCTAGCTGCCAGGGGGAAGAGAACTGATCTAAAGAGAAGGATTAATGGGAAGATAAGAGTGAAGAGATAGTCTCCTTGAAGTCCGTATCCTACTTGCTAATAGCTAGAAAAGAGATGGGGCGGAAAAGAGATCAATATTTCCGCGAAAATAGATTTATATCTAATTCACTATTATAGATGTTAAAACAAATGAGAAATTACAAACCCCAACTACCTTTCCTTTAAGGCTGCCCTTCATTTCCCCTAATTTGCCATGTATCCACTCGAGTGGCCCCACCTCCCCGAAAGAGACCGAAACCTGCCTACAAGTAGAATATGCCGAAAGAATGCCTTGTATGCTTACCAATGCTAATAGAACAGATACGGAGGGAGAAGGAATAGAACTGCCTACTGCCCGCCCTCCTAACTACATTCTCTTTATTGCCTCCAGGCCCGTAGATGATCCAGCGGCAGACGTCGCAGCAAAAGAAGCACCAAAGCAAGCAGCAGAGATAGCAGCAGATACACAGATAGTTGGAGATTTCGATGAAGATAGAGATGCAGAGCCAATAGTACCAGAGATAGAGGTCGCAGCGGTGGAATAGCAAAGTATTGGGTGATTGTGCCTCGCCCTTCATATTGGTAGTGCTGCTTAAACTGGGTCATCTCCTGCCTTTATTATAGTGAATGCCAATGCTATAGGCTTTGGAATTGGATCTGTTTATGTGACTGGATTGACTGAATTTCCTTATTCTGTCTTTCCAAATGGAAGGAATGCTGCTTAAACCGCCTGGTAAACTGGATAATTAGCATCATCGATAGGGACTGGATCTTTATCTGCATCTGGACCAGGAATAGACTCTGCATTTGCAGGCTCCAAATCTACAAATGGATATTTATCTCTAACGGGGTAACGAACTTAGAGGCCTCTGCATTTTCATTTGTATATGGGTATGAATAATGGGCCCTAAGACCGGAGCACTAGGGTACTAACTTTCTTTTAGGCATGGACATATATTTATATGGATTCTCTGCAAACAAAACAAAAAGGTACGACATGAATATGGGATTGAAAGAGATGGTAGTGGGTAACCCTAAGCTTTAACTTGTGGGACCGCTCCTCGATCTTGGACTGTACTACCGCCCTTTTTCGCTCCTGTAGGATCATTCATAGGTTCTGGCACTGCGTCTTTATGTGCACCTAGCGGTTATGAAACTACAATTGGAGAAAAGCCAGCTCGAGGAGAACCATAGCCTCCGCCTATTTCAAGATCCATATGCCTATTGAGTACCAACAACAAGTACTTCCGTAACAGGGGCGGAAGCATAGGTAGTTTACCTTGAAGCAATAAATGTGCCTGTTGATGGATGATGCCAGTGAGCTTGTTGATTCAAATGAAAAAGTGCAAAGAAGGCTAGAACAGAGGCACATACGTATTTAGGTCCGAGACAGGAAGGCCTAATAAGGTAAAAACAAGGTGGAAAAAGCTTTGCCTTAACCCCTAAACAAGCAGAGCCATAGCCAGTAGCAACGAAGCAAGCATAAAATAAAGATACGTAGTGAAAGGTGGAGGCAAACGTAGTGGCACAGAGAGCAGAGGCATCGAAGGCATCATAGGCTTCGGCACCACCGGCGGTTGTTTACCTCGTTTACCTTGAATCAGTAAATGACCCAGCAGTTTAAAATCCAGTCGTAGAGTGCCTAGTTCTAGGGTGTACATATGCTCTTCTTGTTCTTATTTCTTATTATGCAAAGGCAAAGGTAGTGGATGACGCTAGTGATGATCCACTTGAATCAGTTGAATCAACAACGGCTCGAGCTTCCCCACCAGCATAAATGACAGGGGTGGAGGAAAAGCAGTATACCCCGCAGAGGAAGAAGAAGCCAAAGGCACTCCTTCGCTTGTATAATTGGTATAGCTAACTAAAGTGAGCAAGCGCCAAGAGAAGCAATTGATTCCTATGAGGTCACAGTAGCCCTACTAATGGACCAATAACATATTGAGTAACCTAGGTAGGAAAAGTACAAGTTTACTCGTAATAATCCATTGAGGTTGATCCTAGGCATTAGCCAAAGCGTCATACCTTTCAGTTCTAGATCGAGTTTAGTTGCTGTTCGAGAGCCCACGACATCCCTTCCAAGTGGATATAAAGATCCTATGCCATCGGTACTGAGATGATGCCTCTCGGTGGGATTTGCCCCGGCTGTTATATGGGTTGTGTGGTAGCATGTAAATAATTCATAGCGATGGCGTGTTGGTGAATGAGCTGGTGAAAAGTGAGTTAGGGGTTGCCAAAAGCTATGGTAGGCTTTGATCTCTGCCAAAGCAAGCTATAGTCGCAGTTCTCGCCCAATCAGCAGCAGGGTCAGTCGCACCCATTGATTCGGTTGTTTCTCGTGTTTCCCCTGGCCCAGCTTACCTATCTATAAACCAGTCCAGGGATGGTGGCCCAGCTTACCTATCTATAAACTAGTCCAGGGATGGTCGCCGCCGTAAAAGGCTAAGTAGTATGTACATATTGATAAAGATGCAGATGCGAGTCCAGTAGTGGTTCCCACACCGGAAGAGCCAGTGGACCTTTTGCCCTAGGGACTTCGAGAACATCATTGATATAGATTACATATTTCCCTTTTGGACCTTACTTTATACTTTCTGATAGGTGAGCTTCAGTGAGTTAAGCTTCAGGCGTGTTAGTCATAAGGCGTGTTATACCGAACCTACCCGGTCCGGGCAAGGCCAGGTTCCCAAGTGCAATATCAACGATGAAGAGCTCTCTAGACTAGCTAGCTAGTGTGTGTATGCGTGCTGCATGCGCGTGTAGAAGCTTGTCTCTAGCAGATAACCAAAGTATGTATAGGCGGCGTAAAGGCATAGTGCAATAGTTGTAGCCGAAGGCAGCTGAGTGTCCTTCCCTTGGGCGTTCTAATCCCTTTCAATAGCTGTATCGTAAGGCGTTCTAATTTGTCTTAGCTGTATCCTTACCTTAGGCGGTGGGTAACTTCGCTATCCCTTAGTAGTAGCGTAAGGCGGTGGAGCAGCGGTAGGCGGTAAGATGGCTTTGAATGAATCTATCATTCCTTGTCAGAAGTGATCCATCACGGGATCTATGTAGCATCTTTCTGAGTCAAAGCATGCTTGGCCGCATCAGAGTGAATACGTTTTCAGTCTCCGGGGGTAGGAGTGTAGAGCTAAGCGAGCCTCCCGACCCGCCCATCCGCACGCAGCTAATCCCCTTAATCAATATTCCAGAAAAAAAATTCCGCAATGCAATCTCGGTTTTCCATCCTCGCCAAGCAAGGACAGCTTCACCGCCAAGGACAGTCATTCCGCCCACAGAGACTGTGAAGAAACATAGCTAGGAATAGCAAAAACAAAAAAGCGCCAATAGAGAAGCACAAGGGGCCCCTCACATCACCATATAGATGCAGGTAATCCGTGAGCCCCTAGAAACGCACCATATAGCCCTCACTATACAAGCCATGGGGTATGGGGTAAGCCTCCAGGTACTAAAAACGAGCTATGTAACCAAAGCATAAATTTCAAATAATTATTTAGAATTCTAGACATGTCGATGGAGTCTGTGGTAGCCATGTTCTTAACCACGCCTGTCGTTGTGATCTATATTGGAATAATGGTGCATGAACTTCGATTTACTAGTTGTATGATTTTTGATTTTTTTTTGTTGAAATCGATGGAGGAAATCTAGCCTCCGAGGAATAATTTTAGTCGTATACACCATCTAACAGTTAACATGAAATTCTTTGAATCGTTTTCGTTTGAAAGCCACGAATCACAATCTAAATTTAATTATTTCTTACCATCTGTGTGGTCCCTACTCTTATCTGCCTTATCGGAATAAAAATATTACGAAAAACTCCTCGTTACCCGTCCCTCTGTTTCAATTCACCGGTTCATATTGTTTCATTAATCCTTCTGCCTGTTCCACTGCTCTGTCCCAAGGATGTGACAGCGTTCGATATCTCTCGTTCCTTACCATCCCGGTCTGTACCATCATCACCCTCCATTGATGTTGCTCGATTAAACCCTTCTGGAGCATGTGATCTATCAGAACACTGGTTGCGTCTAAAACACTGAAAATGAAGGCCAATGTGACTGCGAATTATGTTCATCCAGGGCTGGTAAAGACCAGACTCGCCAGAGACTAAGATGGACTTATCACAGCTGACAACTGGAACATGTTGATTTCTCTTTTAGTCTTTGTATTTACAGCTAGGAGTCTTTGTAGGGAAGGTTGATTAATGAATTACATCTTCTTTACACATTTGTTTTTCTTCCTCACATCAAAACACATTTTTCACAGGTGAGATTTTTCATATGATTTATTTATTATCAAAGCACTTGAATCATTTCCTCATTTGACATTTTTCACACATCTTCGTTATATATAACTTTTACATATTGCTATTTTCAATTTTCTTTAATTCACTTTTTATCTGCATTTTTTTTTTCGATCAACCAATCTTATTACTTCACACTTGATTATTGAATTAAATCACATTTACAGAGATTCTAAATTTTCATATATATATATATATATATATATATATATATATATATATATATATATCGGAAAATACAATTAGAATGACCTGTTTTTCTTGGTGTTTTCAATCAATATTATGATGGTGTTACTTACAACTTACTTTCAAGTCAATGTTCTTTAATGAGCGAAAACAACTTCCCGTAAAATCATATTCTAAACTCAAAAAGATCTAACTGTACCACGGAAAATCATCCAGATAAAGATTCGGAATTGTGGAGAGAAAGTGAAGCTATCACAGAAATAGTAAAAACGCATTAACTACATTTAAAAGATTCAGTTAATGTCGTCAATTTTTAAATGTTTTCAGCATACTTTGTAATGATTTTAATGATTTTTGTTTTTGTCTCTAAACATACACTAAATGAATTCAATGTGTTTTTGTTAGTTATTTGTTGGTTATAGAAATAGTTTTAAAATAATCCAAATTTTCAAATTTATTTCGAAGTAAAATCCAATCGGTATTTTAACTTTTTATTAATAATTTATGAGATTTATGGTTGTCTCAGATCTATAAGCGTGTCTATTGTTTATTTATGACTTCAATATATTGCAAAAATGCTCAGAATCACTTGAAAATAAAAAATATTTTTCATCGCTATAGTTAGCAAGGAAAACTAGGGTCAAATCTTATAGGGTAGTTGCAAGAGATGTGCTAAAAAATCAAGTTAGCTTAGGGTTGGTGTGACCCAGGTTGAGTGCGACCCCTAAGTGACTTTGACATATTAAATGCCTTTGGATTGCCACTCCTCAAGCCATAGATCAAGCCTGAAAAATCACAAACAACTTCAAAAAAAAAAAATCCTCATCATTAATGGAGTCTTTAATATATTATGAGACCCTTTAATATTGCCATAGCGGAAACCCATTTCTTCTCATGTTTCGCCTGTAGCACCCCTCAATAATTTCCTGGTACTCCTTTTGTTATCACTCTTGCAATAGAACATGATGGAATTAATCTTTTAACCAAAAACATAAAACTAAATCAAACAAAAAATATGAATACCAGAAATATATATATATATATATATATATATATATATATATATATATATATATAGATGAAGGTTCTACTAAGATATGACCTTGAAGGAGCTCTGAGTTTTTTGATAACGCCTACGGCTTCGCTTATGCGGCCCACACCTCTGCGGTGAGATCCTCCCTGGATCTCACATGTAATCTTTCACGGCTCGTCCATTGGAGGGTAGTTTAATCTATAGGTTTGGGTATTCATAGGTGGCACAATTGTACCACTGATCTCATCCCTGATTTTTCTATCCTCTTCTCGTTGGTTTTCTGGCAAGCCTTCTCCTTTTCGCTTGGGTATCCTTTCCACCACCACCATGAATGATGACGAATGAGACTTTTCTTATAGCCCCGAGACAGGATATGTACTGCCCGGACAGATTGAGTTCATGCCGCGAGCTTCCTTTGGAAATCCTGCAGTCGTTCCTCATTCATCTCCTATTAAATCCTCTGTGCCTACCTCTCCTTTGAATGTTAACCCTTGTCCCTGCCCTCATCATTCTTTGCTATCAACTTATTCGAATGATGAAGCTCGTTCGGCATTGATCCCTTGTAAATGCAGGAAGAAATATATTAGGAAAAAATAGGACTCTGCTAAGCTGGTGGTTGGAGTTGACGTCCCTCTCTCTGAAATTCCTTGCTATTTGGAAAAACTGTTGGTTGGGAAATTCTGTAGACGTATGGCAACCAAAGAAGCTATTCAATCCTGGTTAGAGGAAAATTGGAAGCCGCTTCTGGGATATGTACACAAATTTCATAAATTATCACGAGGGTGGCCTCTGTTTAAAGTAATTTCTAGCGAGGATAGAATATAACTCACTGACAGAGTTTGGCATTGGGGTCCAGCAGGGTTAATTCTTCAGAACATTGACATCAGTTTCAATGCGGATCGTTCATCACAGCACCTTCAAAAAGTGTGGTTTATTCTCCCTGGTCTCCTGCAATATTTTTGGCAACAACACATTTTGGAAGCCATAGGAAACAAAATTGGTTCATTTGTCACGCTTGAAGCTGATTGGGAGTCCAAATTCGATAGACGTTGTGAAAAAATTAAAGTTCAACTAGATGTGCGTGACAGGCTGTATGAAGGAATTGTCTTGGATATGCATGGAAGTAAATGGTCAACAAAATTAGATTATTGGAAGTTACCATTTTGATGTTTTCTGTGTCGTCAGGTGGTGCATTTAGCACAGGACTATATAAAGCAGGACCTCTCGCACCCCCACTACAAAAAGATTTGGTAGAACCAAGAAGGTATGAACAACTCTCCAACCTCCATCCCTGCTTCCGCACCTGTTGATCCCCCTGTTGAAGTTATTGATGAGTTGTTGAAGGTCAATGGGGTGAGCGCCTCCAAAGGTGTGCCCATTGATTTTCCTTCTTTGTCACCTTCTATGCCTGATATTTTTCCTGTTAATGGTTGCATGGAGAGTGAAGTCATGCCTCCTATCCCTCCTAAGGTCCTCCCTTCCATTTCTTCTTCGGTTGTCCCTCCGCCCTCGTGATCTCCTCCTTCTGCATGCCCTATCATTGTTTCCTCTATTTCTACTGGCCCGAGCTATCCCTCTAGTCCCTATACTTCCAAGTTGTGGTCTCACTCCTCCTCTTGGATTAGCCTCGATCTTTCTTCCAAAGGCAGTCTTGCCTTGGCGCATCCTCCCAAGATATCTCTAGGATGCAAGTCAGCCTTGTTGAAATCCCAAAATCAAGCTTTGATGGATGTCAATGCAGGAAAGAAAAAAACAATTCAATGAGCTCTTAGAGTAGGTAGCACCCATAGAAAGGGCCTCATATGATCCTTCTCTCCTTCAATGTTAGGGTTCTTGGGGGCACCCCTCCTCAATTAGCCCTCAAAAGGTTGTGGCAAATTGTCACTCCAGATGTCATCTTTCTCCAAGAAACTAAAATGCCTAGACTCCGAGCAATTGATATCTTATCCAAATTGCTTACTGATTGGTCCTTTTACTATTTTGATGCACCAGGGTTGGTTGGAGGCCTTATTATTGCTGCTAGCCCCTCCCTCTCCATCATTTCCTCTTCCTGTTCCTTGTCCTATATTACGACTACCATTTTCGACCATAAAATGGGATGCTCCATATCTCTTCTGAATCTGTATGGTACTTGTGATGATAAGCAGACCTTTTGGAGGGATCTTTTCCTTTCTGAAGTCAAGAACTCAGACAATTTCATTCTGGGTGGTGATTTAAATTTCACCCTCTCTCTCGATGAGATTTGGGGTTCTTCTGCAAGAATCGATCCTCTTGCTCATTTTCTCCAATCCATCTTGGATAATCATGACTTAGTAGATGTTCGACCCACTAAATTGGAGCCCACTTGGAAAAATAACTGAAAAGATGAAGAGGCTATAGAAAAAATATTGGACCGGTTTTTAGTCTCAAAGTCTCTTTTAGCATCTCATATGAGGGTTCAGTCATGAGTTGAGTTAGGTGGCATATCTGATCATAGGCCTATTGTGCTTACTCTGGCCTCTCCCTAATAAAAGCCTCCTACCCCATTAAAATTCAATCTAGCATGGCTGTTGGAAGAGGATTATAAAGCTCTAGAGGCCTTGTCTTAGACAATTTTGGCTCCTTCTCAGTCCCTATCTATCATGCAAATTTGGGCCAAAATATTTAAAAAATAAAGAAAGTTACTAAATCATGGGCAAAGGTGTTTAATGCCAAACAACAACTTCTTTTAAAAACCACTAAAGATGAAATTAGTGAGTTGTATAAACAGAACGCCACAGGTTTTCTATCTGTATCTGAGTTGGAATCCTTAAAAATCTTCGAATTGAAACGTCATAGATTTCTTCAAAAGGAAGAACAGTTATGGTGCTTGAACAGTCAAGAAACCTGGATTAAGGGAGACAATAATACCAAATTTTTCCATCATTTTTCTGCCCATAGAAGAAGTAAAAACTCCACTTTTGAAATTTAGAATGAAAATAGGGCTTTGCTAAGCTCCTTCAAAGATAAAGCCAGTGCTGGGGTTAATCATTTCAAAAAATTATTCTCTGCTCCGGAGGGGTGCCCCATCCAAGAAATATTGCAGGTATTGCAATTTTTCCCTCTCTTGATCTCGAATGATATGAATTTGGCCCTTAATAAAGAAGTGGATGAATTTGAGCTAGAACAAATCCTAAAGAGTTTCCAAAAAGGAAAAAGCCATGGCCCTGATGGATTAACAATCAAATTTTTCCTGGGTTTTTATGATTTATTGAAGAATGATTTATTATTATTAATCAAGGAATCAAAAAAATCCAGAAAAGTGTTAAGCTCATTAAACTCTAATTTCATTGCGTTGATTCCTAAAAAATCATCACCTAAGGTTTTTGACGACTTCCGCCCTATATCCTGTTGCAATATGACCTACAAGTTAATCTCCAAAATTATTGCTCAACGATTAAAACTGATTTTAAGCAGCATCATATCAGAAGAGAAATTAGGGTTTTTAGACCAGAGACAAATCCACGATGCGGTTTCTCTGGCTCAGGAAGCCCTACATTCTGTTAACCAAAATAAAAGTCCTTCCTACACCCTCAAGTTGGACTTATCTAGGGCATATGACAGGGTAAGTTGGTCATTCCTCAGGCTTTTAATCATTCATATTGGCATGGAAATCGAAGTTGTTGAATGGATCATGGGTTGTATAGAATCAGGCTCTTTTGTTGCCTTAATCAATGGATCTCCCTCTTCCTTCTTCCACTCCTTTCGTGGGCCTCATCAAGGGTGCCCTCTATCCCCCTTTTTGTTTCTACTAATAGATGAAGCACTGAGCTGCTTATGAAAAGATGCCAAGTCCTCGAGCAGATTTAAAGGAATTCACATTGCAGGAATCGAGTCACTTACACATATACTCTTTGTGGATGACATATTACTCTCTTTTCACGCATCCAGTGAAAATGCCAGAACTATGAATAATATTCTTAGCCTTTTTCAAAAAGCAACTAGGATGCAGATAAATATAGAGAAGTTTGTGTTGGCTCACAATAGCATTCTAGAACACACCCTTTCTCAAATTAGGAGCTTTCTCCCCTTTCCCACTTGTGGTTGGGAAATGGGTTTTAAATACTTGAGATTCATTTAAAAAAAATATCTTATTGTTTCAAGGACTGGTTATGGCTCTATCAGAAAGTTGAGAAGCGCATCTCTCATTGGACAAATCGTTTTCTTTCACGGGGTGGCCATTTGGTTCTTCTTAAATAATTTCTTCAAAGTATCCCTATGTATTGGGCCACCATCACATCTATCCCATAAGGTATCCTTCACAAAATTTGGAAGAAGTGTTTTTCTTTCCTCTGGACTGCGAGTAAAAAATCCGAAGGTATTCCCCTGGTCAAATGGTCGGTTCTGGCTCATCCAAAAGATTCGGGTGGCTGGGGTATAAAACATCTTCCATCTTTCTGTCTCTCCCTTGCTACTAAATCTCTTTGGAGATTAGCTAAATGCCCGAATTCCCTTTGGAGCAGAGTCTTATGTACAAAATATTTACTGGGGAAATCTATTATTTCATGGTTCAGGAACCCAATCAAGTCTCACAAAAATGTGTCTATTGGTTGGAAGGCTTTGGTTTTGTTATTCCCTTTCATTGGTTAGTGGATAGCATGGAATATGATAAACGGAAAATCAATTAAAATTTTTATGGATCCTTGGGTAGGGTCTGGAAATAACTACCATTTATCTGAAAGGCTTCTTTCTATTCCTAAAGAAAAAAACAACCTTACCATTGTAGATGCTGCTATGTCCGTTACTCAGAGGAGGGGAGCTCCAATATGGAGAGATGCTCTTTCTTTGGATCTCCCTCCATCCCTAGCTAAAAAGTGGTCTTCATATATTGCAGTGCTCGTGAACAATTTTATTATCATCAAGCCTGATGTTGAGGATATACTGGTGTGGAATAAAAACAAGATGAATGACGCATATACAACAAAAATGGGATACAAAGTAGAGATGGAAGAATTATCTACTGAGGATCTTCCGTCTTGGATTTTTCCCCTGTGGAAATCCAAAAGCTCGTTAAAATCAAAACTGGTGATGTGGATTTTATTCAAAAACCATCTCTTAACTTGGGACAACCTTCAGCAGAGAGGTTGGGAAGGAACGATTCAATGCTCCTTATGTGGCAATGCAACAGAATCTGTTTCTAACATTGTTTCCTCTTTCTCTTATGCAGAAACCATTTGGAATTGCTCCTCATCTAGAATTTCTGCTACTCAATTGTCTTGGAAAGATTCCTTCGAATCCAAGACAATGTTGTGGTGGAAGGAGCCTGGGGTCATCTCCTATTCTACATTTCCTGCATTATTCTCTTACGGAATCTGGTGTGCTTGAAAGAAGGCTATTTTCAACAATAAATTTATTTCTGAAGAGCTAACAACAGCTTTAATTATTCAGTGGGCAGCCGACTACAAAAGTAAGCCCAAGCACTCAAAAATTTTTTATGTGGTACCTCCAGTTATTGATCAAAGCTTTTCTTGGGATTTTTTTCATGGTGCATGCAAAGGCTCTCCATCGTTGACAGGTGCAGGAGTTGTTCTTCATGTCTCCATGGCTTCAAAATTCCATATCTCTTTTGCTCCAGGCCATGGCTCAAACAACAAGGCTGAGCTTGCATCTTTGTGGGCTATCTTGCATGTGGAAAAATGCAAAGAAGTTACTTCTCTTCAGTGCTTTGGAGACTCCAAAATGGTAATAGATTGGGCTATTCAAAAGACTCAAATTCACTCTCCTAACTTACAAGCAATCCATCGTAGTATCCACCATTTACAAAAATATTTTCTTTTTCTCTTCTTCAAGCATGTGTACCGGGAATTAAATTCTAAAACTGATGGCCTGTCAAAAGCAGTTCTCACTCTTCCTCCTGGCACTTTAAAAAATGTGGATCTTTCTTACAACTCGGAAGAGATTATTCTGGTTTAGAATAAGAGGTCAAGGAGGTTTTATTTCTCACCGGCTTTTGTGCAAACCTTGCTTAATTATCTCGAATACAAACATCTCCAGATCAATTTTTTTACTTGGATATGAAGGACTTAGGACTATTGGTATAGAGTTTATACATTCTCTGTGTTAAGATACATTAAGTATTTAAATTAGGTTTTAGAACAATAGCTCAAGAGAGCATTTTCTATATATGCCATTATGAAATACTCTTTAAAAAAAAGATTCCATGCAGCTCATGGAGCATATGTATTAACCTCTTTTAAAGGGGTCGGTCTGTTATTTCCTATATGAAATAAAGATTTTTTTCCATGGGAAAAAAATAATATATATATATATATATATATATATATATATATATATATATATATATATATATATATATATCTTCCAAAGAAGATTGGGTGGTCAACCCTGACCTAAAGCCGAAGGTTAGGGTCCTTTTCCCTTTCATGATTCCCCACGCGTCTAACTTGTACGAGTTCCAATTGGGCCTACATCATCCCACCTGAGGTCGGGGTCAATATTTTGGTCTGGTCAGAGGTCAGGGTGAAGTAAGCTCTTTGTCACACTTCAACGTACTTCGACTAACTTTATCTTGACTTCAAAATTTTATCCCCGCATGCCCAATCTTAAATTCCTACTTTCACAACTTTCACCAATCCTTCGATACTTTTGACTTTGGATATTCTTCTTCCTCTACAAATTTTCGCCACTCCTTCAAGTATTTCTTTGCACTTTTAGATAGAGATTCGGTGCTAGCCTCTTCTACCTCTATGCCCCGAGATGATTCTCTTAAGTCCCAAAACATTCTCCCTCATGCACTCTCTTGGGCATGCTATTCCATAGATAGATTAAACATGAAATCAAAAATTTTATGCAAAGGAATTAACAAAAACATTCATGACCTTTCCCCTCCACACAGATATATATATAAACGTGTAGAATTCCAAAAATCATTAGAGAAATAAACAATGATTTTTATGCACAAAATATCTCATTCTCAATAAGTATAATATAGACACTGAGAAAATTTTGTGCTTCATACCAGGACACACATAAATGTCAAATTATGTTTCAGAACAATAATTATACACAGACATGGTGATTTCTTTATACAAATGTTTAGTTCTCTCACGGTCCTCCTAGGAAACATATTGAGCTCTTGCTACGTCTCTTCCGACAAAATATCACACAAAACAATTCTCTCTAAATTTGAACCATATCAAACCCAACCTTTTAATCTACTTTTTTGTAGCTTTTATAATTTCTGATAGGCTCGGAAATATCCTAACTATCTTAAGTTATCTTGACATATGTCCAAAACTAACTAACAACTCACATATACAAATTTTATATTTACAAAAGGCCCACTTGGCCATAAGAACAACTCACCAAAATATCGTAACAACATAATTATTATTGACTCTTCTAGACATAGACACTTGTATTTACACTAAAAATCCCTATTTCAATATTTATAAAAATAACATTTGGGAAAAAATAAAATTCCCTTCGAAAATCCCATGACCCCTTTTGGTAATTGAAAAAAAATATTGCCTAGGTTTGATGCTTCTGCATCAGACTACCTAGGTGGAAAATGTTTGATCTCCTTGCCAAATATTTTCAATCTACTGAATCTTCCTAGGTCCCAAATAGTTTGTTGTAGTTTCCCACTTTTTTTCCCTTGCTAAATTGTTATTGTCCTCATTTCTTCAAGATCAAAAACCTTACTTTGTAGTTTTTCATCCATCCATTATTGTCCGTCTATTTGTCTCCATTGTTCTTCTACCATGGGATCTAATCTGTCTGGGTCCCATACCATTGTTTGTTGTTGTTTCCTTCTCTACTGATGAAATATCCTGCAGTCCACCTCACATTATCACTAGCTAAATCTATCCTCTTAAAGTTTCGTTGATTAAATTAGTTCTTCATCAACATCTTGAACTTCCTCAATTCAATGTCTATCTCATGTTGAAACCAACAACTCAACTGTAACAATATTCCAAAATGTTATGTGGCTTAAACTGCCACTCCTCCTCCATTTTGATATTCAACTAACATCCTAGAGTTTTTATTCTCTCGCATGTGGGTTTTATTTCCCGCTGAGTCTTCTTCCCCATAAGTGGTCCATCTTGTATAGCCTCTGTGATTGTTGTGTTTTCTTTTACAATTCTTTGGGCCGAATTTTACTTCTCAGCCCTCACTCTATTTCTTGAGGAAAGTGACCCCTCCTTGTTTCCATCATTTTATTTTTCTTTTTCTTTAAAAAATATTATACTCTTTTATTTTCCATGAGCTTATTGATTTTTAAATGGAATAATCTTTCCATGGTCCAACACTGTATGTTTTAACCCTATACAAAAATTACCTATAAATGAATTCTTAAAAATAGAAAATAAATAATTGCGAGAACATAAACATACAACACCTATACAAAGATATTTTCCCCTATATCCCAAAACCAGGACTACCAGATTATTTTTTCATTAGGTTCCTTTCAATTTTACTATAAATATACATACATATCGAAGCATACATAAACCCCAATCCATTAACCTTGGATTACAGCATAATCGTAGTTACCTTGACCAGATCTAAAAAATTCCATGGGCATAAAACCATCATGCCCAAAAACATGTGGAAAACCCATGCAAAAAAGCATAGGTCGGTCTTCCCACCTAATATAGGGTCCAAAAATATTTTCCCAGGGCACTACCCCGGATGGGTGCTACCGTGCCCCTATAAACCCCTCGAAAGGGGGGTTGTCACCGCCCCTGTGACCCCGTTGCTGCATTTGGCACAACGAATACTGGGATATGTCACTCCCCCACATGTCTGATTAGTCGTGGAAATAATATATCACACACTCTATTTTGTTGTCAATTTATCTTGTGGAAATAATCCCATGGATTCAGTGGAATCTTATTTATCGTTGTCTCCTTCAATTCAATGTGCTCCTCCTTGGGAACTTTCGGCATCAACATCATATTAAGGATACTACTCACATGCTCTTGTTAACACTTCATGCCCTCAATTTTCATCCCAATATCCAATATCTTCTCTGGAATTCTAAAACACTTAACCATCTCCTCCATGGCTGCTTCGTGAGAGATAATATTTCTCTTATCTCACCAACTTTTGGTTGTCCTTTGCCACTATATTTCACTACAAATTTTCCTCTTCTCACATTCTTCATCTTGGGGACTTCACTTGAAAACTTGAAGTGATATATATCTTCCCTTGTTATTTCTTATGCCATTCATTGGTTAACTACATCCACAATCCTTGTTGTTGAACCAAAAATTATAATTGCGGAAATATTCTTATCACCTTTCACCCCCAATATCACCTTTCACCCCTTACTACATTTTCACCCCCTTACTACATACTTTGTGTAGCAATTTCCAAGCCAATATTTAAACATTAGACTGAGAAAATACTCTTCAAACAATATGGCATCAATATTTTCTTCTTATCCTCTCACTCTTGCGACCAAAATCCCTTCCTGAAGGTGTTCATTCATTGTTGCATTCTCTTTAAGGTATCTTTCCTAGTTGCATTTGACGGGTAGTGCTTCCTATTTCCTTGTCATAACAAAATATTGATTATGTCCTTCATCCCTCGCATGGCCACTTGACTTATTATTACATGTCACTCCTCCTTGTTTGATTTTAGGGAAAAAAATATATTTCTCCTTCATTATACCTCTAATAAATTTCCTCCTCCTATATTCAAGATTGTTCAACATATGTTGCACCAATTGGAATTTCTCGGAGTAACTCATCACCGTATTTCTTATTTTGGTCTTTTTCCCATTCTCCTTCCCTGAAAAACTTTCACTCACATAAAATCCACCAAATTAAAAAAAAAAAAAAGACCTTCTATGCTGACCTATGGCTCTTTCCATCAATTTCTTTGTGAGCTTTTCCTGTTGATTTCTCATGAGACTTTCACTTGATGTCTCATCATTGTCTCCTATCTACAACTCTCTTTAATGCTATGTACATTGAACATAGTCCATGATACTCTCAAAAAATATCTCTTCATCCTCTTCTCTTAGGATGTCCCTTTCCTCTTATTTATAGGTGTGAATTACTCCATCCTTAAGTTCAACTATTGTGAACTATTCCTCTCTCAATGAAGCATTCACCAAGTGCATCATCATTTTCCCTAGCCTATTTAGGTATTTTCTTCTTGAAACTATTCCTTCTGATAGGTAATATATACTTATGGTATTCATTTTCCCTCTTTTGTAATCTCTTTAAGCCTTTCCTTGAACTCACCTACCTCTTTATCAAATTCTTCTTATTTTAACTCTATTCCCTTAGTGACTTAAAATTTGGTCTTTTACCTTAGCCTCCTTACCCTTTCTCTTGTGTCTTTGCACTGAACCTTTCATATGACCATTAATGGCCAACTTCTTGAGATTCTCCTTTCTTCTTTATGAGTTTCAACTCAACATTTTAACAAGTCTACTCTTACTTGTTCCATGAACACCTCACCTTCACCTATCTATTGGTATTCTTCTAGTTCGCTCCTTTTAAACCTCTTAAGCACCCCTTAATCCCCTCTTATTTTTGCACCTTGCTCACCTCTTGAGAGTTACTCTCATTTTCTCCTCTTAAGCACCAATTCTATCCCCTTCACTTTTCAATCACAACTAGCTTTCTCTTTCTACTATAGCTTTTCTTTTTGCAAGGGTTCTATGTTGATTCCTTTGAGAATAGTGTTCGTTCTTTATAATTCTTTTTGTTTATATTGATGTCATCAAACCCTACTGCTACATGAAATTATTAGCTTCCTTCCTAAAATTTAGATAAAATCGACGACCATATACCAGTAAGGGTTTATCCACTTACTAAAATTTTTAATATCTCCTTCAGCTCTGTGCTCCAATGTGATTTCTTCTTCTTCCTCCAACTCTACTCCTTGTTGGAAATTTTATTCTCTATGTTTTTTTAGTCCTTATGTGTCCTCTCTTGCTTTTTTTATGTCCTTCCCCTATTTGAGAAGTTCCTCTCTCCGCTGCTCGACTCACTTATAAGGTGGTCGCTTACCAATTTCTTCCTTCTCATATGTCCCCCTCTCTCTCTCAGGTTCCCAAAGCTTCCTTAGGTTTCTCTATGTTCTATTCTTTCCTCCATGAGCAACCTTCTTTTGGCTTTGGCGCCTTTTCTTGATAAATATATCTAAGGGTTTTTTAATGCAAATATCCTACCCTTCCTTTGTGTTTACAATTCACAAAGATATTTTGCAGGATCTGATACCACTTGACGTAACAAAATCCCCTTTCTTCTTTTGTTTCTTGTGTAGAATACCTCAATAATTTCCTAGTACTCCTTTTGTTCTCACACTTGGAGTGGTACATGACAACATTGTTATTTTAACAAATAAGAAAAAAATAACTAAATAAAACACAAAATTTGACTAACTGAATTATATATATATATATATATATATATATATATATATATATATATATATATATTATGTTTATTTTGAACAAGGTTAGGGGGTTTTCCTCGATATAAAGTTGAGTTTGGGACCTTTTTCCCTTGTGTTATTCTCATGTGTCTTACTTGTCCGAGGCCCTTCTCGGCTAACAGGGTCTCGCCCAAGGTCAAGGTGCGGATTTCAGTGTGGTAAAAATGTATCCCTCTATCACACTTTGACATCTCTAGCTAAATTCCTCCCAACTTGACACTTTTCTTCGGGCTGGCACAATCTTAAATTCCCACTGTCACACCTTTTACTGATCCTTTGGTACGTTTGGCTTAGGATATTATTATTCCTTTTAAAATTTTCTCCACTGCTTTGATTATTTCATTTTACCCTTTAGATAAAGCTTTGATGCTATTCTCTTCCATTTCTATGCCACAACCTTATTCTTCTTCAAGTTGTAAACTATAACTCTCAAAAATTTCTCCCTTATGCAATATCTTGAGCTCGTTATTCCACAAATGTTCTTCCTAGATCATTACAATACTAGTGCATTCCCCTTATAGTTATTTTAGTGTAGCCCCCTATTGTTATTGTTTTTCCCATGTATTCCTGATATTTTTATTATTGTGTCCCATAGAAGTACATTATTTTTATTGTTTTTCCCTTGCTCTATTATTTTTATGTAGGCTCTCATTATATTGTCACGCCTTAGACTCCTATATATACCAAGGAGGTCTAATCATGTGTATCATCCAATAATTATTAATTTATGTAATGTAAATGAGGTTAACCCCTTGAAGAGGATAATTTTTAAGTCTTTGATCTATCTTTTCTTCATCTTTGTGAGCTGGTTCCATAACATTTGGTATCAGAGCTTTGGATTTTAGGGTTTCACTGCTTCAAACATTCCATCTTGGAATTTATTCTGTAACTTTATTTCCACAAAGTTTCACAATATGAAATTGTGACCATGTGGAGTTGAAATCTTGAATACCTTCCTATAATAATTTCAGATCTTGTTTCGTTATATATCCTTAGATGTGGTCTAAAAAAGTTAGGGATTTTTCATAATCAATAATTCAGTCTAAAAAAGGTGATATTGGAAAAATCATCATAACTTTCTCTATGAGCATCAGATTTGAATTTAGTAAAGCTTGAAACAAATTGCATGGACTGTAGTTTTTCCTGTATCATTTTTAGGGCTAAAGGTTGAAGCCGTAACACGTGGAATTCCTTGTAAGTTCTCTCTACTGAACCAGTCCATAATCAATTCATCTTGGGAGATTGAGCATAAAATTACCTTGAAGAATCCAAGTTTGGCCTAAATTGTGGCATTGGAAAAAGGACTCAAAGGGAGGGCCAAAATATGGAATTTCAAACCTTGGAGATCTGAAATTATATATATACATCAAATTCAATATCAAACTCCTAAAAATGAAGAAAATGTGTCTATTTTGTTTTCACAAATTTTGTTTGAAAAAATAATTTGAAGTGATTCAAAGGGAAGATTGAAGCATATATATCATTGTTTGGTTCCCAAATGCCTTAAAGAAAGAAAATTGACACAACTAGTAATAAACCATAAAGCTCCACTATGACACATGAATAAGAGGAAGAAATGCAACATGATAGATCAAAATTATGAGAAGAGGTGCAACAAATATTTCTCTCGCAAAGAGTAACCAAAAATGAATTCGAAGAAATGATGAGAATTAAGATGAATGGTTTAGAAGTAAAAAAGAAAAGAAAATTGACATTGAAGGTTTGAAGGATGTTTTAAAAGAATATATGGAAGAAATAATTAATGTAAATAAGTGAAGGGTTAACAATTTTTTTGGAAGAAACACTTCTCAATGGTGACAAGGTAATCCAAGAAAATCTTTATAATGATAGAAGGAATGTGAATTATTATTTTAGAGACTCCAATGTTTGGTTTAAGACCCACCAAATTCCAAGGATTGATATGAGAAAGTTTTATGGCAACGATAAGGTAACATGGACACTACATATCGAGTAATATCTTGATCTCCATGATGTGCAAAAAAGGTAAGCATTGCATCTTTATATTTAGAACTTAATCAGTTTATATGATATTGATGACTTTGTTCTCGTAAACCACTTGTCACTTGATGAATTTTTACAAAGGAAATGAAAGCACATTATGAGGATACAAAGATAAATACCTTCTTTAGCCAATTGATAAATATCAAACAAAAGGGTGTAATGGCAAAGGACATTGAGGACTTCCAAAAATTAAATATCAAGGTAATTGATATTCCAAAGCATAGTAATGATGTATTCATATGGCATTTAAAGGATAACATTCAACATAAGGTTCACCTTTGAAAAATTAATTCATTGGAGAATGCATTCAGCGTAGAAATAAAAGTTTAAAGAAAAATAGTGGCAACAAGGATGTCTACCACTCATAATTTTAAAGGTGGAAGTGTTGCTACTCCCAGCCTTCCACAACCTACAAGGTTGACACCACAAGAATTGAAGGAAAAGAGAGAAAAAAGGTTCTTTTAAAATTGTGATAGAAAATACACTAAAGGTCATAAATCTATTGAGAATAAGTTATTTTACATATATTGTGAAGAGGAGGAATAAAAGGAACAAGAAACATCAAAATAGGAGGATATACACTATCAACCAACATCATAGAAAAAACAGATAATCTGACGATATCTTGTAATGCATTGATGGGAGTTACCACTCCTCAAACTCTCAAGATAGAAGGATATATCAAGAATAAAAATGTAACATTTTTTATTGATTCAGGTAGTACCCATAATTTATTCATTTTAATACACCCAAGGATTTTAATTGCTTCTTTTATCCAACACGAGAGTGTCGAGCGATGGTTGCAAATGGAGGAACTATAAAATTTTCTTGAAAGTGGTATGATACCAAGCTAGAAATGGGGGAACATGTATTGAATAGTCCAATTATTTCCATTCTAATGGGTGGTATTGGTCTTGTACTAGGATTCCAATGGTTACAATCTTTGGGGACAATAGCTTTTAATTTCCAAGAAATTTTCTTGATTTTTTTCTGGGAAGGAAATGTAGTTGAATTTAGGGGTATCACAGGGAAACAAGGAAACATAATTAGTTCTAATGGCATGAAAAATATTTTGAAGAAATAAAAATGGGGCATAATTGCACAATTATTCTCACTAGAGGTTGAAACATAGAAATCATCTATTTCTCCATATCTCCAAAAAATCTTCCTAACAATTATTCCAAGGTATTTGAGACTCCCGAAGGTATCTTGTCTATTCTTGATCATGATCATCTAATTTATTTGATTCCAGGAATAGTTTCGAAACATCAGGCCTTACAGATATCCCTACTCCCAAAGAGTGAAACTCAACGTCTACTTGTAGAAATTGTAGAAGTCGGTATAATTCAACCTAGTCAAATTTCTTTCTTTGCTCCAGTAGTATTGGTACATAAGAAGGATGGATCATGTCATATTTTTATGGATTATAGGTAGGTCAACATTCTCATTATCAAAAGGTAAATGTCCCATTCCTATGATTGAGGGATTGTTGGATGAATTACATGGAGAAATTTACCTCACCAAGTTAGATCTTTGTTCATACCTGGAAAAGTTTACTTCACCAAGAATGAAGACTGAAGAAATTCCATAAACATCACTCAAAACTCATGAGGGTCATCTTAGTTTTTTTTCATACCTTTTTGGCTTACTAATGCACCTTCTAAATTTCAAGTTTTGATGAATTCCATTTTTAAACCCTTCCTTACAAAATTTATCTTAGTAACTTTTAATGATATACTAATCTACAAAAATTCTTGCAAGGATGATGTTTAAGATGTTCACAGGGTGCTCCAACTATTAGAGGAGAAACAACTATATGAAAAAACCTCTAAATTTTTCTTTGGAGTATAGCAAGTGGGATATTTAGGTCATATTGTATCTCATAATGGTTTCAAGGTAGAACCTATCAAAATTAGAGCCATTAAGGAATGGAAAATCCCCACAACCATAGAGCATATTTGACGATTTCTTAGGTTGAAACGATATTGTCACAAGTTTTTTAGGAATTATGGGAAAGTATCAACACCTCTAAAAAAATTTATAAAGAAATATGAATTTTCTTGGACTCCAAAAGAAGCTAAGGCCTTTCAACATCTTAAAGAGGCAATGTGCCAAGAATCGGTCTTAGCTACACCAGACTTAACAAAAACCTTTATTGTGGAATGTGTTTCCTCAAGAAATGGAATTGGTGTTGTTTTAATTCAAGAAGGAAGACTCCTTGCTTTTAAAAGTTTCAAATCAAAGGAAAGTATTTACAAAAAAATATTTATGAGAAGGAAATGTTATAAATACTACATGCACTAAAGTAATTTCAAACTTACGTAATGGGAAGACACTTCAAGGTGAAAAACGATCATGATATTATTAAATACTTTTGGAACAAATATTACCTTTAGAAGAGTAACAAAAATGGGTCACAAATATGTTGGGTTATGACATTGAAATAATCTACAAAAAAAGGATGAAAAACTTTGTTGCAGATGCACTCTCAAGAAAGGATAAGGATATGGAAGAATTGCTTCATGTCATTTCTATTCTCCAACCAGATTGGATAACCAAATAAAGGTTTGAATGGAAGAATGATGAAGCAGTGTGGACAATCATTCAAAATTTGAACCAAGATCCCAGTACATCTAATACATATAGATGGAAAAATGATTCATTATGGTAAAAATATCACTTATATATTTGTAAGAATTCCCAGCTCAAACAAAATATTCTTTTGGAATTGCACACAGCCTTGTTAGGAGGGAACTCCATATTTTTAAAAACTTACCACAGGGTCAATAAGGATTTTTTTTTGGTATGGCCTTAAATCTGATATTCAAAATTTTGTAGAAAAATGTTTTCCTTTCCAACAAAATAAAGTTGAGACAATTAAAAATTTGAGTTTGTTACATCGTTTAACAACTGCAAGTCAACATTTGGAGGAGGTCTCAATGGTTTTTATCACAGGTTTACCCAAGTCTAACAGATTTTTCATTATCTCATCCTTTTAAGATCAGGATAGTTGCTACCTCATTTATGGAAACAATTCAAAATCTACATCAAACCCCAAATATTATTTTAAGTGACATATATCCCATTTTCACTAGAAAAATTTAGATGGGGTTTTTTTCTTTTCTTTGTACTCAATTAGCTGATAGTTCATATTATCGTCCTCAACCAAACAAGAAAACTGAGATAGCGAATAGATGTTTCGGATGATATCTTCATTGTTTGTATCTCATAAAATAAAACAATGGGTCAACTGGTTACCTCTAGTTGAATGGTGGTATAAAACATCCTTCCATACTGTAGCAAAGAACCCACTGATGGCACTTTATTGATATCATCCACCATCCACCACATCATATTTAAGAGAAAACTCTAAGGTCCAAGTAGTGGAAGATGACATCGAGCATAAAAACAAGTTCTGCAACTCTTAAACGATAACCTCACTATGGCACATATTCAAATGAAACAATAGGAAAATAAACATTTCATTGAAAGATGTTTTGATGTAAGAGGCTGGGTATTTTTACAAATACAATCATACAAATAAATGTCCCTCCAAAAATCTAAGAAGGATTATAAATTATGACCCAAGTATTATGGTATTTACAAGATGTTGCAAAATATTTGTAATATGGCATACAAATTGGAGCTCCCTACATCTTCCCAAGTACACCTACTTTTCCATGTTTCATGCTTAAATAAGGTTATCAATGACAGGATCCTAGTTCAAAAAATGTTGCCAAAACTTGACAAAGAAGGAAAAATAATATTTGAGCCTCAGGCAGTCATGGAAACAAGAACCCGGAAGTTATGGAATCAATTAATTTCAGAATATCTCATTAAGTGGAAGAAATTACCTGACTGAAGATTCCACATGGAAGGATGAGACTTTTATACAAAATCATTGAGAACTACTCAAGCATTGAGGACAACACTTTTTTGAAGGACAGGGACATGTTAGGTTTGTATAATAATATTATATCCCCATTATTATTATTTAAGTTTATCCCACTATTGTTATTGTTATTCCCCATACAAGCCCACTATTCTTATCGTTCTTCCCTTAAATTATTATTTTTATGTAGGCTTTCAATATATTTTTACCCCTTAGAATCCTATATATACCAACAAGGTCTTATCATTTGTATCATCCAAGAATCGTTCATTTATGCAATGTAAAGGAGTTTCTCCCTTGAGGAGGATAATTTTTAAGTCATTGATCTATCTTTTCTTCTTTTTTGTGAGTTGGTTCCATAACAGAGCTTAAGTGTGAAATAAAAACCTATACATAAATAAATTAATATAAAATTGAGCCACTCTCCCCTCCATATAACACACATATATGTATACATTCATAATAACAACAATCGTTGGAGAACTAAAAAAATGTTTGTCATGTAAGGAATATGATATTCGCAACAAATATAATTCAGAAACTAAGAACATTGTCCACTTAACACTAGGACACACATAAATTTCAAATTCTATTTTGGAAAAGAAATGATACACGGAGGGGGTGATCTCATTATAAAAATGTTTAGATCTCTCTTGCTCCTCTTCGGAAATGTCTTAAGATATTACAGCGTCTCTTCCAACATTGTTTCGCACATAAAATTCTCTCAAAATTTGAACCATATTAAACCCAACCTTTTAATATACCCGTGATATGATTTGATAATTTCCCATAGGCTAAGAAATATCCTAACTAACTAATACTATTTGTAGATTTGTCCAAAACCAACACCTCAACTATACACATGTTATATTTACATGTAACGATCGTGGTAAAAAAACCATGTAATAAATTTAATAAAGGAAAAATAATAAATATGGTCATGGGACACATATTTGAAGACGAATTATGGAAAAAAAAAAATTGACAAGGATCACTTGTGATTAATTAATGGCTAAGGAAATTGGAAAAGGTAATGGATTTAAGGCTTTGGAAAGGAAAAGTGACATTTATTTATGAAAATAATGGAAAATAGGAGAAAATGAAGGTGAAAGGTCACAATTCACATTTGAGGAGGAAACTAAAGGAAAAATAATGGAAAATGAAGTAACTATAGGACTCATTAATAAAAAAGTTTCTGAGGATCAGTTGATTGATTTTTCTCAATTTAGTTTTGGAGCTCTCTCTTTATTCTCCCTCTCTCATACTCTTAGACACTTAGAGTTTTATTTTAGCACTCTTGGAGCATTGTGGCATACTTCGGATTCAGAGCGAGAAGGTAAAGGAATATTATGAAAGCACAATAGGACAGTGGGATAAAAAAATACAACATATTTTCTTGCAAGTTTTAAGTCACATGTATGATTTACTTACTAATTTTTGTATGCATGGCATGTGCATGTGGTTTCCTGGATATGATATTTCATTGGCATGGAGGATTTCCTAGATTGACAATGGTTTTTCGTAACATTTCCATTTCGATAGCCATGGTATTTTGGGTTTAATTTTTTTTTCTAGTTGGTTCTCATGGTCCTTATGGTTGTGTGTTGAGTTATTAGTTCATGGAAGCCTTGGTTGGAAAAACTCTCTTGAAGCCTTGCAAAAACTTAGGTTCTGTTACTAGTCCTAAAAGCCTTAGTTAGAGAAACGCTCTAGAAGCCCTTGGTGGGTTGAGTTACTAGTATTGGAATCCTTACCTAGATAAATGTTTTGGAAGCCCGACATCAACTGTGGGTTGAGTTACTAGTTGTGGAGGCCCTAGTTGGAACAAACACTCTTGAGAACTGGACAACTTGGGTAGAGACCGATCTCGTGATGATTAGTGATGTTCAACCTTGAGGTGGAATCACTGGTTTTAGGTTGAAGTGGGTTTTTCCTCTAGAAGCCCTAGTTTTTTTTTTTGGTTTGTTCCATGAGATCCCACATTCATTCTTGGAATATGGCACAGTGGTGATTGGATGAAAGAGACATTTGGTTCAACACAATCTATGGTTGGGTGGTACATGGAAGTACTAGCCCTGGTTTCATTTTGCATATGTTAATAAGAGCTTCATTTCTCTTTTATTTGATGGGTAAATGTATTTTTTCATATGTGGTTTTTATGGTTTTCGTATCCTGGTTATTTATATTGGCTATATGTTGGTTATGAGGATTCTTTATGGAAGACTTGATTTATGGCTCTCATCATGTTTTGATTTAAAAATGAATGAAAAATGAATATATGACCTAATAGATGATAATTTAGGTATTGTGATAAGGAATAAATGATTCTTTATGAATCTCATATAGGTATCATACCCCTATGCTCAAATCTATTGTTATGACCTATAGATTACTTATTTATGATATATTTGAGGAAATTCATATTATTTTTAGTAGTGGCCAGATCAATTACTTATACTAATGGTTGAATTATTAATATTGTTTCAATGTAAGTTATCATTTATGTAGGTTTCATGAAGTTCTAGGCAGTGGCCTAAAACTTAGCCTTGAAAAAATGGTTTGGAATTAAGGGTCACTGGCCTAGAAATACTGACAAAATTCCACATTTATTGGCATGCCTTGCTATAGGAGTGACTGGAAGGCCTTAGTCGCATGTGTGGCTTTTCATGTGAGTGGTTGATGGTCTATATCAACAAATTATCAAGCGGTCTCAGGGGTTGATCACCTGAAAGGGTTGGTTGGCTCCTGAAGCTTTTGTAGCATGTGTGGAAGGCTAGTTTGATTTTGTAATGATGGTTCCAATTCTTTAAATGTACTTGGGGAGTTGAATCACATCATAGTAGCATCTCATGACATGTTTACCCCAACGAACCGATTAAATTTGGTAAATTTGGGAGGAAGGTGGTTTCAAAGTGGTATCAGAGCATGGTTCACCGCTTGGACTGTATGGGTGGTGTGTCGGTCATGCATACATGTTGATTCCATATGTGTCTTTATAGTTTTTGTCTATGTGTGTGTTGTGTATGCATGGTTGTGGTCAGGGTTGTATTTGTTTCACCATGTGACAGTTGACAGTGTGGATGTTCAATTTTTTTATCATGAGCATATGTCGGTTATGAACTGATTATGCATGTCAGTGTTTGTATGTATTTTCTATGAATTTTTGTCATACATATGTCGCTAGGCATGAATTGTGTCTATTTTGTGTTGTAGTTGTGGTATCATGAATGTTAACTAGATGATGATCGAGATGATGTCTGTATACTTTTATGGTTATGATTATACATGTTCTTTGCTAATCTGGTTGGTCTTGCAGAGGATACATCCTTCCCAAACTATACTTAGGTATGTTGGTTTATTTTTTATTAAGATTACCTACCATGATATACCTTGCAGGAAGAGAAGGACAAATATGACTAGAAAAATGGTAGACTACACTTCAAGAGACTCTCTCTATGGATCAGATGAGAAATATGGTGTCATACATTCTTTTGACATAAAAGACACATTAATAAGTTTGAAGGAAGAAATAAGGAGTTGAAAAGAATATAATGGTAGTGTCATTGAGGAAAAAGAGAAACAAGAAAAAGTTAATGCATTCATATGTCAGAGTTTGTCATAATTGTAGAGACAAGGACCACTTCAAATCGGCCATGGACAAGAGGATATGACTAATGGGGGCATATGGTAGTAGATATCATGGTGGGCACAGAATGGATAGAGATGACACGATTAAATATGGAATATTCTTGGATCCACCTGATAGGTGAGGTAGTGGCCATGGGATTTACTCGAGTTTTGGTTCAGACAAGTATCATGGTCATCATCGTTATCATCCCTATAGGAGAAGTGATAATGGATATTTACCAAATGATTTCAAGAAAGAAAAGCAACCTTTATTTGATGTGGAAATGAAGAAGTCACATGATACAAAATCATGGTTGGTTTGGATGAATATGTTCTTCAGGTTGCATGTTTACTCCATGAACATGAAGGACAAAATAGCTACATTCATTCTTAAAGGTAAAGAAAATTTTTGTTGGGAAGATTTAAACATTGTCAGAGGTATTCATGAAGAGGAATTGACTTGGAGTGATTTTGAGAGATTATTGGGGAATAAGTATCTATTAGAGAGATACTATGATGACAAGGCGAAGGATTTTTATGAGCTAAATATGGGATCTATGACCGATGAGGATTACACTAGCACATTATTAGAGTCATTAAGGTATGAGTCTTACCCAAGGAGGAGAAGACCAAGATTCATAGATTCATAAGTGGGTTTTTGGTAGCATTTCAAGACATGCTTGATTTTGACGAGCCTAGATTATTGGAGGAGGCCATATAGAAGCTAAATCATTTTTATGAGCAATCAAAGCGTAGATTCGAGACTAAGAAAAATTCAGAATTTAATGCAAAATATAAAGGGAAATGGGATAACAAGCTAAAAAGGACTCAAGACGCAGGTAACAAATAGAATGAAACACCACATAATAATTTCAATGAATGTGACAGAGGACCGAAATTTTGGTCTTAGGAACAAAACAAGGGTGCAAGATGGAAGCCTTTATTGTGTTGGATTTGTGGTAAGGAAAATCACAAGAGATTTACATTTCGCAAGAGGCACAAACAATGGGTGATGTTGGAAAAAAGTATTCCTCAAATTTATGTAGTGTTGGATAACATGCAGGAATATCATCAGGAATATATCATTGAGATAGACTATAACATTTTTGATCAAGTTGTTTCTATTTTCATTGAACTCGGATCTAATTATAGTCATGTTAATCCTCACTTGGTCTATAAATGTGGTTTGAATTTAAGGAAGTACATGAAAAGTCTTGGTTAGTGCGGTCGGCTACAAGTACATAGAAGAGAGTTCAGCATTGGGTAAGAGATAGTACATTTTAATTGAATGGTATGCCTACCTAATCACATTTGAATATATTTATATTGGGATCATATAGTATTCTTTTGGGTATGGAATGATATATATATTCACAGGACTAAGGTGGATTATTATGACAAGGATATTGAGTGTTTGGATGACAAAGGGGAACAAAGAGTCTTATAAGGTAAGAATAAGCCAAAAATAAATTAGAATGGTGACATATATGCAGGATAAATGCATTCACATAAAGTGTGTGTATTATTTGCAGTGACTAAGGTAAGGAAGTTGATGATTCATATGTTTTGATCAGGTTCCTGGTTCTAAAAAAAATTCAGTATGTGGTCCCCACAAAGATTGCAGAATTACTACCTCACAGGGATGTAGAATTTTCTTTTGAGTTGGTACTATGGGTAGCACTAGCATCAAGTGTGCCTTACAGGACGAGCAAACTGGAGTTAGTGGAATTGAAGTTGCAGTTAACGGAAATTCTTGGCAAATGATACATTAGGCCAAGTGTATTGCCTTGGTGGAACCGATATTGTTTGTGAAGAAGAAGGATGATAATCTCAGGTTTTGCATCTATTACATGCAGTTGAACAGGGTAAAAATGAAGAACATGTATCCGTTGTTGAGGATTTATCACATATATGATCAATTAAAGGTAGTAGTGGTGTTCTCGAAGATTGAATTGAGATAAGGATACCACTAGGTACGAATCAAAGAAGATGATATTTACAAGAAAAGTTTGAGGATTAGGTATGGGAATTATGAGTTTGTTATAGTTCCCTTTTGTTTGACTAATTCTACATCTTCTTTTATGTGCTTGATGAATATTGTATTGTGTCCTTATCTAGACAAGTTTGTTATTTTATTCATTGATGACATATTGATATATTACAAAAATGATGAAGAAAATTATGAACACTTAGCATAAGTATTGGGATTTTTCAAATAACATCAATAGTATGTTAAGCTCAGTAAATTCAGTTTCTTTCGAAAATACGGGCATTACATGGGACATGTGGTTTGCAAGGAAGGCATAGTAGTGGATCCAGAAAATATAAAATATATCATGGAATGGGAATCTCAGAGGAATGTGAATGATGTAATATCATTCATGGGAATAACAAGTTACTATAGGAATTTCATCAGGAACTTCCCTCAAATTTCATATCCTATTATTTCACTATAGAGTAAATGTATAAAATTTGAAAGGACATAGGAATGTAAAGCAAGTTTTCAAGAATAGACGCAGTTGTTGATGAACAATCCAATGTTAAATATTGTAGATCTGGACAAAGGTTTTGTTTTAGGTACATATTCTTGCAAGAGAGGGCTTTGAGGAGTCTCAATTTGGGAGGGATAGGTCGTATGTTATGAATCAAGGAAACCAAACGAGCATGAGAGAAATTACCCCACAACATGATCTTGAGTTGGAAGCGATTGTATATGCATTGAATATGTCAAGGCATTATCTTCATGACAAGAGGTTTTCACTAATGAGTGATCATAGTGGACTATAGAATTCCATGCAAGCTAGGTGGTTAGCCATGATCAACAAGTTTTCTTTTGAGATTAGGCACATTAAAGGTAAAGAGAATAAGGTTGCAGATGATTTTAGTGGGAATATACTGGTAAATAAAATTTTATCTCTGAGCTCTTATGGGACATATTTATAGGATCAGATGTTATAGGAAGGTTAGCAGGAATACATGTATAGAGAGCTTAGGCATAGGTTATAGCAGGTACAGGTGATCATGATATGGACTATCATCGCATAGCGGATGAATTCGTCAGGTTTAGGATATAATATTTATGCTAGAAGACTGTGAGATCAAGAAGATTATCTTGAGGTATTTTCATGCTAATTCATATTCAGGTCACCCAGGATATCAAAATACATTGAAAACAGTTAAGAATTTATACTATTGGTCGAATCTCTAGAAATAAGTGGGAGAGTTTGTGTATGGGTGCTTGGATTATCAATAGGTGAAAGGAGAGTGTAACCATATAGGTGGTATACTATAGCCAATTGAAACTCCACAGTGGAAATGAGAGGCCATTCCCATGGACTTCATTAGAGTTTTTCCCAGGACATCTAGACAGCATGAATCTATTATGGTTGTAGTTGACATTTAACAAAGGAAACACAATTCATTCTAATGAATTCCACATATTAAACTAATTATGTATCACATTTATTCATTAAATATCTGGTAAGGTTACATGGTGTTCCTAGAAATGTTGTGTCATAAAAAGATGTTAAGGTCAATTCTAGGTTTTGGAAAGAGTTAATTGTCGGTTTGGGTACAAAACTGGCTTTTATCACATCTTACCATCCATGGAGAGATGGAAATATAGAGAGGGTTAATAGGATTCTATAGGAAATGTTGAGAATATATGCGTTGCACTAGAAATGAAAATCAGAAGAGTTTATTCCACTCATGAAGTTTTCTTACAACAATGGGTATCTGTGATATTTGAGGATGTGCCTGTTTGAGGAAATGTATGGGTGGAGTTTTAGTAATCCCATTAGTTGGAGTGATTTAGTTAACAGGGTGTTGATAGGACTATAAATATTGGCAGAGATGGAACAATAAATGTAGGTGATCAAGCAGTAATGAAGGAGACATAGGACAAGCAGGTGTACTTGTGAATCAAGCCCAAGAAGAGCTCCTTAAGGATTTGGTCATATGCCAAGTTGGCACCATGATATTGTGGATATTTCAAGGTTTTTAAGAATATTGTACGAGTAGCCCGTTGACTTGTACTTCCTCCAGTAGTGAAATTCCATGATGTTTTCCATGTGTGATTCCTTAAGAAGTATGTTAAATATGTTGATTATTTGATTGACTGGTCTATATTGTAGGTGGAACCATAAGGATAATTCCAGCCAGAAGCTCAGTGAATTTTGCAGAGAAAGATGTGCATGCTCTAGAACTGAGCAATCGAGCACACTGAATTTCAATGGAATCACTTGGGCCCAAGGAAGCTACATGGGGAATGAACCAATCATATGCGGGTTATGTATCCTTATATATTCCTTAATTGAGAGAATTTTTTTGTTACATGTTTTGGAATGATGGTTTTGTATATGTAGATATGTATATGGATGTAATATGGCCATGAGGTGTGTTATAAAGCTCCTATAAGTGGTATGGTTGTCATGTCGTTATGGTTGTTATGTTTTGTTTTTGTCATGTTTGGTTTCTTCTCAACAAGGTGATCATTATAAACACTACAACAATCTATGTTATAAATCTCCACAGTTAGTATTTTTTTCTTTCAGAAATATTGGTGGTTGTAGGTGTCATTCAACACAAGGAAGGTGTTCCCCCAAGTGGGAGGGTTCTGTAATGGCCCTGGTCATAAATCCATGTAATAAATTTGATAAAGGAAAAACAATAACCATGGTCATGGGACACGTATTCTAAGATGAATTTTGAGAAAAAAACATAGTGACGAGGACCATTTATGAATAATTACTGACTAAGGAAGTTGGAAAAGGAAATGGACAAGGCTTTGGAAAGGAAAAGTGGCATTTATTGGCATTTATTTATGAAAATATTGGAAAATAGGAGAAAATGAAGTTGAAAGGTCACATCTTGCATGTGAGGAGGAAAATGAAGAAAAAATAACAGAAAATGAAAAAATGGAGGCCTCATTAATAAAATGGCTTTTGAGGATCAATTTCCAAAATTTTATGAGTTTAATTTCGAAACTCTCTCTCTATTCTCTCTCTCTCTCTCATATTCTTGGAACTTAGAGTTTTCTTGGAGAACTCTTGGAGGAGTGTGGCAGGCTTGGGATTTGGAGAAAGAAGGAAAAGTAAGAGCAATAAATCACAAGAAGAGATCGGCATAACAAATTACATTGGATTTTCTTGCAAGAACCAAGTTTCACGTATGGTTTACTTGATATTTTTGACATGCATGGAATATGCATGTGGTTTCTTGGTTATGATCTATCATTAGCATGGAGGAATGCCCAGATTGAAAGTGGTTTTTCCTAACCTTTCCATTTCCTAGATAGCCTTGGTGTTGTGGGTCTACTTTTTTTTTTTGGTTGGTTCTCATGTTCCTTATGGATATGGTTTTAGTTATTAGTTCCTAGAATTATTGGTTGGAAAAACGCCCTATATGCCCAATAAAAACCTCAGTTGAGTTACTAGTCTTGGAATATTTGGTTGGAAAAAGTCTTTGGAAGCCCTTAGTGGATTGAGTTACTAGTCCTGGAAGTCGTGGTTGGAAAAAAATTTTGGAATCCTAGCACCATTTGTGGGTTGAGTTACTAGTATTGGTAGCCCTTGTTGGAACAAACTCTCTTGAGACCTAGAAAAATTGGGTAGAGACCGATCTGGTGATAGGTAGTGATGTACGACTGTGAGGTTGACGAGGTTTGGCCTCTGGACACGCTGGTTTGGTTTTTTCTATGGGATCCCACATTCATGCACGGAATATGGCATGGGGGTGATTATATGAAAGACATATATGGTTCAACTCAATCTATGGTTAGATGGTACGTGGAAGTCCGAGAGATGGTTTCATTTTCCAGATGTTAATAATAGTTTCATTCCTCTTATATTTGATGTGTAAATATACTTTTTCATATGTGGTTTTTGTGGTTGTTATATCCTGGTTATTTGTATTGGCTATATGTTGGCTATGAGGATGTTTTTTGGCAACCTTTATGTATGAATCTCATCGTGTTTTTATTAAAAAGTGAATGAACAATGAATATATGACCTAATAGATGATATTTCAACTATTGTGATAAGGCATAAATTCTTCTTTATGAATCTTAGATAAATAAGAAACCTATATGGTCAAATTTCTTATTATGACCTGTAGATTACTTATTTGTGACATGTTTGAATAAATTCCTATCATGAATAGTATGGGTTTAATCAAGTAATTGTACCAATCTTTGCGTTATTAACCATGTTTCAATTCCATTTATCACTTCTCGAGGTTTCATGAAGTTCTGGGCAGTGGCTTGAGACCTAGCGCTGAAAACATGGCTTGGAATCTGAGGTTATTGGCTAAGAACTAATAAGAAAATTCCATAGTTACCAGCATGCCTTGTTGAGGGAGTGTCTGGAAGGCCTCACTCACATGCATGGCTTGTCATGAGAGAAAATGAGGGTCGAGATGATTAAATGGTTAAGTGGTCTCAAGGGTTGATCACTTGGAAGGGTTGGTTGACTCTTTGAGGTTCTGTAGCATGTGTGGAAGCTCAGTTTGGATTTTTTATGTCGGTTCCACTTCCTTAACTGAACTTGGGGAATTAAACCACATCATAATAGCCTCTCATCACATGTTTACCCTAGCAGACCAGTTAACTTAGGTAAATGTTAGAAGAGGGTGGCCACAATACAAAAGGCCCAATTAGCCATAAGACCACTCACTGAAATATCATGATAAAATACTATTCTTGTCTCTTATAGAACACAACCACTTGTCTTTGCCTTAAAACTCCCTATATCTACTTTTATTAAAAAGTTCGTTTGAGAGAAAATGAAATTCCCTTTGAAAATCCCATGACCCCTTTCGAGTCTTCAAGAAAAGGATTGCCTAGGGTTAATGCTCCTTCATTAAATATATAACGTAAAACATAAGGAAAAATATTGATTACTAAGGTCAATACATAATTACATATACCTAAATTTGAAAACTGAAATCGGTATTCCCCTCGTAGTGAAATTAAAGTCGTATTCCTAATGGAGATGCTCCTTATAATGGTTGTGGTGTCATAACAAAATTTGTCAATACATTTACAGGTCGTGAATGCAAAATGGATGATAAGTTTTGAATTTGAAGAATTGTGTGTATAGCTTATGATCTAGTGTTATCTCAGCATTTACTTTTACATCAATTTAAACTAAAAAATGGTGTGGACATTATTCTTAATATCTATAATTAATACAAGAAAATATAAAAATAGATATAAATATAAATAAAATTATATGAATGAATTAATGTGATTATGTATGTGCTATTTCACACACATTATTAATATGATTATGCTCTCTTTAGTTCCTTTAATACTTAACCCATACTTATAATAACGTGATTTTGCTAATGTTAATTCCTTTAATACGCAACCCATAATATATTGGTTGAAAAAACGGAATTGATTTGGGTGTTAATGTTGTAGGTAGTTGGAAATGTAAGATGTTGAACCCCCAAAATGACTTAAACTTGAAAGGATATATTAGTTATCTTTGAGAATATACATTTCTGAAATAATTTAAATTCTCTGTGACATAAAAGTTGTCTCTTGTAAGACAAGCTTCCATAATAATTTCAATGATGTTGATGAAAAATTCAGAGGGAATATGTTTATCGGTTTAACTATTCATGGATAAGTATTCATATCTGGGTTGAGGCGGAACACTTATATTTGTTTCCTTATAAGTATATTGTACCATAAATATGTACCATAACATTAAATCTCTAATTAGTATTATATACATAATTGAGTATCTCAAATTTATTTTTGTTAAAAGTGAGAAAAATGTTTTTTGCTATTTAATTTAATTTAATTTATGATGAAGAAGGTAATTGATCCTCCTTATTGAAGACACTAGCAAAATTATTGAAGGCACTATCAAAATTATTAGGAAGATGATATTTTACATGTATACATTCTAAGTAAAATTAGTTTAGGCCTCCAACCATAAAATGTTTTTGGGTATTACAAAGATGACCCTTCAACGAACGTTGAGGTATACGTAGCACTTGTTTAAAGTAGGTGAATTAGATTTTAATTGGTGGGATTGATATGAGATTTTGTCTATGGAATCTTCTATGTTCCGTCATTGTTGATACTTTACCAGCTTAGATCCATCTTAACTCTGGATCTATTAAGCGCCGAGAGGGATCAAATCTCTCGAGGTGCAAACCTCTTTTTTTGAGTGCAAAACTTGAGGAAAGATTTGCACCTCGAGAGATTTGATCCCTCTCAGCGCTTAATAGATCCAGAGTTAAGATGGATCTAGGCTGGTTTCAGTCGTGTGCGGCAAAGGAAAATCTATCGAAAATTAGATTAATTTTATCAATAATATGTAAATACAGATAATATAAATATAATAATTTTATATATACTAAATATGTCCGATATTTATCTGGTCATTTTAATTTTAAAATTTTCTTAGTTACCTCAGTTTTTTGAGATGATAAATATTGTTAATAAATTTAATGACGAAATAATTTTTTTGAATGCAAAGTGATAATGTAATAGTGTTGAATGATAGAAAATGAAAATAATAAGAATGTAGTCAATTACAAATAGTCTTTATTGTGATCAATCTCAAATTATTTTCTTTTTCTATTCTTATTGTCACCCTTGTTAGTTTTGTCATCTTTTCATATCGATTCTATGAAAAATACAATTGAAATAATAAACCATTTAAATATTTATCTTGAACTATTGTACTAAACATCATACATTGTCTCTCTTTCTCTTCAATATTAATAGGTTGATTTACTATAACACAAATATTAATGTACATTGTTAACAATTTTGTGTGCTTACACTGAAATCAATGCACAATATTAATCCAATCACTTTAAAATTAATGTACCATAAATGTACATCAAATCAGAAATCAACGTCTACACTGAAATCAATGCACCTAATGCAAAAAATCAAATAAGATTACAAAAAAATATCTACACTGAGATCAATGCATCTAATGCAGGTAATCAAATAAGATTAGAAATCAAAATCTATATTGAAATCAATGGATCTAGTGCAAGTAATAAAATAGGATTAGAAACCAACATCTACACTGATATCAATGCATCTAGTGCAAGAAATAAAATAGGATTATAAATCACCATCTACTTCCCTATCTCCCCCCTTGAACTACATCTCTCTTTCCCTCCATCTCTCCACTTCCTCACATACTCCCTCTTCCTTCCTCTCTCTCCATTTCTTTCCCACATATATATCTCCCTCTCTCTTCACCCTCCAACTATGTTACTCTCTCTCCCTCTCTCTCTCAACATCTACACTAAAATCAATAAATCAAATAAGATTAGAAATCAAAATCTATATTGAAATCAATGGATCTAGTGCAAGTAATAAAATAGGATTAGAAACCAACATCTACACTGATATTAATGCATCTAGTGCAAGCAATAAAATAGGATTATAAATCACCATCTACTTCCCTATCTCCCCCCTTGAACTACATCTCTCTTTCCCTCCATCTCTCCACTTCCTCACATCCTCCCTCTTCCTTCATCTCTCTCCATTTCTTTCCCACATATATATCTCCCTCTCTCTTCACCCTCCAACTATGTTACTCTCTCTCCCTCTCTCTCTCAACATCTACACTAAAATCAATGCATATAGTACAAGAAAAATGGGATTAGAAATCACCATCCACACTGAAATCAATGCATAGAGTGCAATAAATCATCTTCCCTCTCTCCCCTCTCCAACTACATCTCTATTTCCCTCCATCTCTCCTCCTCTACACTGAAATCAATATCTACACTGAAATTAATGCATCTAGTGCAAGAAATCAAATAGGATTATAAATCACCATCTACTTCCCTATCTCCCCCATTGAAGTACATCTCTCTTTCCCTCCATCTCTCCACTCTCTCACATCCTCCCTATTCCTCCCTCTCTCTCCATTTATTTCCCACATATATATCTCCCTCTCTCTTCACTCTCCAACTATGTTACTATATCTCTCCCTCTCTCCTTCTCTCCATATCTCCTTATTTATCTCTTTATCTCACCCCAAAACATATACACACTCTCTCCATATCTCCCTTGTCACTTCATCTCTCTCTCCACTTCTCACTCTCTATGTAATCCTTCTTCCTTCCCTCTCTCCCCCTCCAACTCCATCTCTCCATCCTTCCATCTCCCTCCCTCTCTCGTCCTCTCTCTCTCTCTCTCTCTCTCTCTCTCTTTCTTTTCCCTCCAATTTTCTCTCTTCCCCCATAACTCTCTTCCTCTCTCTCATGTCATCTCTCTTTTCCTTCCTCTCCTACATTCCTCTATATTTTCCTCTCTCTCTCTCTCTCTGCCTTCCAATCCTCTTTCCTCCCCCAACACACACACACACTCTCTCTCTCTCTCAACATCTACACTAAAATCAATGCATATAGTGCAAGAAAAATAGGATTATAAATCACCATCCACACTGAAATAAATGCATCGAGTGCAAGAAATATCTTCCCTCTCTCCCCCCTCCAAATCCATCTCTCTTTCCCTCCCTCTCTCCACTCTCTCACATCCTCTCTCTCTTCCTTCCCCTCTATCCCTTTCTCTCCCACATCTATCTCTCTCTATATCTCCCTCTCTCTCCCTCTCTTCACCCTCCAACTATGTTACTATATCCCTCCTTCTCTCATTCTCCCCCATTACCTCCATATCTCCTTATTTTTCTCTTTATCTCACCCCCAAACATACACATACTCCTATATTTCTCCCTTTTCACTCCCTCTCTCTCTCTCCACTTCTTGCTCCCTATGTAAATACATTACTCTAGATCTAGAGTTTGATATTATTTGTATTTACATTGAAATCAATGCATCTAGTGCAAGTAAGAAAATAAGATTAGAAACCAACATCTACATTGATATCAATGCATCTAGTGTAAGGAATCAAATATGATTAGAAATCATCATATTAATGTACATTTTTTATAATTTTGTGTGCTTACACTGAAATCAATGCACAATATTAATCCAGTCACTTTAAAATTAATGTACCATCAATGTACATCCAATTACATCAAATCAGAAATCAATGTCAATGCTAAAATCAATGCACCTAATGCAAACAATCAAATAAGATTACAAAACAACATCTACACTGAGATCAATGCATCTAATGCAGGTAATCAAATAAGATTAGAAATCAACATCTATATTGAAATCAATGGATCTAGTGCAAGTAATAAAATAATATTAGAAACCAACATCTACACTAATATTAATACATCTAGTGCAAGCAATCAAATAGGATTATATATCACCATCTACTTCCTTATCTCCCCCCTCGAACTACATCTCTCTTTCCCTCCATCTCTCCACTCTCTCACATCCTCCCTCTTCCTTCCTCTCTCTCCATTTCTTTCCCACATATATATCTCCCTCTCTCTTCACCCTCCAACTATGTTACTCTCTTTTTCTCTCTCTCTCTCAACATCTACACTAAAATCAATGCATATAGTGCAAGAAAAATAGGATTATAAATCACCATCCACACTGAAATCAAATCATCGAGTGCAAGAAATCATCTTCTCTATCTCCCCCGTCCAACTACATCTCTCTTTCCCTCCATCTCTCCTCCTATACACTGAAATCAACATCTACATTGAAATCAATGCATCTAGTGCAAGCAATCAAATAGGATTATAAATTATCATCTACTTCCCTATCTCCCCCCTTGAACTACATCTCTCTTTCCCTCCATCTCTCCACTCCCTCACATCCTCCCTCTTCCTTCTTCTCGCTTCATTTCTTTCCCACATATATATCTCCCTCTCTCTTCATCCTCCAACTATGTTACTATATTCCTCCCTCTCTCATTCTCTTTAATTATAAAAAGATTTTATTTATTTATCATACTCCCGGTAATTAAATAAAAATATACCACAGTACATTTCAAATATTTACTTACATTAAATTTCTCACATTACATCTACACATGTGCCTTATACATTGACATATCAAAAGTTTACATTACATAAACAAAAAGGTAGAAAATAAATAAATGGCAAGAGCAATAGAAAAGAAACCTGAAAATCAATTGCTCCTCTTCCCGCAAATATTATTTTCCAAATAAATCGAAATAAGTTCATTGATGGTGAAATCCTTTCCCACAAATATTATTACTACCACTTTTAACAACTCCCGAAATCCTTTCTGACAAATATTATTTCATTGTTCACAAAATCACAGAGATGCTTCCTCAAAAACAAAATTCGAGACTTTGTTTGTGTTAAATTTATATATGTAGGGAGAGAAGTGATTTTTCATTAGGGCCGACATTAGATTAAATTTTAAATGTTAAATATTAAACATTATTTTTACATTTACGTTTATATGTTTGTTGTTACTTGATATAGGCAATGCATATAGTGTACTCAAATACCCACCTACGGTGATCCAAATTTATTAAATTTAATAATAATAATATTATAATATAATAATGTGAATATTAGAATTAATAATAATATTAATATTAATATTAGCGTCAATAATGTTTTTTTGGCATGGTATTAATAATAATTTGGCCCATGGTATCAAAGTGGTACATTTTTATACACTCAGACATATCAAAAGTTTACATTAATTAAATTTAATAATTAAATTTAATAATATTAATATTATAATACAATAATGCCAATATTAAAATTAATATTAATATTAGGGTTAATAATGTTTTTTGGCATGTATTAATAATAATTTGGCCCATGGTATTTAGCTCAGGATTCACCTAAATAAAACCACCTTTTGATGTTAATAAATATAAATAGGATTATGGAGTAAATATAAAAAGACTTTTTATTTATTTACCATATATATGGTTTCTTTATATTTTATTTATTTACCATACCTCTTTTATAAATATGGTATTAATAATAATTTGGCCCATGGTATTAAAGTGGTATATTTTTACATTAATTAAATTTAATAAATTTAATATTATAATATAATAATGTGAATATTAATATTAATATTAATATTAATATTAATATTAGGGTTAATAATGTTTTTTGGCATGTATTAATAATAATTTGGCCCATGGTATTTAGCTCCTGATTCCCCTAAATAAAACCACCTTTTGGTGTTCATAAATATAAATAGGATTATGGAGTAAAAATAAAATGAATTTTTATTTATTTATCATATATATCGTTTACTTATATTTTATTTATTTACCATACGTCTTTTATAAATATGGTCTTTGGCCCATGGTATTCTGGTATTAAAGTGGTAAATATATCAAAAATTTACATTACTCACATGACATCTACACATCTATATACACTCCGACATATTAAAATTTTACATTACACACATTACATCTACACATATCTATATATTGGGCCGACATTTACATTACACACGTTACATCTACACATCCCTATATACCGGGCTGTAGAGCGCCTCTCGGCGCAACAATTTGGCCCATGGTATTTAGCTCAGGATTCACCTAAATAAAACCACTTTCGATGTTCATAAATATAAATAGGATTATGGAGAAAATATAGAAAGAATTTTTATTTATTTACCATATATATGGTTTCTTTATATTTTATTTATTTACCATACCTCTTTTATAAATATGGTATTAATAATAATTTGGCCCATGGTATTAAAGTGGTACATTTTTACATTAATTAAATTTAATAATATTAATATTATAATATAATAATGTGAATATTAAAATTAATAATAATATTAATATTAATATTAGTGTTAATAATGCTTTTTTGGCATGTATTAATAATAATCATTTGGCCCATGGTATTTAGCTCATGATTCACCTAAATAAAACCACCTTTTGGTGTTCGTAAATATAAATAGGATTATGGAGTAAAAATAAAAAGACTTTTTATTTATTTACCATATATATGGTTTACTTATATTTTATTTATTTACCATACCATACGTCTTTTATAAATATGGTCTTTGGCCCATGGTATTCTGGTATTAAAGTGGTAAATATATCAAAAATTTACATTACTCACATGACATTTACACATCTATATACACTCCGACATATTAAAATTTTACATTACACACATTACATCTACACATCTCTATATATTGGGCCCGACATATCAAAAGTTTACATTACACACATTACATCTACACACCTCTATATATTGGGCCAACATTTACATTACACACTTACATCTACACATCCCTATATACCGCAACAATTTGGCCCATGGTATTTAGCTCAGGATTCACCTAAATAAAACCACTTTCGATGTTCATAAATATAAATAGGATTATGGAGTAAATATAGAAAGACTTTTTATTTATTTACCATATATATGGTTTCTTTATATTTTATTTATTTACCATACCTCTTTTATAAATATGGTATTAATAATAATTTGGCCCATGGTATTAAAGTGGTACATTTTTACATTAATTAAATTTAATAATATTAATATTATAATATAATAATGTGAATATTAAAATTAATATTAATATTAATATTAATATTAGGGTTAATAATGTTTTTTTGGCATGTATTAATAATAATTTGGCCCATGGTATTTAGCTCAGGATTCACCTAAATAAAACCACCTTTTGATGTTCATAAATATAAATAGGATTATGGAGTAAAAATAAAAAGAATTTTTATTTATTTACCATATATATGGTTTACTTATATTTTATTTATTTACCATACCTCTTTTATAAATATGGTCTTTGGCCCATGGTATTCTGGTATTAAAGTGGTAAATATATCAAAAATTTACATTACTCACATGACATCTACACATCTATATACACTCCGACATATTAAAATTTTACATTACACACATTACATCTACACATCTCTATATATTGGGCCCAACATATCAAAAGTTTACATTACACACATTACATCTACACATCTCTATATATTGGGCCGACATTTACATTACACATGTTACATCTACACATCCCTATATACTGGGCTGTAGAGCGCCTCTGGGCACAACAATTTGGCCCATGGTATTTAGCTCAGGATTCACCTAAATAAAACCACTTTCGATGTTCATAAATATAAATAGGATTATGGAGTAAATATAGAAATACTTTTTATTTATTTACCATATATATGGTTTACTTATATTTTATTTATTTACCATACCATACGTCTTTTATAAATATGGTCTTTGGCTCATGGTATTATGGTATTAAAGTGGTAAATATATCAAAAATTTACATTACTCACATGACATCTACACATCTATATACACTCCGACATATTAAAATTTTACATTACACACATTACATCTACACATCTCTATATATTGGGCCCGACATATCAAAAATTTACATTACACACATTACATCTACGCATCTCTATATATTGGGCCGACATTTACATTACACACGTTACATCTACACATTCCTATATACCGGGTTGTAGAGCGCCTCTGGGCGCAACAATTTGGCCCATGGTATTTAGCTCAGGATTCACCTAAATAAAACCACTTTCGATGTTCATAAATATAAATAGGATTATGGAGTAAATATAGAAAGACTTTTTATTTATTTACCATATATATGGTTTCTTTATATTTTATTTATTTACCATACCTCTTTTATAAATATGGTATTAATAATAATTTGGCCCATGGTATTAAAATGGTACATTTTTACATTAATTAAATTTAATAATATTAATATTATAATATAGTAATGTGAATATTAAAATTAATAATAATATTAATATTAATATTAGGGTTAATAATGCTTTTTTGGCATGTATTAATAATCATTTGGCCCATGGTATTTAGCTCATGATTCACCTAAATAAAACCACCTTTTGGTGTTCATAAATATAAATAGGATTATGGAGTAAAAATAAAAAGACTTTTTATTTATTTACCATATATATGGTTTACTTATATTTTATTTATTTAACATACCATACGTCTTTTATAAATATGGTCTTTGGCCCATGGTATTCTGGTATTAAAGTGGTAAATATATCAAAAATTTACATTACTCACATGACATCTACACATCTATATACACTCCGACATATTAAAATTTTACATTACACACATTACATCTACACATCTCTATATATTGGACCCGACATATCAAAATTTTACATTACACACATTACATCTACACATCTCTATATATTGGGCCGACATTTAATCTACACATCCCTATATATTGGGCTGTAGAGCGCCTCTCGGCGCAATGATATATGTATTTTTAAAAGTTAGATATGTTTATTTTAAGGTGATGCCATTAAGAAGAATTACGTTAAAATATTTTAATTTAATTTTAATTTTAAATCATATATTTGAAAATATTATGCCTCGTGATTTACAAAGAAATTCGCCTTGCAATTAGGCACTTCAAATCTTTTAGTATATTCTTTAAATATGAGGACTTTTTAAAGAAATCACATTTTTTGAATATGGTATTATGCATCTATGTTTTTGTTAAAAACACAAATTGGAAACTAATTCAACTATATGATTAATGATAGTGTCAAAGAATAAGGTACATAGTATACATATAAACACATAGTGAAACCATTGAATTAGTTTCTAGGTCTTCTTAAACTTCAATAACTAATCACCATAACACACATTATCTCAAGCCATAACTTGAAGATTAGGTTTTTAACATTCCCCCTTAATCTGAAGCGATGTATCAATGCCGAACAATAAGAGTTAGAAATACAAAAATGCATTTCATCTAAGAGCTTAATGACTCTCAGAAATGGTTTTCAAGGATGAACATAAACCAATGATAGCGTTTTTTAAGAGAATACCAGAAGCCACACCAAAATATGGGAGAACCCAAGGTCTCAACAAATGATGGTTTAAGGAAAACCATAAAATATGGAACCAGGGAAAATTTTAAGAACCCCCCTAAATTTATATATATAATAAATAGGCGAATCCCCATGATACATAGGAAGAATGGAAGGCAATTTTATTAATAATATAATATGTATATATAATTTTTTTGCGAATCTCTCACGAGATTATATTATCCTGTAAAATCATGGCGAATCACCAGTACAAATGGCGAATCACTACTACAAAATGGTGAATCATTGTCTAGTGGAGTTCGGGGTGTTGGTTCCAATGAAGATATGGTAATTGAACCAGGAGTAGAAGGAAGAGAACCACCGAGACCAAGCATGGCAGATGGTGACTCGTGAGGGAAGTAGATCTCGTGTAGTTTGGAAAACGCATTCTTCTAGTTCTGCTAAGCGTAGTGTTGTTTCTCATGCTACTACTAGAACTGATATTGAGGTTGGAGAGGAGTTTAAGGAAGAATGGAAGGTAGCAGTGGTGGAGAATTACAAAGAGTACCCCATGATGGGCTCCATATTTCCCTTTGGTATTTGTGCCTGCAAGACCTTCTGTCCATTGAACCAACAATTAGCCGTTCAACCAACATGACTGAGTTGATTAGGTACGAGTCAACTTAGATATCAAGGCTTAGCGTTAGACTTCTTAAATTAGTTCTTTATCATTTAATACTAGGACACTATCTATGTGAAAAGAAATAGGTCCCAACTTCATCAAATCCAACTTCATTTCCAATCAAAGATCAAAACTAGCTTCATTTCCAATACCAATATAAAATCACACATTTTCCAAATATCAATAATTATTTTCCAAGAAAATATAAAACTCGAAACTCAACAAAATTCCCCAAACACAAGCAACATATATACCATTAAAATTTTCCAAGATGTCAAAGCTAGACATCAAGGTAGCTTCATGTACTTGAATGAGCCCATTGATGCTTTGCATTAGTCTTGTTAAATTAGTTATTTATCATTTAATACTAGTCAAACACTATCTATGTGAAAAGAAATAGGTCCCAAAAACATAAAATCCAGCTTCATTTCCTATCACAAATAAGAAACAAACAATGTAAGGATTAAATATGAAACATCAATCTTAAAATAACACACATGAAAGAAATGTAGCTGCAATGTTACAATGAAAAATACAAAATATAGAACCCATTTTTACCTGAATTTGACATGTAGTAATCTTGCATGGTCAATGGAACATGTATACCAAAATAAGAGTCCTAGGGTATTTCAATTTCCCAGTTCTCATCTTGGTCATCATTTTCTACATTGTGAACATGATCTTCTCCAAATGTACTGTCATTATGAGCCTCCAAAACATTATGTACTGTATCAATTTCATTAGATAAATTTGTTATATTGTTTTCTCCCCTTCTATCACAATCTGATCGCCAAAGCGCTAGTGCTCTTTCATATGGAAAATTGTCAACGTCATAATTTGTTACATATAATCTTAAACATGTATCCACATGTTTATCAAGCTTGTTTCTCAACTTTTACTTCAAAAATGATAGTGCACTAAACATTCTCTCATCCTCCACTGATCCCAAAATCATGGTTTGACACAAATCTGCTAATTTAAAATATTCTGATATGTTTTCTTGCAGGTATTGGCTAGCACTTAAAGTATTCTGTAATCTTGTTATAGCACCGTTTTCATTAGGATTCTACAAAAAAGGATATTGCTTCCACATTGTTTCAGCAAAGTGTCCACCTTGTTGATACAATTTTGATGAATCTAAAATACCTTCAATCTGTTCTCCATGTATCGAGACTTTCTTGCAAAAGTGGTCTACTAAACATTTTAATCTCTTTTGAAAATCAGCTTTTAAATTTCTTGGACATTGACAATTGTTCCAATATTGAGGGTATACCACACACATGCCCTCCAACAATTCATCTCGAGGAAATCGTTCTCTTATCTCTGATGATAGTGATCTTGCAATTTCTATCAAATTTTGTCTCACTGAGATCACAATATTATCAAATTGGTCTCTTGACACGCGGAAATATTTGGTGATTCGTCCCGTCTTACTAATATAATGAAAGGGGACCATATACCCACGCACTGTGATACATAGTATCTCTTTTTCATCAAACGTCAAAAAAATTTCAGTATTTTCTATATTGATGATCTTAGTCCAACTTGTAAACTCTGGACCAGTAAAAGAGTCCGACATCATATACAAATTATCCAGTGCAAGGCATGCTGACTTTCTCCCATTTGTGTATTCGACAATATACATCGTGTGATTCTAAGGCATTTTCACGAGGACATTCATTTCATGTAGCATAGGAAGAATTCTAGCCAATGTCAATAATGTTTCTATATCAGTTAGTCGAAAAAGAAGATCTTGAGCTTTGTCTACATTGTAGCGATTTTCATACATCAACCCTACCAAAGATTTGAACTCACTAAATAATCTTTGAGCTGGTCCATTTAATGAGATCCATCTTGTATCAACATCTTTCAGTATTTTTTTTCCATCCGTAACACCATTTGCAAATTTTTGAAACTCTAAATATCATTTGGGACTACGAGAAAAGTATGCATGCGTCTCACGTACAAGATATTCAACTTTTGAAACTAATGGAAACTTGCTTACTATTTTAAATGCAAGATTCATCCTATGAGCCATACAATGAATATTAATCATATATGGCGAAGCTGATAGTTGTAGTCTAACACAAAGACCATTCCTTTTTCCTTGCATTACCGATGCTCCATCTGCTCCAACACATACCAACTTTTTTGCAATCATTAAATGATCCATACCACTTTCCTTCAAAGTATTAAGAACAAGTTCATAAATATTTTCAGTTGTAGAAGTCTCTCTCATCTTTTTAATCCCAAGTAGATAGGAATGCCTAATATGGTCATTAACCATATAAATTCTCATGCAGATCCATGAAGTATTATCAATAGCTGTAACCTCATCCAAAGACAATGCCAAAAACCTAGCATTTGCAATCTCCTGTTTTAAATCATCAATTTCTACTTGAGCTAGATATCTTGCCCATTCCCAACCACTAGTTACGAACGAATGAGAAGATGGAAAGTTTGGCACGTGAAGAAAAGATAGAAATTTCATCTGATCTGGATAATCTGTCATAGGATGACCTTTACATAAGATGTGAAATACAGTGCTCAATTGTATCATCTTGGATAACAAACTTCTTTCCATCGTCTTTTCAAATTGAGATATGATGGTTCCTCCACTTGCCTCAAGTTTCTTCTTATTTATTAAATATTTTTTGTATTCTTCCACACATTTGCTATGTCGGCATTCCTCCAAAGATTTCCATCTGACAATAGATTTCTCTTTACCATTTACAATTTTCTTTTCATAAACCTTTCCTGCATGCTTTTGTATTGTATCTAGCTTCATCTGAAATTTCACTACCTTGCAACTTTTCCAACTACACGCAAGACATTTAACTTCTCATAAATCCTCATTTGTAGAAGTTATTTCTTCAATAAATGGAAAACTTGAGAGCCAATCATCTTGGAATTTTCTACCTATGGTCCGCTGGGCTTTTTTCCTTTTCCGTGAATGGTTTGTGTCACCTTCCAAGGAAATATCTTTAACATTTTCATCATTAATTTATGTTGAAACTGCATTTATCTCACCCTGATCACTTGAGGAACCTATTATTTCATCCATCATATGGATATCGGATTCATTTTCACAAGAGTTAACATCTCTCTCAGTAAGATATTGTTCAAAGGAGCTTGAAGCATGAAGAGAATGTGTATTCTTGGATTGATACTTTTTAAAGTATGATAATACATCAATTTGCCTTGACAGTTTCTTCCCAGGATTAGATTTTGACATCTCACTGAATATTCCAGAAGTAAAATTTCAAATCTATCTAGAAACCTACATCAATAGTTTCCAAGAGTTGAGAATTACTAGATTTGTAAGTAGCTTTCAAAGTAAAATAAGTGTAATGTTCACAAAAACCATTATGCAATTTTTTATTAAAATGTTGTGCCAAGGCCCAAGCCCAAAAGAAAAAATAAATCATTATACACAAAACAATAACATCATGAGTCATCATCTATAAAACAAATAACATCATTCAAATATAAAATATAAAAAAATTTCCACTAAATTAAATCATATCTCCAAATCACCTAATGAACACTTGAAAGCTTTAAACAAAACAAAAAAATATTACAATAACTTTAATCATCCTTTGAAATTTCCAAAACACCTCTCCCTTAAGTTGTAAAGAATTGGTTATAAGAAGTTGAAACATATCCTCTATCATTTTCCATGATAAAAGTGAGGAAGGAAACTAGTCAGTTACTAGTGATTCTTTTACTTATCAATGGGAAGAAATCCCTTAAGACATTGTCCTCCTGTTGACCAGAGTTTCATTTCCATAGTGAAACACGTCCAGTATGGCCATGAAATAACCTAAAAAGACTCAAATTTTTTCCATGATTTGTAAACACATGGGTGCCATGTAAAGTTTCAGGCCCAAAAAAGCACATGTGGGATCCTATAAACCAAAATTAGTTATTGTATCAAACATTTAAAACTCGTAATTAGCACTTAGTGTTTGTTATTTAACCAAGTTCCATTGAAATAACAGTCATGGGATGTTACCAAAGAGTTAACCAATAGATAAATGAACACCACAAATCATACATTCATTGGAACTTCCCCTCCCATGAATGACCATCTAAGGGAAAGGGGCAAAAAAGAATAAAATAAGTCAGCGAATCACCACAGTCAACCAATGATTCTTAGTGTCAAATCATTGGAAACTGAAAATCAAGTGCAAATTTAACCCATGCATCCATGGGTTGACAAAAAGATTTTATAGCAGCCACAAGCTAATCATTCTATGAGTCTACCCAAATCTGACACAAACTCCTAAAACTTGTTGATTAGAAATTCCCCAAGAAATTTCACTTAGTTCATGAGAGAATGAAAGATGAGTGCAAATAAACTTCCATGAAAGACGAGTGAAAATATCCTTCCATGAATGGATATCACTCTCCAAAATCATTTTGGGCATATTCCAATATGTAGGAGCCAGGGAAACATGGTGCATAACAGCAGTCTATTGTGCCTGAATTTAAACTGCGTCAAGGGAACATTTGCACTCTTCACACATTGAACATTGAAGACAATTAATTAATGCCTGACATGACCATATCAACAAAAGCATCAAGCAGAGGCTATAACAAGATTATGTGAAAGTGAGAAAGAACACCCATCATGAAGCATCAAGTAATATCATCCACAACATCAACATCACTGTTGGGTAGATTTTGATCGCCTTTGCCTACTAGAAGTAACTTCTGGTGGTAAAGGTGGTCACTGGTTTTAAAGCTAATCTATGCGAACGACGGGGGGTAGGATTATTTTCTTCCACGATTACTGATTAATTTTAACCAAAAATAAATAAACAAAAAGAGGGTAATGCTAGGCAAAAGGGTTTACTAGTAAAATGTGAACTACAGAATACCTCCCGGCAAGCCAAGAAGTACAGGCAGGAAATCTCCTCGAATGCTGTGTTCGGTGTATCACAATTTAAAGGCGGCCGACTCGGTTCACTATGGATGGATAGCACCTAAAATTTGTCCTCCCAAATATACCCGAAGGTACGTGGAGGCCCAAGTCCGTATTAGCGTTATCTAATGCGAAACAACACAGTGAGAGCACCACCTATATACTTATCGTGCTGTAACGCCGCCCCGAGGGACGTGTTATGATATACTTACGTACGTGGGGTGAGATATCACACTTGGAATGTATCACAGACAAGTTAACGATAGCTGCTATGTTTTACGACGCCGGAACACGTCTCTAGCCTAGACCTTCTAAATGTTATCGTTATGGTTCCAATGCGTTTTTAGATAACCTGAGATTAATTTTATGTTGATCTTGCTTAACAATTTTCATTTCAATGGTACCGCGATGATGTATGTAGAAATTCCTAAAGGCAAACTAAGAATGATAAGCAAATTTTTCACTTTTAGTTTTTCAATGAAAGACCTAGCTACAAAGGGAAGAGAGAAAATAATTTTGTGAGCAAACAAATCAATGAACAAAAGAAAACATTGAGCACAAAACTAAATGCAGATTTCCTAATGTTCCTTTTTTGCAAAAAAAACACAATCCTACATGCAAATGCAAGTTTTTCTTTTCAGTTCCTTTAATGTTATGAATGAAGAAAAGAAACTAAGTGCATCAAACTAATGTTTTTTAGTTTTCGAGAAATGAAGAATATGAACGAAAATTCTTCATATTAGTCTCAAGTGGTGAAGTGACTCAATAAAACCATGTCCAAACAATGTATAATATCAATAGATGTTCAAAAAATCATTAGGACAATGTGTATACTTCAAGTATAAAATATATTTAGTATTGGAAAACATTCAAAATAGGTACAAAGATTCAAATGACACGAGAAACTTCCAAGTTTTTGTCAACAAGCACCGCGGCCCTGCTAAAGTTTTACTTGGGGTTACAGTAGCATGGCTTCTAAATTGGGTTAAGTTTGGATTGTTAATGATTTATACCCATTGGTAGATCACTTTTATACACTTGACGATAACAAATGAATTTAAGGAATTGTTTCATTATTATAGGTCTTTGTAAAGTTCCAACATTCTGCAACGATTTGCTTTTATTCAAAATGATATAGAACTCTAACATACTACAACCAGTTTCTTTTATTCAAAATTATATTTTTAAAATAAAAGAATGTTGCTTGACCATTAGGGAGTAGCCACAAATATGTATGTATACAATGGCATCGTTTGATTCACGGAGTCTCTAGATAGGTGAACGGCAAGAAGAAATGAAAGCACACTCCAAGCGTGATGGGTAGCAAGAAGTGAAAGAGAAACCACAAAATAAAACCCCATTATTTTAACCTAAGAATCTGAGTGGCTCGTCGATTCCTCTACAAATATCTGAAAGCGTGAGTCAAACTTGCGGTCAACATGAGTCAAACTCGGTCAACAAAAGTTTGACTCGCTGAGTTTTCAATCGGCTCGTTTGGTTGAAGATCAGAATCATTAATGAGTACTCATTAGTTATTGGAGACTCCTGTAACACTGCTCAAAACAAATTTTGGTGCTTCAGAGACATGTATCCCACCCACCTTTACTAGAAGCTTCACCTTGGGGTGCTGGAAACACATTTTGGTGCTTTAGAGACATTTACTTATACATAATTTTTCTGAAACATGGTTTAAATGTTTCAGAGGTGTTTCAGATTTATGAAATGTTGTATCATCCCTGTTGGCTAGTGTAACATCTGTTTGAGCTGGTGTTTTGGTCACTTAAACAAAAGTATCGGTTCTTAAAAACAAGAAAGGAATAGACAGGAAGCTAGTTTGAGAGTGAATGTGTCAGCTATAGGTAGGTTTAGTTGATTTTCAGACTACAATTGTCCAAAATCCAAACTATTGAATAAATTAATTATATAAATCTGTTTGCAGGTTTAAGAATTTTTTCTCTGTTAAACTATAAGTCATGAATATTGGTATGTATCAGCTATATATGCACATTTGGTTGGGAAAATGTGCTTTTTTATAATAGTGTTTTAAAGGGGATGGAAGGATATGGGCAATACAACTCTTCTACAGACATTTTGTAATTTTGGGGATATTTTGAGACAGATTTGATTATCTATTATAATATTGCATTTTTCGTTTAGCTATATTTGCATAGAAACACACGAGCAGCATTCAAAATTGGAATTATATTATAGAGAGAAATTTATGTGGATTGGTTCCTAAGTTGCATGATATGGAGAAACGGGTATGCATTTCTGAAATGAAAGTGCACTAGAAATATGACCCCCCAAAAATTTGGAAACAGGGGATCTTCATCATTAGTATCACCCTTTGCCTCTACCTCAATTCTCTAGCGACATCAGTTAGCACCACCCAATTTTGATGAATTTACCTAATCCAAGCATTAAATTATGCTATGAAAAACCTAGCATGCCTGATCATTGATCAATGATTCTCTTTTGAGTGAAGGGTTAATTTTTTCTGAGGCCACGATGGAGGTGTCCAACAAGCAATATCACTAACATTGAGGTACATAAAGGGCTTGATGCTCTTGATTAACTACCAATAGCATACCTTCCTTCATGCATAATATAATCTAATCAAAATAATTGTGAAATTTTGAAAATTGTTAAGTCTGCTGAATTTTGAATAGGATATGAAATTATATTTTCTCCATATGAAGACTGATGAGGTTGGAAATACTATCAAACATTCTGAAACAATTAGTGGTTATGTTAACAATTAATTCACCATTAATTAACAACATTTTGGTACAAACTGAGAGTGAAACCCTTTTTAAAGAAAAATTATTGGTCTTAGATGTTTCTAGTAATCTCATTATTCATAATTAACATTTGATTAGGCAATAACACCAAAAATGTGGGTCCTAAAAATTAAATCAAGGAAAAATTAGACAAATTTCATTTGGAAACACATTGTAAAGATGTTGAAATGCATTTCAGTCTGTATAAAACACATTTTTGACATGTTTGCAACATAGGTTGGTTCTTGTCATTAGTGACATTGTTGAATGACAAGAGGATGAAGCCTCTAAGCATATGCCATATGTATTTTACAAACAAGTGATCTAAGAATGTGAAAGCAGAGATGTGCCAAGAGTTGTTAAATACAATTTGTTGATGTTTGTTGATTGGCATACATATAGGCTGCTGAATGTCCAGTGACAAAATGAGGACCAGACATAATTTATCCTCGATGTATTCCACATCTTGGACTAGAAAATGTGCATATATCTGATCCTCTGTCTAATGTATTCGGTGTAAATTATAGTTTAATGTGATTTATTGGCCAAGATTAGCATTACCCTATGTTCAGGAGTGTAAATACTGATGCTAGAAGTCAACCATCTAATTACATTTTGGCAAGAAACAATAAGGGAAGATAACTATGTTAATGTTCATGAATTGTGTTCAATAAATATGGATTTCTAGACAGGTTGAATAACTTAAGAAACTACTCACACGAACCACTATATATACCAGGCTAGGGTCTTCGCATTACCTTACCTCAGAATCTCAGGATAATTGCAGAGGCAAGTTCATATGTTAATTGCAGGGACTAGTAATTCGGTAAAGGAACTTGGATAAGGGTACGAATATCTCAGATAAGGGTACAAAGATGATCTTAGCTTCGGTGTTGTCATATAAAATAAACCTTAGTGCTCTCATAGGTTCCATGTCACCATAGTGACCAAGGTAACCACTGAAGTTTGGATTAATTGCAGAGTTTCAGTGTTATTACAATGGATGCAAATTCGTTGCTCTCACAGTGACCAAGTTCGGTGCTCTCCAAGTTACCTCAACTTGGTGTTATTACAATGATGCAACCATAGTTAGAAGATCTCAGTGCTACCACAATAACAAGGGTTCAGTGCTACTATCTTGGTGTTACCATAGTGACAAGTGACTCTATGCTTCTACAGTGAAAGAAGAAGCTCAGATTGGTTGCAGATATGCTCTCTTCAAAGATGTAAGTGTGAAGAAGGCTGACTGTCATGACAAGGTCACTTGATGGAGGTAGTCTTGAGTCTAGTTTCTTGGTCGTCTCATCTTGAATCTACTGAAGGAAGAATTTTTATTAGGTTTTCCCCAAACAGTGGGGTTTTTCCCTGCAACGTGCCTACATCTTGTGTCCTTCTATTTGTTGTTTGGAATTAGTCTTGATGATAAGAAAATTTAAATCGAAATAACCCATAATAATAACGAAAACATCACAAGATAATGTCATGATAAGAGAAATCGATTAACTACCACCTCCTTGGATTTCTCAACATGTTTTCAGAGCTATGGTCATGATCAAGGCAGTTTGAAGATCAATTATTCATCTTTGAAGTATTCTCAGTGGAAGGTTATGTTTGCATTGAAGATCAGAATAGTTAGATCGAGATTCCAAGGACATTTCTGGAATTAATATTCTGAGGTATCATAGCAAATTACAGTGAGCTATTTCAGTCCTTTTTCACCATATCAAGACACCTTTCAAAGAGCTAGGATCAAATTAAGCATTCGGTACATTTCATAGCGATAAAGTCTCACCACAGTGCCACAGTCTTAGTGCAATCAAGTGATAAGGGTTTCGGTACATCTCAAGTCAAATAAGATTAACTTCAGAAGTGAATTTGTGAGATCACAGTTCGGTAGGAAGTTCAGTGATCATAGACAACAATGAGGGAGGGTTACAGTTCAAAGAATGAAGTACAAAAAACCTTAACTAAACCTATTCTATAGTGATTCTAAGCATGAGTCAGAGGAGATCCTAGTTATAATGGTGATCCAAAGAAGCATGAAAAGACAAGGCCAAAGTCACTATGACTCAAGAAGGGACCAACACTAATATGAAGAAGACAAGAGACAGTGCATTTGTATTGAGATCCAATGACAATGAGCCATGTTATGAGGTCTAAATTACATCAACAAAAACAATTCATAAGAATATGAAGGTAGAGAAGGATGCCCCAAAGAAGGTTGAAAAGGAAATTGAGAAGAAGGTTAAAAATAATTCAAACAAACAATCCCAAAAGGTAAACAAGGACTCTGCAGAAGAGAAACAAAAGGCTACTAAAAAAGAGAAGAGAAAAGCTCCCAGCAAAGAAGAGAAGCCTTCAAAAGTGGTAAAAACTTCCAAAGAGCAATCTGTGAAAGATGCAATAGGCAAAGCAGACAAGGATAAAGTGAAAGCAGAACCAAAAAAGAAGGCAACAAAAGCAACTAGAAAGACCTGACAGATATAGCAGATTACCTTCTTGTTGATTGATTTGCATTTTCTTAATTAACAACTGGATGAAATCGTAAGACTTTCAAGGACAAAGCAGGAATGGTCATCTCATTATTACGTTAAATCACTGTTTTACTGTTTTGACAATTTTGGACGCTTTTCAGTGATTAGTGATCCTGGTTTTGAGATTTTGGAGTACCTATGCAATCCATTAAACCTATGTTTTGATATACCTCTTATGTTGTGACAATGGATATTTTAAATCTTATTTCGATCATGGAAACTCCTGTTCTTGAAGTAGATATATTTTGATGTTTATGTCTGTATATTTTGATGTTTCGAATTGTGTCTAAATCCACTATGGACAAGGGGATTTCACTGTCTTTTGTGCTTATTTACATAGAATGGTATTCAATAATATGAATTACATTGAATAATGTTTCTGGCAAACATGGTTAGATTTTCTATTTGTTTAGAGATGCAAATACAATGGTTGTGAGCCTGCCAATGACTCATTTTGCATGTTTTGTGAACTTGATGTATATGCTTGTGCTGTAAATCATTGGAAAGCCATTCGAAGTTGGGCTTATTTAAAATCTTCGTAGCACTGTGGATACCCTCTTTCACAAGTTTTTAATTTTCATTTCGCTGTTAATGTGTTTTAGTACATTAATCATGATGTGAGACCAATACCCCCTATGGGATTAGATATTTGGAGTGTAATATCAGTTTTCCTCATGGTATTGAAATTTGAGGAGTTTCTTTCTGCTAAACCATCAATTTTTCTTTTACAAAACAACAATTGAGGCTCATATATGCGTAACAGTGTTCTCATTACCTGGAGGTTCTATTTACTCAACCTGTTATATATACATGTTAGAGCACCTTTTATCTCTAGATCCTAACCTTATCTGTTTGGCCTTGACAGTGGTGAGGATAATTTGGTTGAAATATCTGGTTTCTAACATCATTGCAAGAGAGTGTGCCCACAGAGGTCTCATCTAATGCATCAAAGCATACTATCAACAGTGTAAATGTTACTGTTTGAACCCAGCAGATTTTATCATCTAGTTTTGAACAATTTTGGAGGTCTACACTCCCAAAGCTATAGAGTACCTTGTTTCTCTTGGTGCAATCAACTATTTGTTTGTGCAAGTAACAATGCATTGCATATAAATGATGGATTGTGTGCATTGAATGTAGATACTGTTATAAAACCGTGTAAACCTTGCTCTAATATCACCTTGATGTTGTAAAGTTGGAACTTGATATATGCAACCTTCAGCATTGCAAGCTCCATAACAAACCTAGATTTAGATGGGTCTGGGTTTGTACAAATTTTTATCATCTCAGTTGAATTGTATGCACTGTTAAAGAATTGAAACTCTCTCCCATCCTAGGCTGTAGGAGCATCTTGCTTCTCTCAGTGCAATCAACTCTTTTTTGTGTCTATGTAATACTAGTTTGAATCTAGATGGTGAAATTGGGTTCATTGAATTCGAACACTTTCAAACCCAGCTAAACTCTTCTCTGATATGCATCTGGAGGTTGAGGTTGTGAAGTTAAAACTTAATATATTCGGCTTCCAGCTTTGTAACCATGAGATTTAACCCAGGTTTAGATGGTTCAGGGTTACTTTAAATTTGTCTCTCAGATACTATGCACTGTTAATTAAGATGTTGAGTATCCAGATCACTGGGAGAGCAATGAAGGGGTTTTTGTTACTGTTTTTGGTGAATGGGACGTTCCCCCATGGTGCAGGGTATTTTATTTCTCTTCTTCTTTTCTCCTGCACTTGTTCAATTTCTGTTCATTGGGGTAGCTATCTTAACTGCATCTGTTATTGATCTTAGCAATTTTGGTTATGTTTGGATGTTTGTCCATTTTCTCTTTTTCCTATTTTTTTTTGCTACTTGGCTTTTGTTTGGTCATAATTGTTCCAAGGTGGGTTGTATTTATTGTTGAGAGATCCAAAGGTTGGTACGCCAGGTATGGAAGAATTTATGTGGATTGAAATTTTTTATAATTGGCATCCGCAGATTGAATATTTTAATGTTTTTCAACAATGTGGGTTTGAATTTCAAGAGGGTTTATTATAGAGTCATCTAGAAAGGTTTCAGTTCAGTCTATCAGGTTTTCCATGAGTTTCTTTCTAACAAAATCATAAAGAATTGCATTTTTTGATTTATATTTCCTCATGGGGTTGCATCTGTGATTTAATCTCCTGGGGTTATTTGAATGTGCTATTAATTTAATTGTATAATTCTTTTTTTTCTTATAGATGATCATAGATGCTATATCTTCATTGAAAGAAAGGGCAGGATCAAGTCATTATGCAATCTGTAAATACTTGCAAGTTAAGTATCAAGATAAGTTGTCACCCAACTTTAAAAAGTTGCTCAACAAGCAATTGAAAAATATGAGTGAGCAGGGTAAATTGACCAAGGTGAAGGCCTCGTTTAAGCTGTCAGATGAATTGAAGAACCAAAAGAAAGCAGAACTTAGAAAGACTAGTAAGAAAGTTGCTTCTAAAGAGGGCGCTAAGGCAGCTGAAGCTGAGACCCAAAAAACTAATGCCAAAACGAACATAGAGAAAAAATTCAAGCAGTAGGAACCTGTAGAAGAGGGAGACAAAGAAGAAAAGGTTGCAAAGGAAAAGAAGGAACGAAAACCAGCCAAGCCCAAAAAAGAAGTCAATGAAGAAAAGATAAATGAAAAAGCCAAACCTGACAAAGGTGTGAAGAAAGCAAGCACAGAAAAGGATGCATCGAAGAAGAAGACCACCTCAAAGAAGGTAGAGAAGGATGCCCCAAAGAAGGCTGAAAAGGAAACTGAGAAGAAGGTTAAAAAGAATTCAAACAAAGAATCCCAACATGCAAACAAGGACTCTGCAGAAGAGAAACAAAAGGCTACTAAAACAGAGAAGAGAAAAGCTCCCAGCAAAGAAGAGAAGCCTTCAGAAGTGGCAAAAACTTCCAAAGAGAAATCTGTGAAAGATGCAATAGGCAAAGCAGACAAGGATAAAGTGAAAGAAAAACCAAAAAAGAAGGCAACAAAAGCAACTAAAAAGACCTGACAGATATAGTAGATTACCTTCTTGTTGATTGATTTGCATTTTCTTAATTAACAACTGGATGAAATCGTAAGACTTTCAAGGACAAAGCAGGAATGGTCATCTCATTATTACGTTAAATCACTGTTTTACTGTTTTTCCAATTTTGGACGCTTTTCAATGATTAGTGATCCTGGTTTTGAGATTTTGGAGTATCTATGCAATCCATTAAACCTGTGTTTTGATATACCTCTTATGTTGTGACAATGGATATTTTAAAGCTTATTCCGATCATGGAAACTCATGTTCTTGAAGTCGATATATTTTGATGTTTATGTCTGTATCTTTTGATGTTTCGAATTGTGTCTGAATCCCCTATGGACAAGGGGATTTCACTGTCTTCTGTGCTTATTTGCATAGAATGGTATTCAATAATATGAATTACATTGAATAATGTTTCTGGCAAACATGGTTAGCTTTTCTATTTGTCTAGAGATGCAGATACAATGGTTGTGAGCCTGCCAATGACTCATTTTGCTTGTTTTGTGAACTTGATGTATATGCTTGTGCTGTAAATCATTGGAAATCCATTCGAAGTTGGGCTTATTTAAAATATTCGTAGCACTGTGGATACTCTCTTTCACAAGTTTTTAATTTGCATTTCGCTGTTAATGTGTTTTAGTACATTAATCAAAATTGTGAAATCTCTTTCGCTGAAAATTTCAGAAATACTTATCAATTTCATCTTGAAACAGAGATTTTGAAATCGAGAAAGGGAAGGAAGGTGCATACCACTGAACAGGGAAGGAAGGTGCATACCGCTGAACAAATTGGCGAAAATCATGGTGCCTTTGTGTTATTAGTCGGCGTTGGAGTCTGAAAGCGAGTTTGTGCATGCGCTTGAGGCCGAACACTGTTATCTCCCACAACACCATCTCTTTCAAAGTGTATCTCAGATCTCTGCTATATACGAACTATGGGAGGCCCTAATGGACTAGAGAGGGACGGACCATTGAGAGTCGGCCTCGCTCAGCCAGTAAGAACTTAGAAAATCGGTGTGCACAAAGCCCAGCCACCTCTCTGAACCACTGAAAACTGAAAAAATGGGTCGAATTCCATAGAAATCTGGAAAATCGGGGGCGAATGCCATGGAAACCTGGAAAATCGGGGGCGAATTTCATGTTTCCTGTTTTGTGCGCCCTTTTTTTGGTGGGCTAATGTTCAATAATTAATTATTTTTAAAATATTTTTTGAGCTAACTTTATTAAACTATAAAAAATGGGTTTTATATAAAAAATTCGCCCTAATAAAATTTAAAATCCCTTAAAATTCGCCTTTGGGCTAAAATTCGGCCCTAAAATTTTCCCTGTATGGAACTATCATAGAAGTTCCTCAAACAAGCCAACTTTGGAACAATTCCTAATTTGACATCGTCTGCTAGTGGAAGTGATCCTTCACAAATCTCAGTATGCCAAAAAAATGCAATCATGATCATTCTCATAGAGCATAAATAAAAGAAACTTTGTCTACAACTCTGAATCTAAAATTTGAACTCAGACTCTAGGCTATAGCAATAAACTCTAATTTTCTCTAACTTAGGCTCGCCTAAAAACCTCTGAGACATTAGAATACCATCAATTCCATCAATTCATTCATGCTTTCTTGAAAAATGTTTGAACCTATAGAAAACAATATATTCCATGAATTCCCCCCTTCTCATATACATGGTGAGAAGACGATGCACTGTTCATTTAAATACTATTCAACATTCTAGAACATATCTTGTGGTATGACCTGTAAATATTCTTGGAAGTTTTATAACAATACAAGAAGCAATCAATCCAAAATTTAATTTCTTTCTTGCAGTAGTTTTATGCTTGAAACATCTATTTGAATGATGATTATTCTTTAAAAAATTTTCACAATGATAAATATCACAATGATGATCTTTCTCCTCTCTAATTCTGTCACAATATTAGAATCTTATAATTTTTTGTGGTACATCTTTGTCACGAAATCCAACATTACGAAATTGTGTAGGCTTGGAAAAATCAAAAACATAAAAAATACATCTTTATCATATCCCACATTAGTTCTATTTTTTTATGAAAAAATTCTTCTCAAAGCCTAATGAATGTCTTGGGAATTGTAGGTTTCACATTCGGGCTTTCAGCTTCATCTAAATTTCATCTTGAAATGGTCTGATCCATCTCTAACTGTTGATTGAATTCATAATCAAATAATGAGCTTTTCTAAACAATAATTAGTTCATGTTCACAAAACTTCTACTAAATTTCATCTCACTAGAATTAGGATTTGAATTACACAAAATCAAACTTCTCTTTTTCATTTTGCAAACAATTTCTAATATTAGAGAATGTGTCCTTGTTAATTTTAATTGTATGATGAACATAGGATGTAATTAGAGTATTTAATAATTCTATCAAATCATTAATTCTCACCCTTTTCTCCAAATCACTATCAGAAAACACAGTTAACTTTGAAAATAATGTTGGTCTCCACTTACAATAGAATATCAAAGAGAATGTTGAATAAAAAATCTATAGTCAAATCTAAAAAATAAAATGTAAATATTCATAAGCGAAATTTAGAACCCTTCATCAATAATGACCAAATTTCATGTCTTGAACATAGCTTTTCTTCATGAGTTTCCATTAACCCAAAAAAATCTCATGGACACCTTCATAATTCCTTAAGTCATAATATTCTATTAACCCAAAATTTCTAAGACTTTGAGATTGTGGCTTTGTTGGAAAGACAAATCCTTTTTCTTTTAAAACTTAATAAAAATTTATGAACCGTAAAATCTCATCATATTATTTTGTGTAGTGTCAAAATTAGGAAATTTATGCTCGTATCTTAGAGTATTAGTAGAAAAAATGATATTTATTCACCACCATTAACAGTTGACGAATCCATATTTTTTTGGCATGGTTTTTTTGGAAGCAATGCTGATTAAGAGACAAAGAATATGGGTGATTGTACCTTGAGGAACGACTAGTGTTTTTGCTTATTATTTTTGTTTTCTCTAAGATTCGGTTGTTTTTACATACCGGATTTTTGTATGTGTCGTGCTGTGTATACTTCTTTCTGATGCCTGGGCTAGATGCCTCTCTGTATTTGGAATGTTCATGGGGATCATCATTAGGCGTAATCTTGCCCCTGTAGATGTATAGTGATCATTAATCTGTCTGATTTCTGGGTCTCCCTACTCCAGGTCGGACATCTAGAATCTTTACTCAGTATGTATTGTATTGAATTATGGATTGTTTTTACATCTAATATAGACAAAACAACGTTTTAGTCTTCTCAAAAAAAAAAAAAAAACTCTGTTGTATCCAATTCAGGAAGCAACCTTTAAATTTACTCACCCCTTGACTTCTAAAATCGTCTCTCTCATGGTAATGTTTATATCTGGACAGCATACACAGGGTGAAAAAAAAAACTGCAAATCGTTTGTTGAAAAATTCTCATTCCTCTGCAAAATTTTGGTAGCCCTCTTCACCTTGCACTGCAAAATTATTGGATCCCTCTTCACCTTCAGCTCCAATCCACATCGACAATCATGCATGGACTCACACACAAGAATAAATTCAATATGCACGGTCCCTTTAGGGAATTAATCGAGGACAATATTGGATGAATATGAACTTCTTATAACCATAGAGTTCTTGGTCTTCTCATCTTTCACAAAAGCATATAAAATTACTTGATATAAAGAATAAATTATTTGATATAAAGAATAGGTGATTTTCGAGGCTCTATCCCATGTCTATGTCTGTGAATAGTATTTATCGGCAATATATTCCTAGCAATTCATAGTCGAATCCAAGAAAAGCCAATCCTATACGTCGAAGGATCGATTCTCCAGCAACGAAAAAAATCAGAAAGCAACGTGGGCTTGATCACATGGGAGTTTTGAAACTTCAACACCTCCTCACTGCACACGACTTCATACATTATTTTGTTTAGTATTATGAATAAATTTATTTGAGATCATTCTAATTTATCTTACAAGGAATTTGATAACAACTGAAACAATATCATCAAAACAAAACGTATGTTGGAAATACATATGCCGGTACATCTGTTATACTAATATGTTGTCTACTCCCACCTCAATTTCCAAAGTATATGTGTTACATGGTCCCACAATTATGGTATACTGTCAATAGAATGGAAAAGGATAAGGCAAGGACCAATATCGAATCAAAATGATTTGAGAGCATCCAAATAAGGTTAATTAAAGACAAATTTTCAAATAAGAGAACCCTTTATCGACCACAACATATTTTAAGCACAATTTTCCATATAAATTTATGGATACTTTATATTTGGCTTCTACAAACATTATAGCTCAAGCTTTACTTGCAATAGTCTAATCTAGAAAAACCATTACAACCCAACCCAGGTTGAATAGTATACGATTCCTCTTCTAAGAAAACCAATCTATGAATCTATATTAGACAGATAATAGAAAATTCAAATGAGGTTTATAATACTTATATTTCTCCTTCAGCTTCGCCCTTCACTCAAACGCTTTCTCCTTCAGCTTCGCCCTTCACTCAAACGCTTTAACTTAATGTTTGTTCCTCTTCCAACAAGTTCTGGGAGTTACTATTTGTATCATGCTCATATCCTTCATCTGCATTGCACTCTCTTGGATAATTTCACAAGCTTTTCACAATTGCAAAAACACCATTTTTTGACGATTTGGGTGTATTACTCAAAAAAATCCAATATCTGAGAAATTAGGAGTGCTCATGAAGGTCACAAAACTGGTCACTCAACTCTATCAACAGAACGTATAAACCGCCATTCTACTATTGTTAAACACACAAATTGAAAACCAATTCAAGTATATTATTAATGATAGTGTCAAGGAATGATGTAAGTAGTGTACATATAAATACTTAATGAAATCGTTGATTTAGTTTTCGAGTCGTCTTGAATTTAAATAGCTAATTACCATCACACAGACTAACTCAATATAACTTGAACATTAGATGTTTAACAGTTATGATATTTCCCATAATTCAATTTATTCAAAAAAATACAATACATTCTAAAGATTTTATGATTACATTTCTCATTAAATATGAGTGGCCCCATTCATGTGTAATTTCGTATTTAAAATATCTTTTGAGGCATCCTTTTGTTTGCACCTTAACTGAGAGATCAGTCTTGTTTATCGTCCAATGTCATGTTGTGAAATTGATATCTTGATAGGACCAACCCTTCTTGAGTTATGTGGTTGTGCGTGGAGGACAACTGTCCCTCTCCTCGGTATGTGCTATCCCACCTTTTGTTATACTCCTAAGTTTTGTTCATTTGGCATTTTCCACTTTGCACTGCTGTGAGGGTTCTGTGACTATGTCTCTGTGACTTCTGTTATTCGTTCTTCGTGGGTGTTATCTGGTATGAGGTCACGGCCTCTGTTTCCTCTTACTGGACTCTTCGTTGCAACCTCTATTCACCGTTCAACTCTACATAGCTGGTTTTAGTTTGATGTTATGGCTCTATGGGTATTTCCTATTCCATCAAAAAGCTCGAGGGTTTTGAAGCTCGAATCGTTACTTTCTACAAATGGGCTTCTTCTTCTGGGAGGTTTTATGTTTGTTAACAGTATTTACTTCTGAATGAAACTGTTGTTTGCTACTTGTCCGCTCATCGTTTAACTGATTCTCTGACTGTGAGTGTTTATTTATTTTTCCAGGTTGCAACTAGTAGGGAAATCGGCGTTCGACCTCGACTCGACAATTGCATAAGGTAAGTCTTATTTCTCTGCTTCAATAATTGGTTGTTATTTTCCTAATGAAACTAAGGGTTTTTTCTCCTTATGAGCAGGTTCCCTGTTTGGTTCGTGACCGATTGGTTTCTTCCCCGATTTGTCACTACCCTCCTAGTAAGCTTAGGATTTTTAGTCCTCACTTCTCTCCTTTGTTTCAAATTCCAACCTCTTCATGATTCTTATCGTGTATATGCCTTTCTTGCGGGTAGCTGGTTGGTGCTCTAAATGTGGTTGTCGATTTCACTGCTGCTAACCCCTAAACGGGTAGGGTCTCTCCCTGTATTCACTTCCAGTATTTAGGGTACGATGAGTCTCGGCTCCCCCGTCAGTTGTCCACTGTGTTGGCTTCTTCGTTAACTGTAGTTTTTGATAAAAGGTTTTCTCCTATTTGTAAAAGGACTTTGGAACTATGAGAATTCTTTGGTTTTGGCGTTTTCCGTTAGTAATGGGGTTTTTGCATTGGGGTTTTTGAACCCATATACTTGACTGAACATATCATATACTTAGCTATGTTTTGGACCACAAAAATTTTCTTAGCATCTGTAAATAATTTATTTCGATAATATGTAAAAATAAAATGAGTTACTCTTGTTGAAATGATACCTGCGTTTTCTCTGTTACAATGCTTGGTGCGCTTGTATAATAGTAGTTCTACATTGATAATATATATCTCGATTCTTGTATGTATTCCCGTTTGAATGTTCGATGTGATCAGTCCTATTTGTTCTTGGTTGTCTTTCGAATGCTTGAAAAAAAAATTATTCCACCCGTTCTTTTTGCCACTGTAGTAAATGCATTCAATATTTAATGAAAATAAGAATAAATTTGATTTAAGCCGTAAATGGATTCCGATGATTTGTTTCCAATTCTCTTCTGTGATTTTATTCGTCTTTTCCTAGGATGGAAAATAAGCCCTACAAATGTGTTATCATGTCCCTTTTGTATCATTGTTGAACAGTTCTTTCTTTTTGAAACTGCCAACAGTTACATGTAGTTACAATGGACAATTGTTCTTTTTCGTTCACCTGAATTACATAACTAATTTAAAACAGTAACTAAAAGGAATTACAATGAAATTAAAAAACACAATTTGTTGTTAAGTTCTAAATGCTAAAAACTAAAAAAAATAATTGAAATAACTCAGGTGCAAGGACCTATAAACCTGTGAGACAAAATACTTTAATTTTTTTTTTTGTTCGCCCTAAGCTGGATGCTCCTGCATCAAGCTCCCGGGGTGAAAAAAATTCATGGCTTCGTTCCATGAGCTCCCCCACTGAATATCCTACACACTGTATCTGGCCCGCATCAAGCCACGAACTATCGTCAATGAGGCGGTTCTTCCACTTGACAAGGTACTGGAGGTACTCTCTTCTATGAGTCTGCTTAGCCACCTGTGTGTCGAGAATTCTCTCGATCTCAAGGCGCTGAGCCAAGGCATCCGCCTCATCCAAGATCCACTTCCTGTATGGGTGTCCTGCTCTGGCCGTGCCAAACTATCCACTTCAGGACTGGCAGTGTATGGAAACAGATCTACTACTTTGAAGATAGGTGATATGCCTATTCCTGGGGGAAATTGTAATTCATAGGAATTTGTAGAGAATTTACACAGAATTTTGTAAGGGCCAATTTTTTCAAACTTCAATTTGTTGTACTCACCCTTAGGGAGCATTTCTTTGCGTAAATGTGTGAGAACATCGTCCCCCACCTGAAACTGTACCTCTCACCATTTTAGATCTGCTTGCTATTTATACTTCTGACTGCTATCCTGCAACTTAGATTTTACTTGTTCATGTAGGTCATTCATTGCTTTGGCGAAATCCTCCCCTTCAGCACTCCTTCTTTCCAACTGTCCCAGATCCCGTAACTCATGCACTCCGCGAGGATGCATGCCATACAAGATCTAGAAAGGGCTATATCCTTTGCTTCGATTCAGAGAATCGTTATAAGCAAATTTTTCCTATGCAAGTACATGATCCCACATTCGTGAATTTTCTCCAATCAAACTCCGTAGTAGGTTTCCTAAGCTTCTGTTTACCACCTCGGTCTGCCCATCAGTCTGTGGGTGATAAGCAGAGCTCAAGTTCCATTGCGTATCCAACTTCTTCCACAGGGTATGGTAGAAATGTCCTGTGAATTTCACGTCCCTGTCGGAAACAGTGGACTTAGGTAAACTATGCAATCTGAAAATATCTGTGAAAAATAGGTGTGCTACATGAGTAGAATCACTGGTTTTTTTACAAGGAATGAAATGTGCCATTTTTGAAAACTTGTCCACTACCACCATCATAGAATCATAACCTCGCTGTGTTCTGGGTAGACCTAAAACAAAGTCCAAGTTGGCTGAATCCCACGGTCTATTCAGAATAGGAAGTGGTGTGTAGAGTCTCATATTCTGACTGTGTCCTTTCGCCAACGGACACACTTTACATCTGGTTACAAATCGTTGTACATCCCTTCACATCTTCGGCTAGTAATAAAAGTGACTGAGCTGATCCAGTGTCTTATCAATGCCAAAATGGCCGTCAAGACATCCACTGTGTTTTTCCTAGATGATGTTCTCCCTCATTGAACAGTCAGGAATACATAACTGTCCTCCTTTAAACATCAATTTTTCCTGTAAATTATAGTCCAACCATGGAATATTGTTTCTCAACAAAGGATTCTGGCAGGCATCATAAGCCTCCTTGAAATCTGCATCTGTTTGATACAAGTCTTTCAGGTCTTCAAATCCCACCACCTGTATTGTACTCTCCTGTAAGAGCAAAGCTCTTCTACTCAATGCATCTGCTACCTTGTTGGCTTGTCCACTGATATGCTTCAATACAAAGGTGAAACTCTGCAAGTATTCAACCCATTTGGCATGCTTGTGGTTCAGCTTATGCTGCTACATAACATACTGTAATGCAGAATTATTAGAAAACAAAAAAAATTCACTACCCAACAGATAATGTCTCCAATGCTTCAGTGTTTAGACGACCGCATTAAACTCCTTGTCATAAGATGAGTACTTTTGCCTGCTTTCATTCAGCTTTTCATTGAAATAAGCGATCGGTTTGTCTTCTTGGTTGAGTATAGCTCCAATGGCTGTACCATTAGCATCACAATGAACTTGGAATAGTTTGTTAAAATCAGGCAACCTCAAAATCGGTCTTTCAGTGATCTTCTTTTCCAAAATTTGAACACTTTTTTCAGCCGCTTCAGTCCAACAGAAAGGTTGATTTTCCTTTTTTATTATGTCGAACATAGGTGCGCATATCTCACTAAAATTCCTTATGAATTTATGATAGAAACTTGCCAATCCATGAAAACTATGAACCTCAAATAGGCTCTTTGGGGATGGCCAGCTAACAATAGCTGCAACTTTCTCTGGGTCCATTTTTAGCTCATTCTCTACAATCACAAAGCCCAAATAAACTAATTCCTTCTGGAAAAAAGAACATTTCTTCAAATTATCAGCAACTTGTTTTGCTGCAACTTCTCCGACACACTCCAAACATGTCAGAAATGTTCTTCTTTCGTCTTACTGAAAATCAATATATCATCCAAATATACAATTAAAAACTTCCTGATGAACTCCTTCAGCATTTTGTTCATCAGATCCATAAAGTTACTAGGGGCATTGCTTAATCCGAATGGCATCACCAACCACTCATACAATCCTTCATTAGTTTTGAAAGTTGTTTTCCATTCATTGCCCTCTCGGATTCAGATCTGGTGGTATCCGCTCTTCAGATCGATTTTTGATAAGTATGATACTCCACTTAAGCATTCCATCATGTCATCCATTCATGGCAATGGGAATCTATACCTAATGGTAATCTTATTAATGGCTCTCAAATCTATGCACATTCACCACTCTCCTCCTTTCGTGGGAGCTAAAAATGTTGGAACTGCACAGGGACTCAAACTTTCCCTTATCAACCCCTTATCCAACAATTCTTGCACTTGTTTCCTGATTTCCTCATTGTCCTTAGGACTCATTCGGTATACTTCCTTGTTTGGCAAACTAGCTCCGGGTATAAATTCTATGTGATGATTGATACTTCTCTTAGGAGGTAATTCATCTTGCAAATCATCCACTACAATGTCGCTAAATTCTTGCAACATGTCTTAGATTTCTTCAGGAAAATCTGTAATTTTGGTGTGTAATAACACTATTTTTGGCCTCCTTACGATAGCATATTTTATCTCGTTGTCCTCGATCTGTTTCAAAAATTCCTTTCCTCCCACCAGTAATACTTTGACTCCAATGGTTTTTGCTCTCTCTTCCTCGTTGATGGGTACAAGTGTATGCTTAATCCCATCCTTGACAAACTTGTAACAGTTTGTCTTCCCATCATGTACTACTTTTCTGTCATACTGCCATGGTCTCCCTAGCAGTATGTGACACACGTCCATAGGCACAATATCACAAACAACTTTATCCTTGTACCTGCCAATATGGAACTCAACCTCATATTGTTCATCAACTAACAGTTGATGTCCCTTCTATAACCATGACACCTTGTAAGGAGTGGGGTGCTTCAATCTCTTCAATCCCAACTTCTCCACCATTTCTGTGGAAACTAGATTATATGTGCTCCCACTGTCGATAATGAGTTTGTAGCATTTTCCATGTGACTTATAGACTGTCCGGAATAATGCCTTCCTCTGAGTTGGGTCAGCTATCTCCTTTGTTGGTTTTAGCAATACCTTATTCAAGACCAAGGCTTCCCCTATCTCTGGCACATTTTCTATCTCTTGGGGTGCTGCCTCTGCTTCCTCCATCTGAGCAACATATGCTCCTCTTTCTCCAGCTTGTTCATCCTCAGGACACTCAAAGGACTTGTGCCCCCACTTGTGGCACTTGTAACACTGGATGGAAGCTCCTCTGCCTCTGCCATTACCTCTTCCATGCTAGTATGGCCTTCCTCCCCTAGTGTTATTGTCCTTCTCAACTATCCCTGGAGTTTTTGAACTGTTGCCTTCATCATTGGGGTTGGCAGCTCTACCTCTGCCATAGGCTCGTCCTTTCCCCCTACCAGATCCTCCTCCTCTTCTGGCATTCTGTTTCATGTTTATCTTCTCCTCTGCTCTTAAAGCACTCTGATATCCTCATCTATGGTTCTAGGTGAAAGAATACTTATCTCATCCAAAATTTCCCACTTTAATCCATTCACAAACCTTGTTGTTTTTTCTGGGGTGTCTTCCATGTAACCGGCTCTTAAGTTTACTCGATATAATTCCTCGGTGTATTCTTTTACAGTCATCCCCTTCTGTTTCAGATTCTGTGCTTGCCTATACATAGCAATCTGAAATTATTTGGGTAAGAATTTACCCTTCAACTTAGCTTCCATCCTGGTCCATTTTTTTATAGGTTGTTTGTTCAACCTCTTCCTCTCTTCTTGTACAATATCCCACCATAAGGACGCATGCCCTTTCAACCTGGTGGTAGCGAATTTAACTCTTTTATCTTCGCTGATCTCATCATAGTCAAAATATATATTTATCTCACTGAGCCAATCCAGCAGTACCTCTTCTGACAAACTTCCATCATAATTAATAAGCTCATGCTTTGGCTTACTATTTGATAGTAAGACTGGCCTCAACATTCTAAGTTTAGGTCCTTCTCCATCTGATCCATTTGTTGTCTCTGCAGCTTCCTCATCACTATCATATCCTCTATCAGGATCCCTTCTTCTTGCTACTTCTACTACTGCCAAACGGGCATTCAATATCTTAATCTTTTCTCTCAATCCTTCATCTGCTACTCTTCGAATAGCTCTCCCACGACCTCGCCTTCCAACTTCCATTTTTATAAAACACTCAACCTGCTCTAATACCAAAAATGATGGGACCAGCCATTCTTGAGTTCTGTGGTTGTGTGTGGAGGACAACTATCCCTCTCCTCAGTATGTGCTATCCTGCCTTCTGTTATACTCCTAAGTTTTGTTCATTTGGCATGTTCCACTATGCGCTGCTGTGAGGGTTCTGTGACTATGTCTCTATGACTTCTGTTATTCATTCCTCGTGGGTGTTATCTGGTATGAGGTCACGACCTCTATTTCTTCTTACTAGAATCTTCGTTGCAACCTCTATTCACCATTCAACTCTGCATTGCTGGTTTTAGTTTGATGCAATGGCTCTGTGGGTATTTCCTATTCCGTCAATGAGCTTGAGGGTTTTGAAGCTCGAATATTTACTGTCTGCAAATGGGCTTCTTCTTCTAGGAGGTTTTATGGTTGTTAAAAATATTCACTTCCGAATGCGACTGCTATTTGCTACTTCTCCGCTCATCGCTTAGCTTATTCTCTGACTGTGATTTTTTGTTTCTTTTTCCAGGTCGCAACTAGCAGGGAACTCGACGTTCGACCTCAGCTTGACAATTGCACAAGGTAAGTGATCTTTCTCTGCTTCAATAAGTGGTTGTTCTTTTCCTGATTAAACTAAGGGTTTTTTCTCCTTATGAGCAGGTTCCCTTTTTGGTTGGCGACCGATTGGTTTCTTCCTCAATTTGTCGCTACCCTCCTAATAAGCTTAGGCTTTTAAGTCATCATTGCTCTCCTCTGTTTCAAATTCCAACCTCTTCGTGATTCTTATCTTCTATATGTCTTTCCTGCAAGTAGCTGGTCAACACTCCAAATGTGGCTATCAATTTCATTGTTGTTGACCCCCAAACGGGTAGGTTCTCTCCCTGTATTCACTTCCAGTATTTAGGGTACTATGAGTCTCGGCTCCCCCGTTAGTTGTCTGTCGTGCTGGCTTCTCCGTTAACTCTAGTTTTTGATAAAAGGTTTTCTCCTGTTTGTAAAAGGACTTTGGAACTATGAGCGTTCTTTGGTTTTGACGTTTTCCATTAGTAATGGGGTTTTCTCATTGGGGTTTTTGAACCCATATACTCAACTGAACATATCATATTCTTAGCTATGTTTTGGACCACAATAGTTTTCTGGGCAGTTATAAATAATTTATTTCGATAATATGCAAAAACCAAATGAGTTACTCTTGTTGAAATGATACATGTGTTTTCTCTATTACAATGCTTGGTGCGCTTCTATAATAGTAGTTCTCCGTTGATAATGTATATCTCGATTCTTGTATGTAGTCCCGTTTGCATGTTCGATGTGATCACTCCTATTTATTCTTGGCTATCTTTTGAATGCCTAAAAACAAAATTATTCCACCAGTTCTTTTTTCCACTGTAGTAAATGCATTCAATATTTAATGAAAATAAGAATAAATTTGATTTAAGTTGCGAATGGATTCAGATGATTTGTTTCCAATTCTCTTATGTGATTTTATTCATCTTTTCCTAGGATGGAAAATCAGCCCTACAAATGTGTTATCCTGTCCCTTTTGTATCATTGTTGAACAATTCTTTCCTTTTGAAACTGCCAACAATTACATGTCGTTATAATGGACAACTGTTCTTTTTCATTCCCCTGAATTCCGTAACTAATTTAAAATAGTAACTAAAAGGAATTACAATGAAATTAAAAAACACAATTTGTTGTTAAGTTCTAAATGCTAAAAACTAAAGAAAATAATTGAAATAACTCAGATGCAATGACTTGTAAACCTGTGAGACAAAATACTTAAATTTTTTTTTTGTTCGCCTAGAGCTGGATGCTCCTGCATCATATCTGAATATTAAAGTTGGTTATTTCAAAGTTCTATGGTATTGACAAGCTCAAATGTATAATTATTTTATATACTTCTATAAGTTTCTCTTTTCCCCATAAATATTTTGTTATTCAAATGACTTTTACCTATGATTCATGGGACAAATTTTATCTATAATCCTTGGAACAAAGTTCGTTTTATAATTATATAATCTTCACAATTTTCTCTAAACATATATTGAAACAAAATTTCAATTACGCATTTATTTTCTGGTAACAATTTCTTTTCTTATAATTAAAAAAAGAAGAAGGAAAGGTGATACCGAAATACTAGGAAGAACTTTAAGATGTAATGTTCCGATAAACCGTAGGAATGCAATTAGAAAAAAACACAGAGTGATAATATAAGCTAGCAATTAAAGAATGCAACGTACAGAACGAAGAATGTGTAATTTATTATTATTTTTTGATAAAAATGATGTATGCTTATTGATCCATTGTTAAGAGAAATGAGATGAGATGTCTTTTACAATCACATATAAATTAAATATAATGTTAATAAATAAATAAAAAACAGAAGAAGATTTTGTGACAAAAATAGAAAACTACAACATGGTTTCAATGCTCCTTCAAAGAGAAATAAAATTAAATACATCAAAAAAATCTTCAAAATATATTTCCAAACTATATGAACATAAATACACACAGAAACTAGATATACTAAAGACACAGTTATTATGGGTAGCTAACAATGTCTAAAAATATTTAATCATAAATTTTGGAAAGTGGCAATACAATATATAAGTTGAATTAATATTAATAAATTAAAATGAATAAAGGTTTATAATTAATAACGTGTATTTGATATTAAAAGTCACAATTTAAAATCTAAATGAGGGTAAAAGAATCTAAAAAAATATTATTCCCAAACTATATATGAACACAAATACACTAAAAAACAAGATAGACTAAGTGAAAACACAATGTAGTTAATAATGACTAAAAATATTTTATCATAAATGGAAAGAGGAAAGGAAATGCAATGTGTTAATTGAATTAATTGTAATAAATTAAAATGAAAAAAGGTTTATGATTAGTAAAATGGGTTTGACCTTAAATTTCACAAGTTAATTGAATTAATATTAAAAAAATAAAATGAAGAAAGGTTTATGATTAATAAAATGGGTTTGACCTTAAAGTTCGCAAGTTAAAATCCAAATTATGGTAGAGAGCGTGGACTTTGAAAATAAATAGCAACTCATATATTATATTTCTCTCCAACCTATATATATGTATATGGGGATGGTTTAAGAAAAACAAGGTCAAAAGTTAATATAAATATATTTTAATTGAATTTATTAAGTATTTTATGTACATGTATATTCATACAATTTTTCAATAATATGTACAGTAAGGTTTGAAATGGTGCTAATCAAAATATATGTCATATATATATATGAAAAAAATCATTTAATTATAGGTAAGAAGTTACAAGTAAAAATATCAATAATGGTATTTAATATAAAGTTTAACAATTATTAATTACTAGCAATTGCACCACATGTTGCAAAAGAAACGTCGTAAGGCAATAGCATAGGAAAGAGTAGCCTAGAAGAAATAAGTTATTGCAGAGAAGGAGCCATTGCGAAGGAATGAAAGACAATGTTTGTTTCCATGGAAGCAGGTCATAAAGATATTGATGATAAGAGTTATCAACCAGATTTTTTTTTTTTTATAGATATTGAAATAGGCAATTGTGGGTGAAATTTTTTATTAACATAAGTAGAGTTTACTCCAAGTTCATCTACATATGCTTGTCAGAAATTTTATATTATATATGAATAACAATAGTCTTGGTATACAAGAAAGTGAATGTCATTTTAATATGGAGACATTTTTGGAATGAGATATTGTTCTTTATGTTATGGTTTATTTTATTAACTCCAAACTTGGTTTATTCTTTCTCTATATACATAAGAAACAAAAAATACAAAGTAATTTCACAATTTCAAGTTATAGTTTTATATTTTATAATTACAAATCTAGTTTCTTATTAAACTATTTTACACACATCTATTTATTCAAATAAATTATATTGTGAATATGTTTTCCCCTATTATTTGATTACAAAATTATTGTATTCCCTACTAATTAAAACAACTTCATTAATAAAGAATTGAATGCCAAAGAACTAATTTTTTGATGTATAAATTATTTGTTTTATATGTTTTGAATTTCTATTACCTATTATCTTCAAACCCCATGGGGAGGTATTGAACATGGGAGCCAACTTTAGGTAAATAAACATTCACATTGTCAACTTGGAAAAGAAAATTATAATCCTAAAATTCTCTTACCTAATCATATTTTTAAATATATAATTGAGCTCCATTTATTAAAAACAAAGGCAATATTAAGAACCTCCTAGAGTTATAAAAGGTGATTGACATGAAAAATAAAAAAGCTCCTCATGGCAACATACAAATGCTAATCTTATTTGAATCATTAAAAAACTAAAAAGGGACAATAAACAGTATCACAATTTTCTTAGGAGAACTAAATGCTCCTATATGAAACAATGATGGCTTTCATCAGTTCAAGAGCAGTAAAAACAAGTTTGCTAAGAAAACAACTCTAGCACTAAGAGAGATTTGGAAGCAATTGTGGAATTACAAAAGAGTATCACATTTTTCATGTAATAAACATGAATTCATGTAATAAATTTGCATGTAGCTTATACTACATTAACCATGAAATTGTCAACATTTAGAGCACACTTTCCATCACATTTGTAGAGAAAATTACAATAGAGTATCACATTTTTCTTATCATATCTAAATGTTCCTATATGAAACAACTACCTTGTGCCTCATAGTTTAAATTAGTGCATGGAGGAGGAGAGGAGTGTCAAGGTGCAAGCTAGAATAAGAAGAGAAATAAGAATCTTGTTTGGGACATGAGAATCTTGTTTGGGACTTGAGATAGATTCATCCTCTGCACATCTAGAAACAAAGCTTAATAATTGTACCACCCACCTCGACATCCAATCTAAACATCTTAGGTTATTCTAAATTAATCAAGAGTATAGAATTTTTAGGGTGGTGTTCTATGTTCACTAAAATTCCCATGATTTCCATCACTATGTATGGGGTTCATTACAACCTTGGATATATTCTGTGAGTTGTTGTGATTTTTTTTCTTGTGGCTAAAACTTGTTTTTGGTTATCACCTAGTTATCATGATTCAATCATGATTCAAACATTGTTACCATCTCAGATCCTTATAGCATTAGAAATATTTTGTGAGCTAATGTGATGTTTTGTTTGTCACAATGATTCAAAAATCAGTTATTATACCACACTATTGACTTTCTCATTGTCTGTTTTGTTTATGATCCCTTTAAAAAAACCATAGGAACATTTAAATTTACACTCTGATCTCCCCAACATGGGTAGGGGTTTCAGAAATTGGAGAGTAAATTGAGCAGTTATTGTTAGAAATTGTTGTATAAGATGGAAATTTTGGATGGTTTGTAGAGAATTTGGATGTAATAACATATATCTATATTGAAATTTTAGTGTCTCTGGCCACCATGCATCTAATAGGATCTATTTCAACTGATAACGTCAATAGATCACTGTGTGAATGTTAACTTGTGGCATCCCTGGGAATTTTCTTTGATTGTGGATCACGTTACAAACTAACACTTTGTGAAATCCCTAGCCATTTTCTTTGATTGTGGATCATGTTATAAACTAGAATACACTCTCTCTTCAGAAGACTCTACAATATATATTGGATGAAGGGAAAGGTTATGATAAAACTTGTCAAAGAACCCCTTAGGGTCATGTCAACTTACTCTATTGTTAATCACATAGTGCCAATTTTGTAAAACTATAATCTACAATAAGGACTGAGTGGGTTTTTTCTTTTATAAGTTTTGTTTGAATTGAAAAATAAAAAAATTATAAAATCTAAAATTATGTAGTGAAAAACTTTGTTTAAAATTTCATAATAAAAATTTGAGTAAGTTTGACATCATATAATATGAAATTTGTTTATGATTATAAAGTAAAAAACATCTAATATTTTTTAGCTACAATTAGGTAATTAAAGATATGTATATATATATTTTTTTAAAGAAGAAATTTGATATTCATTAACCAAAAAAAATCGGATAGAGTATGTATGTAGTTACAAATTATTATGTAGTTACAAACTATTACAATTAAGTAATTGAAGATAAATGTAGTGTTATTTAAGAAATGAGAATTATGACCATTCATAATTATTTCTCAAGATAAATTATGTCGTGTGAAATAATTTAATAAACTATATTCACATGAATACCATGGGTTGATACCATGGGTTGTTTTTATAGTTTATTATTATTATTATTTTATTATTTTTGTTTATTTTATTGTATTTTGACCTAGTTAAAATGTTCATTACATTAAGTCAATATTTTTATTTAATTTTTATTTATTTTTATTTTTGTGTAATTTGACATAGTCAAAATGTTAAACATGACATTACAACATTTATATTATACACCTAAAATCAATCTAACTTATTAAAAAGAAAAAAAACTAACATTATATAAAAAAATATATAAAACTATTTACTTGTGGATCTAATGGCCTAAAACATTTCAATCATCTAACATTTGATCCGGCTCATGCATGGACACATTGGCAACTCGAGAAGTTGTTTTCAAATAAGCTCAATACCATGGGTTGTTTTTATAGTTTATTATTAAAAGAAAAAACTAACATTATAAAAAATGTATATAAAACTATTTACTTGTGGATCTAATGGCCTAAAACATTTCAATCATCTAACATTTGATCCAATGGCTCACACATGGACACATTGGAAGCTAGGGAAATTGTTTTCAAATAAGAACGTCTTACGACGTAATTAATATATCTCAAATCTATTACTGATTCATTATGATAAATTTTTTTTTTTTTTAAAGTTGAACATATTAAGTATCAATGCTTATATAAACGCATAGATTTGGTTATATAAACAATTTAGTGTTAATAATGTGGGTTCATCAATAAGTACTAAAAATGGTAAAACAATTGACACAAATACATATATATATATATATATATGGGAATTAGTAAGTGGGAAGATATCATATCTATGTGACATAGGGGTCGATTTCGGCGATTACCATTATAACCACCATGGTGAGTACTTGGTACTCGTAATAAGAGGCTATTGGTTAATAACTAGACCTTATATTCACATTTAATATGCATTTCCATAAGCTTTTCATAGGATTTGAAAATATAATGATGATTATTTATAATTTGATCTGATAATATATATTTCGAATTAATAAAAAATAGTTAGTAATAATTATAATGTAATTGATGTTTATTTATGAAGTTAAAAGGAAAATTTTAAAGCCCGACATTAGGATGGTATATGATTCCTTCCATACATCATGTCGGAACATCACGTGACATTTAAAAATAAATAAAAAAAAGATAATAATAACAAATCAATAAATAAATATATAAATAGACTGCAAGTTGAAGAGAAAAATATTACACAAAAGTACATGTGCATTTTTTTCAATGTTCAATTTAGGCTATACATATGATACACACTTGTAGGAGCACACAAGTAATTGTATATAAAATCATATTGGCTTTGCATAATAACTCTTTTTAAAATTTAAAATCTTGAAAGTCAATCTTAACATTAATTATAATACTTTCATATTCATATTATATATATTGACATAGATCTAAATTAAGTTGCAAGTAAAATATTCTAATTAAAATAGGTGCTTTATGCTTCCATGTATGAATAACACATGTGATTATTTCATCTTAAAAAAATTTATCATAACATAAAGAGACGAAACTATTATATTTACTTAGTCAAATCATTGTGACAGTTCCATTCATTTCCATATGTTGACTGGATTATTTCAACTAAATGACCTAATGAAGACTCACATATATTAATCCAACACATTTTCATGCGATAGACATTTATTTTAGATATATCTCAACGAAATACAATACAATGCTCAACCTAAAAAAATAATAACTTTTCCAAACAAAAATTCAACATAAAGATTCTAAGGATTTACCTTTTAGATACCTCACAAACCTCCATTTTATGATCACCTTCATAGTCATTGGCATGTATGGGTAGATGTGATAGAAGGTTGATGACTAGAAGAGTCATTTTGGGCACCGTTACATTATCGTGAGGTGCACCATTTACATATTTGGCACCCTTGATAAGATTAGGTGAAACATAGAGCTTTCTAGTTTGCAATAGTTACATGCACGAAGAGAATTTTGTGAGGAAATTTTGAAATGGAAGTCAAAGTGGGTATTATGTTAGATGATCCTATAAAATATATAAATCAACTTGATTTATAGCATAAAATATTTGCATATATAGCTTTATTGTTTTGAATTATTGAGCTACATGCAAACATAAAAAGTTAGGTGATCCAAATGTAATGTTAGAATATACACCATGGATGACATCATGTAAAATAATCAACAAAGAATAATCATGGGATGTACTTTTTGGGCACACATCACGTATGCAGACATCCAGTTTGGTTGCACTTAGAAGCACTTAGATTCCTTTAGAGAAACCTAAGTGTCATTGGATGCACCTAAACATTTTAATGTGCTCCTGGACACACTTAGGTGAACATGTCAAATTTGGATAGTTAGGAGACAAAGAAGTAAAAGATATTTTTTTTGGGATGGAATTTGGTTTTATATTAGAGTGAAATGGCTTGTGTTATCATCCAAGCCCCTTGAAAATGATAAAAAATCAATGAATACTATCCACTTAAAGGGGAGAACTTTTATTCAAAATTTTTACAGTGATAAAATGAGATATGATGATCATAGCATTGGTTTCCATTGGTATATATATATATGACAAAGGCTAAAATAAAAGGTTCTTCTAAAACTACTAATATAAAAAATAAAATTTTAATAAATGTTTATTATGGACTTAACATAACCACCATATTTTAAAACAGGTGTTTGCAAAGATTTTAATTGATGGTATTTCTTCACAAACCAATCAAATTTTCATTTATATTTGTCTAGATTCATATTCTTCCACTTAATTACATACTCCATAAATTTTATATTCCATGAAGATTTAAGACATTAATATATAACATTTTTTCGTTCAAGAATTAACTTCCTTTGTTCATCTAATTATAGAAGGTATGTTTGTACTAGTAAAATTTGTCCCGAAACCCTTTTTACAAAAGGTAGATGACAAGCATTATAAATGCAAGAATAATGAAAAACTAACTCATACTCCACATGTGAAACGCTATAAGTGTCCGGAAAATTTTGGATATATTATTTTCTTCTTTTTTTTTAGTGTAGACTATTTGTAAGGTTAGAGTCTTAAAAATATGCAATGACTCTCCTAAAATTATATTTTTCTTTGATGTTGAACTAATTTCTATTTTATTATGTTTTTCACTCTTTGAATTACTCAATAATTATTTAATTTTCTCATTAGTATTCTCCATATGTTACTCTATTTCATGTATTTTGTAATTATAGTGTGAAGGTTATGGCTTTATAGGAACTAGATATATGTAAAGGCTCTTAAATGGAGATATTTTAGTACATTTTTTATAAGTAGTAATATGCCACCATTATGTTAGACGAGGCCACTTCATCATTGCGATGGTATCTCCTGAAAAAAATTGTAGATAGAATGTAATAATTTATTATCTATTTTTCTTTGAAATTTTGTTTGTGGATTATATTCTCAACTCATAGCCAAAGTTATCCACTCATCCTCCATCATTCCTTTTAAAATATTTCAATTAATTTTGGATCTCTATCATGTACTATTATTTTAAGAAAACTATGAAGTATATCAATTTCTTTCGTTAACAATTTTTCTAGTTGCATTGTTGTATATAAACTTTATTTCACAAAAATGTACATCTTTTGTGAATCTATCAATAACCACAAAAATGGTCACCTTACCTTCATATTTTTAGTATCCCAGTAATCATTTTTATTGTTATCCCCACCCATATTTTATTTGTTATTTGTAATGGTTGAAGCAATCTTAGAGGTTATACTATATCCCTTTATTTCTCTAGAAAACTCGCATTCCCTTACAATTTTTTGAATATATTTCATCTTTCCTTCAGATTAAATATGTTCTTACGGTTTGATAAGTTTTAAGAAACCTACATGTCTGAACATAAGAGAGTGATGAAATTCCATTAATAGATGTTTCTTGAACATTGATTGAGGACATAAAAATATTCAACCCCTTTACAAAAATATAACTCCCTTCCATGCACAAATTTCCATGAATTTCATCTCTTTATACATAATATTTTTTTTTGGTATTTTAATATTTCTCTATTCATGGTGAGATTCTTTTATATATATATATATATATGATAATATAATATTTAATACAATATAATATTGAGAATTATTGTATTATAGAAAGAACATATGCTACTAAATTGTTCTATCCCATTTTGTAGATTATTTCAAAAATAACCTTGCATTTACGTCTTCACTTTCATTTACTCTTCTAATGACCATATTTGATCGAAAAATATCCTATACTCTCATGGTATTTATTGAATTCAAATTTCCTACCAATGAGATATTGTTAACATTTTTTTATTCATATAAGATTCCTCCCATTTTTTTTTTCATACATTGATTTCACCAAATATTTTTCCCTAAATTGTTTTCCTTCCAATGCTAGTGTTATTCCCTATTTTGTCAATATCTCTCCAATTCCTTGTACCAAAACATCACACTCTACTATGAATTTATTACAGAAATCATTGCTACCAATGCTATTGTAGCCTCACCATTCCATACAACTGATTTTTTTCTTCAAGAGATATGAAACTGGGCTTAAAATGTGTGAATAATTGTTAAAAAAATCCAATAATATCCTACAAGTCCCAAAAATCCTCTAATACTCATGATGTTCTCAGCAATAGCCCATTTTCCAATAGCTTGGATTCTTTGAGGTTCTATATTAGCTCTTTCCTTTGAAACAATATAACACGAATAGTTTACTTTTTGTTTTAGAAAAGCACATTTGGATATTTTTAGATACAATTGACTTTTATCAAGAATTTGTAGAAATTTATCCACATTTTTAATGCTTTATTTACATTTTTATTTAAATAAGTATATGATCAAAGAAAACCAATACACTTTTTCTCAGATGGGTTAAAAATATTTTTTCCATAGAGATTTGAAAATTAAATGAAGTAATAATTAATCCAAAATGCATGAACAAAAAATAATAGTTCCCTTCATTTAATCCAAAAGTTTTTTTTAAGGAATGTATCGATTTCTTAATAAGATTTGGTGGCATCCTAATTTTAAAATCAAGATTTGTAAAATAAGCCACTCCATCAAGGTCATCTAGTAACTCATCAATATTTTGGTTCTATAATTTATTTTTAATGTTAATTTTGTTTATATATCTATAATAAGGATACATCCTCCAATAATTATCCAAGAATAACATATAAATGTAGCATGTATTTTAAAATTTTATCTATTTCTGCCTTATGTTGATGAGGATATTTATAACATATTTTATTAGGAGGAGTAATTATATGAATTAGTTCAATTTGATGTTCATGATCTCTCCATGGAGGCATACCTTTAGCAACTTCTTTATGACCCTATATTTATTTTTAAAGGTGCATTTTAATTCCTTTGGATTATTTTCATCTTCCTACTTAACTTCCATATAATAAAATTTAATTACTAGTCACGTACTTCCTATTTTTAGAAGGTTTTAAATGCTATGAAAATTGATAACTTGAGAAGGTATATATACATTAATTCTTGATTTTAAATTTTATTCCCTTTCAATTATATCCCATTAATATTGGTTTTTAGCTTATAGAAATTGTAACTAATGTTCTTAACTATTAAACCCATTGAATAACAGTTACCCCTCCAACTGAGAATGTAGTACTTTGGGATTTCAAAATTATATTCTCCCATGCATACATGAATGTTGTGGCATATTTCCACACAATAAAACCCTTTTCATTAGCAATCAAAAATTCATATTTTGTTATTATATATGAAAAAAATTAGGAACTTTATTAATCTTGTATCAAAGAAGTTATGGGTACTACCTTATCCAATAATCATTATAACATTTTACTGCTTAATATAACCTACAATTTTTATGGTTCGAGGAGTGAAAAACCTATCAATGAATGAATATATATTTCACACCTATTCAAATCAATGTTTTGTGAAATTTAAAAAATCTATTCCATCCTCTTTTGAGTTTAAAATATCTTCCTTATTTCTATATATATATATGACTCAATTTCATATCTAACATTATTTTCATAAGTGAAAAACTTATTTCTTGACGAATATTCCCTTTTCACTAATTTTGATATAACCAAATCATGGTCCCTTTTCTCTTATTTCCTTCGTTTCCTTTTATAATATTTGAATAAATTATGATAGTATTTACCTATGAACAATAAATGGGTTTCATTCTATTGCATATTCCCCAATGGCAGGATTATGTGTAACCTTATTCTTCGTATGAAAATTACGATTTAATTGTATATATTCCATAATATATTTAATATGTTTTAGGAAATTTTTTGTTTAATGTCTTTTGTTGCTCTACATGTTGTAATATTCTAATAAAATTTGATCACTTATATTATCGAGCGTGATTGCCAATACCTAAAATTCTAAATTATAATCTTCAATATCTCCTAACTGCTTGATTTTTCTCAATTACGTTAAGTAGTCTTATTTCCAAACTTTTCAATAGTGCAATTCTAAATTTGTTGTTAATAAATAAATACCAATGAGGTTTCCTTTTAAATACCCATTGACACCATTGATGGGGTTTTACCTCAATTTTGGAAGTTACCATAGGAATTATTTTATTTCCATTCATAATATCAAGTAATTCAAAATATGGTCTTATTTAGTTCATCCAAGTAAATACCTTTATTACATAGAAATTATTTGATTAAAACTTCGTAATTCAGTCCCTTTCCGAACCATCCCGAAGTGTTTTTCATTATTGAAGTTAAATCCACCTAGAAATTTTTAATAAGTAGAATATAGTATTTCCTTATACTCGTTATACATATATAATAGAGTTATAGGCAGGAAGTTGCAACTCTCTTGTTGTATATCCATAACAGTCCTCGACTAAATAAAGTTAAAGGAATGTGCCTTGGTTGACGCCTATATATATATGTTGTGGAGTATTTATGAGTGTCATATGTTACCATTTATTTCTTTTATTTTTTTTAATAAGCTTTAAATTATTTCCCATATGTTTTACAGACTACAATTACACATGTTCATACTATTTACTAGCATGGGTGAATATGATTTCATTTGGTAGATGGAGATTTTGGATGAATCACAATGATGTTCGACACTTGTTGTTGGACCCATATTCAAGACAAAGGATGAAAATAGATAAAGCAAAGGAAAAATAAATAAAGAAAATAAAAAAATTACATAAACTTAATGAAGAAATAAATCAAATTTAGAGATAACTTACTAATCAAATGAATATGAATAATAAATAAAATATTAGGAATAAATATATATTTATAATACTAGGCTAATGAATACATATTTATATATTTTATTATATATTATATAATATATAATATCATGATATAAGGAAATATATAAACTATATACTAATGATAATTTCAATATATAATAATATTAATAAATAAATAAATAAAGTCACCTTTATTATAAAGAAAAATAATTAAGATTAAAGAATTTTAATTAGAACACATAAAATAATTTTTGGTTAAGAATATGGTAAATTAATTATAATTAAGGAGACAAAAAGAAAAAAAGAAAAAAAGTGATATATGAATTTAAGTTAGGGAAAGATAGTCATAATTGAGAAGAAGAAGATGAGTCTCCAATTCTTCAAAATAGAGGAAACATATTTTTTCTAATCTTGATACCACCATCTCTATTTATATTTTCACAATGTTTCATTATTTCTAAGGCTTCCTTGTTTTTCCTCTTTTTTATAGTAGTATTATCTAGCAATTATTCGAGTGTTCTCTAGATAAATACGATTCTTAGTTTTTTATGAATGCTCTGCAAGGTCTGACGTGCTATATCATTCTTTTCTAATATTAGCTTCATGCTATTTTATATTTTTTTGTAAGGAACATCTTGTCTTTTTGATATAGATTTTACCACAGGATAAATAAATCTTGTAGACTCATTTAAGTTATTGTTGATCAATATTTTCTTTAACATATTTCACTGTTTGTTTAATTTTTCATGTTGTTGCGAACCACGTAATAATATGCCTTTTATCCAAAATCATTGAAATCTAGTTAGTAACTCTCTTTATGTATGGTAGGTATACCTTACGACTAAGAGTCTTAAGGCTATGGGCTCTTAGTTTTCCTTTAGATCTTTCTATAGCCCTCAAAAACTCATATTTGTATCCTATATTGCTAAGGAATGAAGGAAATTGTTTGATTTCTTCATTCAAGTGATCGACATAAGAAATCCCATGAGCCCTAATAGTGAGAGTGTTGAGGAAGACAAACTTTTGTGTAGGATGACGACAAGAATTAGAATGGGGGTAGCTATCAGTATGAGTTTTTTTTCTGTAAACCTAGTGCCCTAATGTTTCATTATCCCTCTTTATGAAAAGATCATCCACGAGAAGAATGTTTTTGTTTTCCTTTATCTCCACGGTAAACTTATTTTTAGAATAGATAAAATTTAGGTGATTGAAAAACTTTTCAAGATCCATTTTACCATCGTTCCAATTAATTTTCATGTCATTAACAAACCTCTTCCACCAAGATTGATTCAAAATGTAGGATTCTAGGGCCTTCTTTTCAAAATTTTCCATGAACATGTTTGCAAAAGTTGGTCAGGGAAGTGAGCCCATTGCAAATCTAGAAAAATACTCATAATATCTTCATTGGAAACTAAAAATTTTTGATCGAGGGAAAATCTTAGCTAGCTTAGCTATTTCTAGGAGAGTAACATCAACCTACTAGGATTTAATCTTATTTGATAAATTGTACCTCGAGGGAAATTTATGAATCAATTTTGAGTGAAGAGTAGTCTAATTATGATAGCAATAAGCTAGGAAATCCTATATTGCGAAAAAATGAATGCTAAGGAAAAATGTAAAATAACCAAATTTGTGAAGTTCAACTACTTTACATTTTTATAATTTTTACCACAATCCACTTATACGATTCTCTATGATATTATCATACATTACAAACTCCCTGAAATATTATGTAGGTATATTTAACAAACCAAATCCACTATTCCAATAACTTTTGGTGAATTTTTAGAGAAATCATATTGATAAATACAATTAAATAACGACAAAATTATAAACTACACGATTCATATTTAGAAAGGAAAATTCAAATTAATTATACATCGAAAAAATTTGGCGTCAAACCAAAATCAATCAAATAGCCAAGAGAATTTCTATTGTTTCACCTCTGCAATTGATATTAAAAGAAACGTATTGATATGAAAATAAATTATGTACTATTCATTTCTTAAATCGCTCGTTTTTTGGAATGGTATTAAATATGATTTATTAACAATCGCTCCATTTTTGGAATGGTATTAAATATGATCTACTAACAAATTATTTGATAAATTTTAACGAAGACAAATGAAATTCATAATTTATTCATCAATATGTAAAGATCAAGGAAAGCAATATGATTGAGAAAAAATGGATAATTAAGAAGATTTATATGGACCTTATTGGCTCAACAAGAAGATATCATAAAATTACCATGACTAACATGGTACAGTTAAAAAATAATATAAAACAGTGGCTTAGTTTTAACTAGGTGTTCTTTTTGCGTAGTTAACCAAAATATGGCAACACAATTTTTTTATGAGATCACATTGTTTCGCACTTTAAATTGTAATTTTGAGTATATATATCTAATCATATTCATATAAAATCATTTCAACATTCAAATTATGAAATATGAATAGCTTAGAATTATATATTTTTAATTTTCTATTAGAATTAAGGTAGAATCAAATAAATTTTATACCCGAAATAGCACCCAGAAGTTGCCTCATTAAACTACGGGAAATATAATAAGTAAATTGAATTAATCTAAGATAGCACGTCGTATTGACAATCAATATATGGCACAAGAAGGAAATAATATATAATATAATAATGTAATTAAGTGTATTTAAAGACTCCTTCGAGGTTTTTTAAGGAAACCATATAGCGGACATTTCATTACACATGTAAATGTTTGTCTAGTTCTGTATGAAATTATGTAATGATACACCTATAAATACAAAAATATTTTTTTCAATATAGAAAAATTATATGGATCATGTAATTATCTGATTGAGTGATTATCTCAACCACATCTTACTATAGGAAGTTAATTTGCTAGTCAATACATCCCAAACCAACTAAATATATCCAACTCAAAAATATTGGAATAGATTTTTCAACTATAAATGAATTCTGATTAATGACCAATAATACCAATAGTACACAAACATGATCACACCTAAAACAAATAGATGTTACTTATTGTAAGGCTCCCTTTTAATGACTAATTGTCTTACTCTCCATAAGTTGATGTATTCATCAATATCTTCTACTCTATAGCACATGACATACTATTAATTCAAGAACCTCTTCACCATTGAAGTTTATGATTATTCCAACCTCACATTTTGATCTTGCAACTACAAAACATAAACATTGTGTTTGTTGAACTTCATATAAAAATTATGACATCCATAGGAATCTATCACTAGCTGTTATATCCATGATTCATCAACCATTTTTTAATGAGAAATAAAAATATTTATATATATTAATACCCTTAAAAAATCATGCTCATCATGAATAAAATTATTAGCTGCTAATATTCACAAGGGGGTTAATTTTCCATGATTTTTCCTAAAAAATGATTCTAAAATTTCCATTTTTCCTAAAAATATTTAGGAAATTTTATAGTGTAAAATTATTTTACTTTTGAAATATCTGAACTTTTATAGACACTACATGAAATTATTAGAAATTTGAATAGTTTTACAAAAATATACTCAAAAAAGTTACAATTTTCATATAAGAACCAATAATATTCGCCAAGGTTTCTAAACTTTAATATAAATTTCCATCTTAAAAATTTTCCTTAGTCATCATCATGGTTTTTCATTGGTTGACCCACAACCATGCTCTGGTTTTATTTACTTTACATTATATCATCACATACTCAAGTTTATTTTTCTAACTACAAAACATACAGTACATGAATCATTTCCTCTAACCATGAACCATACTTTTCATTAGGGTTTTTAGCTCACTATGGACCATACATTGCATTAGTGGTTTAAACATACCAAAAACATTTTTCTATCATAAGAAGTGGATTTGGGATTAACAATAAACACTAAGTGGTTTCAAAAAGCCAAAAAACATATATTAAATGGATATTATAATTTTCTAAATAAAAATATATTTAGTAACTAAATTCTCATATTCCATCTCCTAGAAATATTTGGTACCACAAATTTTTTATTAGACTAATCATTTTTAAACTTACCATAAATAGAGAGTCTAATTCACATTACAATATACTCATATTTTTACCTTCTTTTCCCATCACTATCCAATTCGTCCTACTGCCACAACCAATTTTTGATTCATTTTACTGGTCTCTCATCATAATTTATCTTGGATTTCTTTAGGGGATTTTTCTTATCAAATATCATCACATCATGTGATTTCTAGCTAACCAGAAACTTCCATATTTCACAGCAAGCTGTATTTAAAGCACCATCAACTTTTTATGTGCTTTTGGATAACCAGTAACTAACATGATTGAAATATTATTTATAGTTTCTTCATTAAATACTTCATCATTGAACATTTCGTACCTTTCCTATTATACCTACATAAAATTAAATATCACATAATCCTTCTTCTTCTAGAAAACTAATGATCATTGATTCAGGAAATCCATTTACAAAGATGCGAGGGTGATATTCAAATAATTTATTCTTAGATTAATCCATGTCATATTCCTCTTGATCAAAGACTCAACTTCTGTGATTCTACGTCAAATTAGTGTAGAAATGCACCTCCTACACCACATAATATCTAAAGGGATACACACTACATGATTATGTGTGCTACCACACTAATAAATGTAGGGATAAATCAATAATACATACAAAAAAAACATGGGATGATTAAAATTTTACAACTCAAACCAATAACTTTAAAATGTTGTGTACAACCAAACATGAACCCTCTATTTTTGAACAATTACATGTACATCTTCACATTATTTCAAATCAGATACAACAAACATTCCTTCTAGTTCTCAAATAAGTACATATATAACTTTACAAAATTATCACAATATTACCACTACTACAAGATATTAATCATATGCTAAAAAAACACAAAATATTTTACATATGGTCAAAACCCATTGAAAACTAGGATGATTACACATCAGAAAATATAGTATGATCATTATCTCTTAGCATACATCACTTATCCTTTACCTCTTAAAACTTATGTTGAAAACATTTATATTGACTCCTTCGACCTTATCTGTAAATGACATTGGTCTCAATCTCACCATATTCTTATGAAGCTATCGAAAGGCTCTACATAATTCTTATATTCATACAGCATAGGGCATCCTAGGCATGACACAAAGTGTTAGGTCCCTGTAATACTTTCTTAGTGTAGTCCCCTTATTGTTATTGTTGTACCCATTGTATTGGTGTGTTTAGTACACAAGTGTACAAAAAACATTGGTGCTTGATAGGAGTGATTGCTAACCTACAAGAAATGTTCACAGGGAAAAGATGGGTTTTTAGATGGTTAGTGAAGCATCATAACATGTAGAAAACACACTTTATGGAACATAGAATGTACAAAAAGAGGAGTAAAAAATAAAAAACAAATACACATAAACACAAGCTCAAATCGAGTAAATGAACTAATAATGATAACCGAGAAAAAATCCCATTTTATTAGCCATTGGTGGTAAAAAAGTGGTAGAATGCTAAAAGACTTGCAATGAGTCCTTAGAGCTATGGAGCTCTAATACTCAAAGCAAGGAAGGCTCTCCCCTTAAGTTATCTACATGCCTCTCTCTTCTCCTCGAAGGAGTGATTGGATATCAGACACTTGATGCACTTCTCCTTTGGGATTGAGATCTTGGATGGACAGAAAATGAGTCCCTTCACTCTCTTGCTGCTTCGACAACACACTGCTAGTTTTATCATGGGAAATTTTTCCAGCATAAGAATGTGTTCTAAATTTTTCTTCTCATGGTGGAATTTTATAGGAAAAATTCAAATCTTCTTCCCTCTCTTCGTACAATTGTGGATAGTGACCAATGAGTTGTGGTTGATTCCATTGTGTGCTCACTTAAGTTCTCAAGGTGGCTCTCGACGACTTTCCTTGGGTGGCCTCAAGTGGAGAATATTCTTCCTGAAGTGTGCCAAGTGGTTCTAGATGGTGAGCTTCCACCATAATCAGGACCACATGTCTTATTGAGGGAAATCCACGGATACCAGCACTACTATCAAATAAAAATGCATGCAGAGTGCACTTTTCCTATGTCTTCGATGCATAATTTGATAATTTTTCCTATTAACCTTTATGAAAGTTAAATTTTCTAGATTCTCTAATGTTTTTCAACCCTATAAATCCTTCTTCATGAAATTTCATGATGTCTTTTACTTCTATGATTTTATATTGATAACAATTTCCCCCTCATGTTTGAGGTCTAGGAAGAATTGTATAGCTGAAATACATTATGGTTTATGTTATATATAACCCATCTTGAGAGAGAGAGAGAGAGGGAGACATGCGTGAAGCCTGATGTTGGATACTCCTTACTTTGAGTAAAAGAGGGACCATGTTCTATCAGAAACCTGGAAGAGATAGTATAATACAATAAATACAATATTTCTACGAGGCGGGTGTGTCCCATGCTCATGATTCTTTGGCTAGTTAAAAGCCTATATGACGGATGAAGGTTTTGTATGTGTCACTTATATGGTAGTGATCAGTTGGATTGGTTGATGACGATGATTTTTGACGCTCTCAGGGGCATTTTTTCTTTGAAGATAAGTTCAATGTGGTTGCCATATGCATAATCGTGGTATGGAATATTTTTTAATAAATTCTAATTATATGCATGGGTGTATGGTTTGGACCTTCCTATGTAAGAATTTGCTGAAAAAGATTCTTATGACGGCACGGGCCTTTGACGAATTCTGAAAAATTGAAATGGTTTGTGAGTATGATACCATCTTGACATGAAAGCTTCTATTGTAATTGAATTTCAAGAGGATCAATGACATCCATAGGCAATGTTGATTCCCACAATGCCATTCCAGGATTCCCCTATTGAGCTTAGGAGCCGTCGAAGGTACTGCTTCCTTTTTGGAAAAATGTTTGCTAAAGTCGAAAAGAACGAAGCCTTAACTAACCAAGAGAAATATTGATGCAAGGGACCATGGTATTTGATATCATAGGTATAACGTAGGCACTATGGTGAGAAATGGCTGAAAACAGATGATGGGAGTTCAGTGACCCAAGGTCGGAGCGTGAAAATAGCAATTTGGTGGAATCATGATTATTGTGGTGGTTTTGCATGAAAGGCGTGAAGCTTCGACCAAGGGTAATTAGGGACTTCTACCATGAGGGAAAAAGTGGGTGGATTGGTATGGGATGTTCTCCTAAAAAATATTTGTACACATCACAAAATAATATAGAATGGGTTATGCTTGTAGAAACATGCAGACAGGTGCCCCCAAAACATGAAAATTATTGCTCAGTGATGATGTGAGGAAGGTGTTTTTGCTGAGGGAGGGGGCCCCATTGGTTAGCCTTGGTGGAGGGGTGATGAAACAGATGTAAAATATCGTAGACGGGTTATGCTGATGGAGGGATTTTAGGCCAAATGTGAGACGCAGTAGTGCGTGTTTGATCTGCTTCCAAAAATGGTAGTCTGGGAAAGGGATTTTATCTTGATATGGTAAAACTTGACTTGATGCATGATGGATGAATGATCATGAAGTGTTTCCTAGACTGAGGTGATATGGCCATGGCATCATATTTGTTGATTAATGTTCTACTTTGAATGATGGATGCCATGGAGGGGGAGGCTCTATCGACCAACGAGGATGTTTATCATGTGCAAGGTGGGGAGATGATAAACATGGTTGGGTGTTTGGAAGCTATGGTTTAGGGAAAAATGATGTTAAGATGTTCAAAGTTTCTCTGGGACTCTGTCATGTTAAGGGTAGAATGATACCTACTCTGGAACGTTTAGTGAATGGGGCAATAGGTGATTTGTTGTATTGTATAATACCTGCAACAAATACCCCAAGTGAAAGAATCTTTTTAATTTGAACATATTCACAAATGTGTTGAATAAAAAATGATAAGAGATGGCATACCTGTTGGAACTAAAAAAAATATTTTTTTGGAGGCATTAATGTGTAAAGCCTCCTTTGGGAATTATGAGGTTTTGATCATTGTGTTTCTTTCGGTTTCATAATTGGGCTTTCTAAGCTCGCATTATGTTCCTTCAAAAAATCTTGAAAAGGGTGATATATAGATCAATATGGCTCATTTCAGTTCATTTGTGTTGTTGGAGAGTTGTGAGGTTAGAGCTTCCTACTGAGATTTTCTTGTTGTTGCAGTCATCCTATGCACCAAGGATTCACACTGTTAGTGTAAGGTAGGCCCCTTGACGTCTAGTATGTAAATTTTTCCCGCTTTACTTTTGAGGGGTCTGTACAATTAGGTTTGTACGAAACCCTAACTATTTTTTGTCGTGACCACATGGGCGATCAAGGTACAGGCGCGGAGAGCTTCGCAGAATTTGGAGAATTTTTGCAGAGATTTTATGCCTATGGGTATTTTTACGTGCATATTCTACGTCTATATGAGATACATACTGATGGTCATCGTGCCTATTTGAAGTACAGGGGCGTTGAAAAGTCCAGGGAATTTTTTGAAATTTTTTGGGAATTTTTGAATTTTTATGTCACTCATGTGTGTCTGTTTGGTGACAAGATGCTGTGGAGAGTGAAAGACTGGCCATACCTACGTATGGTTGTGTCACAATTTTCCAACACCCATCGCTAGCTTTCTCAGTGTGGTCTTCTCAAGTTCCTCGAGAATGATGTCCATCGGTCACAGGATCGTTTGTTGCGTTACCTGGTCCGTTATTAGAACAGGCGGTGAAAATTTATGATGCTGTGAGGTCATGACGCACTTATCCATCTAGAGATGGATATATACTTTGTTCTCGGTTTTCTGCCTTAGGGTGAGGCCCTCCCCCATCCACTCCTGCCTGGGAGGGTAGCGCTCAAGCATTGGTGAGAGCATCATTGTGGTGGGATGCCCATTTCGGACGGGTGTATTGCTATATCATCGGTGACTGATCTAACTGAGCAGTGTGCGATAGTTATGATCATAAGAAATTTTATTGGGTCACCGTCACCGCATAGGGCATCGAGACCATAGATTGGTGTTTTGTGCCAGCTTCGGGCCGAGAATTTCTTTGAATTTTCCCATCATTGCTATGTCGATATGGTGTCACATCTAGAAAAGGTGTGGGAAGGATCTAAACTATTTACATATGCTAGAATTATATGCAGCATTATGTTTGAGAGAGAGGTACTACTGTGGCCTGTGGTGGCCACTCCTATGAGGTTTCACCAGGACCCTCATATGAGGTGATGGGCGCCAGTGATGCCTCGTGGTGGGGGAGGTTAGGTGGGTCATTATTGGAATGCGACCACAGAGGCTTGGTTTGAGGCCAACCCTCAGATGTTCCTGGAGTATCCATACTCTGGGATGGACTACCAGGGAGATCCTCATATTGGTCTTCCTACTGGGTACGCTTGGGGACTGACAGGTATTATTTGTTGTAATTTTTTCTGCATTTTTTGAGTATTTATGATTTATATGTGTATTGTGATGGCACTTACATTGTTTTTGTTACTCTTGTAGAAGTGGGGGAGGTTGGAAAACCAACTGCTCGGATGGTAGGACACCAACCCAACTAGAGGGTTCTGGTTATAGGAGCTCAGCCCCAGGCAGGGGGGCAGGGTGTAGAGATGACAAAGCTTCAGTGTGGTGATTGTGTTAGCCCTTCCTGGGAGGGTAGAATCTTAGTTTCTGTCGAGTGCATTGTGGCTATCACTCATGATGAGGTGGCCAAGGCATGTATGGCAGAGATGGCCGAGCGTCTAGCTGCATCCGAGGCCTGAGCCACTGACTTGGAAGATGCTTTGGATCAAGTGGACAGGCTAACCCAGAGTATGCCAACCCGTGGGTTCATCGAAAATATATATGATGTCTGGCTTCAGACATTGATGGCCCGAGAGAGGGGTTATCATCTGACTTTATGTAGTGTGGCAGCTTCAACTTTGGCGGTTGCCCCAGTATTCGCACTAGGTGCAGCTATGGGTCAAAGTGGCGCACGTCGTGGGGCTTAGCCCTTGAAACACTTTGTACACAGGGAAAGCACCCATTATGAGGATGCTTCTCTTATTTTTTGATGACACGTGTATATGTTTTTTTTTGTTGTCTTGTGGGTCAAATACATGACTTGTTATTTGTACTCACACATATTTTTTGGTATATATGCAAGATGTATATTTTGTAGCTCCTGATGATGTGTTTGTGATTTATATGATCTGATGGATTTTTTGTATCACTGATGGATATCTATATTTTTTATGTTTTTTGGTTTTATGTATGATGGGTTATATGTGATGCATTCCAGTCTAGGATGTGGTTAGCTATGTGATCTATTGTCTCGCTTTTATTTCTTCGTACATGTGTGAATGTAATATGATCAAATTAATGGCTTAATATTTTTGCACAAAATTTTTTTATAAACAGTTGTGAATCTTTTACTTCAAATTCTTGGTTTAAATATGAAACCACTAATTAGGAGTCAAGGTAGATATGCAAGCGACGAATGCCTTTATTGAAGGCATTGCTCATGAGCCCTGTGGCAATGTCATATTTTCCCTAATTGTTTGTAGTTGATCTGATGCATACTATGTTAGTGAAGAATGGCAATCAGTTAGGGTAGTAGATGACCCAGCCGGCTCCTGGTAGATTTTGAGACCATCGTGATGCTCCATTAGCGAATCCAAAATAATAGTTAGGGGGACGATCCATTTGTGACAATAGAGCGATCAAAAAATAAAGTTTGCTATGTGCATGTTATCTCTAGGACTGAACCCTCTACGTAAAATTTCTTGAGGTAGAGACCATTGACGAGGTTGCTTAGGCATGTTCCATCAGGCTCTCCTAGGATGTATGCCCCCTGGAGGAGACAATATTTTATGACATAGGGACCTTTCCACAAGGTTTCAAACTTCCTTGGCCTTATGTCTTCTTTCAAGACATCATAGCGGAGGACTAATTTCCCCTTGGTAAATGATCAAGGGGTGATGTTGCGATCAAACGATGATTTCACTCAATTTTTATGGGCCTCATTCTGTTGGAACGATTTTCGTCAACTTTCGTTGATGATTTCTAGTTGTACTAAGAGTTTCTCAAGAGGGTGGGTGTAATCGAGGAATTTGATGGCGGCGCGTATGTTCAAAATCTCACATTCTATGGGAATCAAATCTTCGACCTCCTACACTAAGTGGAATGGTGTGAACCTCGTTGATGTTTTCACTGCCATGTGGTATGAGCACAAGGCGGAGAAAAGCATGTGGTGCCAGTTTGTTTTGTGGTTGTTCACCATGCGTTGTAACATAATTTTGAGTACTTTTTTTACACATTATTCCTATCCATTTGATTTGGGATAGTATGGTGAAGCGAATTCATGTGTGAATCCGAGGTGATGAGATAGCTACTAGAAAACCTCATTTTCGAAGTGTTTTCCACGGTCAAATAATAACTCTTTTGGAACAACAAATTGGGCAATGACATGGTTGAATAGAAAACGTGCAGCAATTTCTACCGTGTTGTCATATGTGGGCATGGCCTTTGCCCATTTGGTGAAGTATGTGATGGCCATAATGATGTATTTGTGGTTTAGTGACAACGTGGGGTTGCAAGTCATAAATTTGATCCCCCATTTGCAGAAGGGACCAGCGACTATGACGGAGTGTAAGGGAGCGGGAGGCTCTCTTGCCTTGTGAGCGAAGCGTTGACATCGCTTGCACCTTTTGACTACTAAAATGTAGTCTCTCGAATAACATGGGCCAAAAATACCCTGCTCTCAACACGTTTTGGGCAGTGGCCATTCTGGAGAGGTGACCACTGCAAGATCCATTGTGATAGTCATTACGGGCTTGCTCAACATGATCATGACTGAGGCATTGACGTAAAATTGTGTCGATGCCCGATCGATAAAGGAAGTTTCCCATTAGGAGGTATTAGGGGGCTTGGTGGCGGATGCGCCTGCAGTCGTCACGAATGACCTTTGGTTTGAAATTTTGGTTTCATAGGAATAACATAATATCTCTATATGAATGGTCGTCAATCATCAATAGGAAGAGATGTTCGTGTGGTAGTGAATCATTGACTGGTGATATTTTGGTATGACTTGGGAGGTCCACAGTGAACTTGGCTAAAAGTAAAGACTTATTGCTCTTTGGGGAGCTAAACTATAAGCAGAAATCTTGCATTATAACTATCCAGAGAGCATACTTATGGCTCATTAAATGGTGTGTGAGAAGGTACTTCATGGGGTTGATATTTGCAATGACTGTTGTAGTCTTTAAGAAAATGTAGTGTCGAAGTTTCTCAACTGCATGTATCAATGCCAAGGAAGTCTTCTCTTCATGCTCATATCTTAATGCGGGGTCAGATAATGTTTTAATAACATAATAAATTACGTGTTCTTTCCCATCATGGCCCTCCTTGATTAACACCCTAGCCAAAGCGGTCTCAGATGTTGATAGATATAGGGTGTCATCCTTATCGTACTTTGGGGGACTGATCAGTGGTGCTAAAGATAATGTGTTTTTCAACAACTCAAATGATTTTTGGGCTTAATCATCCCAGTTGAATAGGATGTCTTGAAAGAGGGGGGGCAAGAAAACCTAAGCACTAGTGGCATATTCTGGGATGAAGCATTTCAGAAAATTGGCCTTTCCCTAGAAGCTTTGGATTTGTTGAGGGTTCGAGGTGGTGGTACCTCTTTGGTAGCTAGGACCTTGAGGGTGTCCACTCTAATCCATTTTTGGAACACAATAAAACCTAAAATTCATCATGTCGTGACATAGAAGATGCATTTGAGGGGATTCAAGTGTAGGTTGTATTGTCGACATCGTTGGAATACTAGTCATAGATCGTTGAGGTGATCATATCGCTTCTTGGATGGAACAGTGAGGTCATATAAGTAGCTGAGGAAGAGGTGCACCAAGTCATGAAATATATAATTCATGGCCCACTAGAAAGTGGATCCAGCAATTTCAAGACTACATGACATAACCAGATATGTGAATGTACCGCATGGGGTGGTGAACGCAGTCTTGTACTAGTCGGTATAATGTATTTGGATTCGATTATACCCATAGAAGCCATCCATGAAGGAGAGGGCCTCGATAACCTGGTTGGTGAATGGCATAGGTAATTTTCCTTTAGACAAGCTTTGTTCAAATTGCAAAAATTGGTACAGACGTGTATGGTGCTCTATTTTTTTCATGACAGGAATAGGGTTGGAAACCCATGATGTGTAAGCGATGGGGTAGATGAACCTGACTTTGTGAAGCTTATCGATTTCTTGTTTAATTGCTTCTGCCTTGGATGGGTATAGTTGACGTTGTTTCTGATGTACTCGTGGTACATTAGGACAAGTGTCAATTTGGTTCTCTACTATAGTGGGACTATTTCTTGGCATTTCCTAGCAGTCCCATGCGAAGATATATCGATACTCTTGCAACAAATGGGTGTAAGAGGTTACCTCATCTGGGGAACATGCTTTCCCCAACGAGATTTCTTCGACTTTCTAAGCGTTTCGAGAGATATTCACCTTGATGGTAGGGGAAATTCTTGACATGTTCCCTTCTTCGAATGCATCGGGCATCGGAATCGGATTTTTAAGCCAATAGAATTTCCCTACTGGAAGGAAATATTTTGATTCAATTGCATTAATCTCTTGGTTTCCTCTTTTGTTAAGGCTAAACTTTTTTTCAGGAAGAAAAAACAAGCAATTATGCATCGCATCCCATGGAAAATTTGGTTCTGTCATAGGCTCAGGAATATCCTCATCTGAGTCAAATAAGGATCCTAGGGGGGATTGAGTCTGCGCAAGGCCATGAGGAGGTGGTTGAGTCTTAACGGAGCTGGTCGACACACATGAATAACCTTCCATCATCGATGTGGTGGAACCAAAGGAGATCGATAGGGTGCAAATAAATTGGGTATTCACCATCGATGGTACAACTACTATCATAGTTGCAGTTTCCTTGACACATATGACCAGTGAGAAAAAAAAACAGGTCATGGTTTCGATACATGATGATATGAATAATATATGGTGTACCATGTCATCGATGTTTGGTTGGGGAGGAATTTCCATGGTGGTGGCTTGCATAAGAGCAAGTCTAGGTTCCTCATGGGGCATACAAAGAGTACTTTCATTTTCCATGATTTGGAAATTGTGCTTGGTGCAAAGGTGTCTGAATGTTTCCATTAATGGGCATGCCTTTGTTTCATGGTTCTGAATGGTGAAAATGGTGCATGGTACCATGGTGTCTACCAATTAGATGGTGTGAGAACCAATATTACTCTTTGTCCTTGAAGTGGATGCTTGGAAAGGATCAGGCGTAGGGGCGAGACTCTACTGCTACCATTTTTGAGTTCTTGTTTTTGGGAGGTATATCTCTCTTGGGGGCTATAGACTTACTACTACTCTTGCCACTCACAGCCTTGGGAGGTGCTCACAATTCATTTTATGGTGAAAATGTGAGCAGATCATGTAATAGAAGTCTGTGATATTCTCTCGGTTAGAGATATGCTTCTGAGGGATAGGGGAGACCATGCGAGATTTGTTTGTCAGGTGCTTGAGTTCCTTACATTGACTGACCTGGGGGTCAATATTTTCACATAGGCCGCATGTCGCCCTAGGCTGGACATGGGTCCTGATAGGCTGGTGCATCTTTCTGAATCACCCAATGTTCTAGTATTTTTATGGGGTAGGCTGCTCGGGGGGAAATATGCCTTACATTGGATTATCTAAACTCAAGACTGACCATATGTTGAAGGTGTGTTTCCAATGAACATGTTATCACTCAGAAAAAAATGAAACATCATTTGACATAGCATTAGAGGTTCATGTGTCAAAGGTATGGTCATAGAATTCATTTTTCATTACTTGGTAAAGGAAAATTTTAAATTTTTCTTATTAGCCTATCCTAAGGTCCATACCCACCCCCATTCAAGTATTTTCATGTCACATCAACAATTATTTCCTAAAATATTCCATCTCCCAAGCTTACCACTCCAAAAAGGTAATTTTAGCCAAGAAGTCCTACTTTCATAGCGAATTACACATAAAAAACACAGTTTTCACTATGAAACTACTAATACTTTCATAGCAAAACTGCCGAGAAATAAAAGAAGTACGCTACAAAAGGTGGTATTCTTGTCTATCCTTTCAAAATAGGTGCTAGGTGTCAATCAATGATTGAAAGGGTTATGGTAGATGCCATTCGAGTCATTTATGGTTAAATCAAGGTACAATAGTCATGGTTGAAGTCATTATTACTATTTTAAGCATGTATGAGTCACAATTATGCCATGAGTTGTCATCGAATTTTAAAATATTTCCTGATTGAGTCATTTCTTATTCTTCGCTCCCTCTTTGCATGTTATTGAGCTCTGGAGAGCTATTTCACTAAGCCCAAGCTATGGCTGGCATTTTCAAAAGTTTGCAGGTATCAATGATCAAGCGAGGCAGGCAAGCACATAAAAGTACCATTGTTGCAAAGAGGAAGACCAACAAAGGTTGAAATTTTCTCAGATATGAGCCATCAGACATGAACTTGATAAATGAAGACGCAATAGCTTCAAAAGTTTTTAGAAGAACAGGGTGCTTGTAGTTTTTCCAAAGATTGCATGTATTCCATGTACAAGTTTCTAAAGAATTTTCCCTAAATTTAAATGGAACAAATGCAAAAGTGGGAATGTTGAACCTCATTATAACACCAGAGACTATTGCAGCAACAACATAAATTCCAAGAGGGGGAGAACGATAGTTCAAAGGTTTCAAATTCAACATGCAAGATTCTAAGGAATTCATCAAGTTAGAACATAGTGAGGTTGACCTTACAAATGCCATTCCAAGGAGTTACATGAAAGAAAAATTATAAAATCTACTGCTTATCATTCAGAAGTACTTCACTTGTGAAGGGAGGTATGATAAGGTGTCTTCTTACCACTTCAGGATTCTACTACTTTTTGTTGGTAATAAATCTCTTAATATACCTTTCTAATTATATAGAAGCTTAGCAAAAATGGCAGATAAAGTTTAAGATAAATCTAAAGGAAATGAAACCTCACTTTTTCATCATGGTTTAATAAAGTTGCTAGTTTTAGAGGACTTAAAAAGACTAGCTAGAGACTGGTATTCTTGTTTGTTTGTCAGCGGTTTTGAAGTGGATGTCGTTACCCCTAAAATAAATGCTAAACCTAGAGGTATGCCATCACCTTCAGTGGCAGAACAAAGCAAACCTTTAGTGGCAGAGAAAAATGAGCCCATAGGGGCAGAGCAAAGTAAACCAGTAATCATGGAAATAGAGCATTTGCAAAAACTTGATACACCTATAAAACAAGATTTAACTTTGAGTAAACATGGTAGAAAAAGGATTACAAGAAGCCAAACAATGGCTAAGGGAAATTTAGAAGACATTCTGCATATTATTTGTATTGAGGAAACCCCCATAATCCAAGCTGAAGATATAGATGAGGGAGGAAAGAGGCTCAAGAAATCCAAATCAGAAAATAAGTTAGAGTTTAAAGATGAAGATGTAGGTTTCATAGTTCAGGCTAGGAAACCCATGACAATACATGCTAGAAAACTCTTGGAAAGCAGTAAAGAATTTTAGAGGGTCACTGACACTTTCCAACCACCACCAAGTATCATTGACCTATCATCACCTACAGAAGAAGATCCAGTCATCAATAAAAGGAAAGGAAAGGATAAAATCATTGAAAAAATAGAGATTGAGTTCCTTGAGGAGCATTTGAAGTTAGAAAATCATGAAATAGTAGTCTTGAATAAAGATTCAATAAAACATAATGTTCAAAAAGTGCAATTTCAGAAAATGAAAGATATTTGGGAAGAGCAGGTTGATAGTGTGGCTAAGACCTTAGATGATACACAAAAATTAATCAAATGGACTCAACCATTGAGAAGAGAGGTGAATCATGTTAGAAAAATGAACGTTCACTTGAAATATAGCAAAAGAAAACTGAAGGACCAAGTGAAAGACCTCCAATATCAGTTAGAATTGATCCATGAGGAGCTGGAGAAGAAGGGCTTAAATAAGACTGTAGTTGAGGAACCCATAGCTCAACTCATCATTAATGAAGAGGAAACACCTCAAGGCTCTTAAGTTGAGTTTGATTATGTTTTAAGAGTTTAATGGTATGTTGAAAACCAAGCTTCTACAGTTGGAGGTTACCTTTTTGAGAGAGGGTCAAAATCTGGAACTTTCACAGTTTTCCATAGTTTGGTAGCGTTTCCTAGGCTTGAAGCCAGGAAAATGCTACATAAATTGTGTAGCTTTCTTGTTTCTTTTAAAAAAACTTTTGCAGCTTTGAAGGAGGGGAAATGGTAGTGATGACATGTGAGGTCATCATGTTGAACCTCTAATTAAACTGAGAGGGGGGGTGAATTAGTTTAATACATTCCTGATCTTTTAAAACTTTTCATTAAACTTATTTACACCTTCATTTCAAACTCAATTTGATGTGAGAGTAATTTTAGAATGTAATCAGAAAGTATTAGTTTAATAGAGCAGTAGAATTAATATGAGAGCAGCAGGTATTAAGCAAATGATACATATCAGATCAATACATAAATATCATGCACAGAGACACCAGATATAAGTGGAAACCCATAAAGGGAGAAAACCACATCTTATTATTGTTGTGATGCAAAGGTAGGCTCCAACTCCCTCTCACCACTGTTTTTCTGCAGGCACCAACCTACAGGAGGCTCCTACCTCAATTCTGCAAGCTACAACTTGCAAGGAAGCACCAACTCCCTTTAGTTTTCTGCAGGCACCAACCTACAGGAGGCTCCAACCTCAGTCAGCTACAACTGACAGCTATCAGGCTGCAACTTGATAGGGAAGCTCCAACTTCCTCATTTTCTAACACTGAATGTTTGCTGATTTACCTCAGATATCAGCTCTGTTCTGTAGCTTCTCTTAATCTTCTCTGCCTTCTATATTCTGCATTCTCTCTATATATGCTCTCTCCCTTGCTCTCAAAAACTCACTCTACATATCAAGATGATATTATTTATAGATTTCCTCACATGACTGTTTGTATTCTGCTTGGAATTCGAAATGGAAAGTCATGTCTCTTTGCCTTCTGCCTTCTCACTCCTTTTGTCAGCTTACTCAGAAATTATAACTGTAGGTGTCAATTTTAACATTACAGTGGGAGTTTGTTTTCTCTCGGAGACTTGCCAATGCATCACAAACAATAAAAACAATTAAAATATTTACATTCTTATTACAAAGTGAACTCTAGCTCAACTCATTTAGTCTTTTGAATCGATGTGCATTTGTCTTTTCTTTGGCTGTCTTTGTCCTTTTTGTGACTGTGTTTTATCTCCTCTCGGCTCTATTTGCTTTTCTGTCCTTTGTGGGGGTGTAACAGCTGCATACGTGTAACTCTGCATTTTAAATAAATGAAATGAAATTGCTGACTTTTTAAATGAGGGCAATTTCAACCCTTTTCATGCCACGAGTGTCTTGCTGATGTGGAAGTTCCGCAAGAGGAACAAACATAGATCACAGTCGTTGTATATTAATAATCGCCCTCCCATTAAGCTGAGGCCCGAGGGTTCACAACCCATGTGGCATATTTTAATACAACTGCAACCGTGCTTTATATATATCTAACAACAATCCTTTTATATATAAACAATCGCCCTCCACCTTAAGCCTTTGGTCTTATTTTACAATCCAATGAGTCGAATCACAACCACTAATATATGAAAGGGTCGGACCTCACATCTCCGTCGGCGAATCGGTGGTGTCAAACAAAAACTTGCGATTGCGATTGATCAAACGGACACGATGACAACATAAAACTTGTCTCATAGCGCAATCGGGTCCAAACTTTGAACAAATGCAATCGGGGCGCATAATAGAAAATTTATGATTGCGATCAGAACACGGATGCGATTTGCACATATTAACTCCCGCATATAACAGGATCGGGTCCGCCACTTCAATCGCAGCATTTTACAAAAGACTTGCGATCAATCGGAAAGTTCCGATTGCGATTAAGATCTCGAACGTGATTGAACTGATTAACTCCATCGTATAACGCCATCGGGTCTGCCACTTGATCGGAGCATATTACAAAAGACTTGCGATCAATCGGAAAGTTCCGATTGCGATTAAGATCCCGGACGCGATTGAACCAATTAACTCCATCGTATAACGCCATCGGGTCCGCCACTTGATCGGAGCATATTACAAAAGACTTGCAATCAATCGGAAAGTTCCGATTGCGATTAAGATCCCGAACGCGATTGAACTGATTAAATCCATCGTATAACGCCATTGGGTCCGCCACTTGATTGGAGCATATTACAAAAGACTTGCGATCAATCGGAAAGTTCCGATTGTGATTAAGATCTCGGACACGATTGAACCGATTAACTCCATCGTATAACGCCATCGGGTACGCCACTTGATCGGAGCATATTACAAAAGACTTGCGATTGACCCTTTTCTCCGATTGCGATTGGGTGAGGGGTCCCACCTTATAAGCCATTTCGTTTTGATAGAACCTTTGGTTATATAGATATAAAGCGCTTTGCTTGTATATAACTGATATATATGTTTATATATATATTTTTCTGTTGGAGTGAAGCGATTCCCGGAATAATGTTTGTGTTGTATTATATGTATAATTCCAGTTGGAGTGTGCAATTCCCGGAATATGGTTCTGTATTATATGTATTGCCTTGCCGCTGGAGTTAAGCGATTCCTGGAATAGGGATTATGTATTATATGTATAACACCGGTTGGAGTGTGTGATTCCCGGAATTTTGTAATGGCTCTCTGCCTCTGTCACTTAGTCTTTGCCTCTGCCTCTGCTGCTTCTGTCCCTCTGCCTCTGTCTCTACCTTTCGATAACGGTTCTTCACTGTGCTTCTATGACTATTACATTTTGACTTTCTTCTTGCTGCCTCTATTGCTTTCGTTGTGCCTCTTTTTCCTTCCTCTACTTCAGCGCTGCCTCTTTTGCCTGAGTGCTACCTCCTTTTCCTGAGTGCTGCCTCCTTTGCCATCAATGACAATATTTCCAACAGTCTCCCCCTTTGGCATTGATGGCAATCCACTTTCTCTGTTTGCTTTCTCTTTCTCTTGTTGCTTGCTCTTCCTGTTTGCCTGCTCTTCCTCCTGTTGTTTGTTCTTCCTCCCCCTTTGACATCAATGGCAAAGGACGACGTCTCATCTCTCCGTATGAGCTCTATCGTTGCATTTCCTTTCTCTAAGTTACGTTTAGGTCCTCTTCTGGTGAAATTGTACTATGCTTCTCCAGAGTGATGTATGAAGCTTGTTGAGAGAACACTTTGGTATAGTGAGTCGATATGTGTTTTATAGTTGTGATTAATTTGTAGTGCCTGTAATATGTGCTAGATTGCAGACAGAGATGATGCATTTTACGATTGAAAGGTTCTTGTTGCTTCTGAATGATGATAATATTGATAATGCTGATAATACTGATAATGCTGATCCTGTGGACTTGTTTTATGCTTATCTTGCTGGCTGTTCTCCCCCTGGAATGATATCTTCATTTTGTTCTCCCCCTGAGAGTGTACTTTCTCTTCATATTAGAGAATAGTATCTACAGATACTACCCCTAGTTTGTCTCTCAAGTATTCGAATGGTTCTCTGGAAAGTGGTTTGGTAAATATATCTGCTATCTGTTCTTTCGTTGATACATAGTCCAGTTTAACTATCTTCTGAGCCACTTGTTCTTGGAGAAAATGATACTTGACTGGTATATGTTTAGTTTTTGAATGAAGCAGAGGATTTTTAGATATACTTATAGCACTTGTATTATCACATTTGATTGAGATAGGTTCATTAATGCTTACCTTCATGTCTTGAAGAGTTTGCTTCATCCACATGACTTGTGTACAACATGCTGCTGCTGCTATATATTCTGCTTCAGCAGTAGACAGAGATATGGATGTTTGTTTCTTCCTTAGCCATGCCACCAGACTTTCTCCTAGATAGAATGCACCTCCACTTGTACTCTTCCTGTCATCCACACAGCTGGCCCAATCTGCATCTGTGTACGCTGTTAAGGTGAATCTTTTGCCTTTAGGATACGAAAGCCCATATTGTGTTGTTCCTTGTAGATATCTGAGTATTCTTTTTACTGCCAGAAGATGGTTTTGTTTAGGTGCTGCTTGATATTTTGCCACTAGTCCTACTGCTAGCATGATGTCTGGTCTTGAAGCTGTCAAGTACCGTAGGCTTCCTATCATGGATCTGTAGAGTTTTTGATCTACATCTGCAGACCCATCATCAGCACACACCTTGCATCCCGTGATCATGGGGGTTTTCACTGGTTTGCAGTCCTCCATTTTGAATTTTTTCAGCATTTCTTTTAAGTAATTTTCTTGAGAAATGAATGTGCCTGTGTTCTTTTGCTGAATTTGCAGTCCCAAGTAGAAATCGAGTTCTCCAATCATAGACATTTCAAACTCGTTTACATCTCACCAAGAAACCTCGTAGTTCATCTTGTTGCTTCCAAACATAATGTCATCAACATATACAACAACAATCAGGAGTTCATTTTCATGGGCTTTTATATATAGATTACTGTCTACTCCACCTCTCTTGAAGCCTTGTTTTTGCAAATATTTATCCAGTCTTGAGTACCAAGCACGAGGAGCCTGTTTCAGTCCATATAGGGCCTTCTTCAGTCTGCACACACAATCTTCTTTGTCCGTCAATGAGAAGCCTTCTGGTTGTTCCATGTAGACTTCTTCTTCTAAGTCTCCATTCAGAAATGCAAATTTTACATCCATTTGATATACCTTGAAATTCTGGTAGCATGCAAATGCCAAGAACATTCTGATAGCTTCCATTCTGGCTACAGGGGCAAATGTTTCATCATAACCAAGTCCTTCGATTTGTGAATATCCTTTGCAGACCAGTCTGGCTTTATTCCTGATTACCTGTCCTTCATCATTCATTTTATTTTTGAATACCCATTTTGATCCTATGACATTTTTCTCAGTGGGTCTAGGAACTAGTTCCCAGGTATTGTTTTTCTCAATTTGATCCAATGCTTCATTCATTGCATTCACCCAATACTTGTCCTTGCTGGCTTCTTGAAACTTCTTTGGCTCTATTTGTGATAACATGTCTATGTATACTTCTTCTGTTTGTCCTGTTAGCTGCCTTCTTGTTTGGACTCCTGCTTTCTTGTCTCCTATGATCTGATCTTCAGGATGATTCTTCTAAGTGTATTTTGAGGGGGTTTTTGGGCTCAGTTCTGCATCTTCTATTGTCTTGCTGGTTTCATCATCATTCTGATCTTCTTCTTCATGATTATTTGATGTACTGCAGTAGTCTGTATTTCTTGTATTGTTTGGAAATTCTTAATCAAATCTCACATCAATACTTTCAACTATTTTCAGAAGAGTTCTACCGTAGCACCTGCATCTTCTTTACTTTTGGAAGCATATCCTAGAAAAATCCCTTCATCAGCTTCTGCATCAAATTTTATTATTTTCATCATTATTCTTTATGCAACAAAACTTGCTACCAAAGACTAAAATGTTTTATTGAAATGATTTCCATGCTTATAGTTCAAAAAGATATGGAATGTGTCATCGCTTGGCCTTAAGGAGTTTTATTAAGGATATAACTATTTCCATTTGTAGTTGTTTGAGCAATATTATTCTCTTGCATCATAGCTCTGGCTATTTGTTGTATAGACCTGTTTTGCCTCTCTGCTACTCCATTCTGCTGAGGTGTCCCTGCAATAGTTAATTGTTGCTTTATTCCATGTTCATTACATAGGTCTACAAAGTCATAATCTGTGAATTCTCCTCCTCTGTCTGATCTGATACATTTCAGCTTGCATCCAGTTTGATTTTCTGCTAATGCTTTGAATGTCTTAAATTTTTCAAATGCTTCTGATTTATTTTTGAGAAAAGCAACCCATGTCATTCTGGAAAAGTCATCTATTATCAGCATGGAATAGGATTCTCCACTTGGTGTCCTAGTTCTAGCAGGTCCACACAGGTCCATGTGCACAAGCTGGAGTGTTCTTCTTGTTGACAGCTCCTCTTTAGATTTAAAGGATGTGCGAGTCTGTTTCCCCAATTGACAAGATTTGCATATAGTACTTGAAGGCCTTTTTATTTCTGCATATCTCTACAAATTTTCTTTCTTGCTCGCCTTCGATGATATGGTCAAAGTCGAGATGTCCCAATTTCCTATGCCACAACCATGACTCCTCAAGTTTGCTAAGACAGTTTACCTTTCCTTCTTCACCATAAAAGGAAGATTGTTCTCTGTTTTCTAACACCTTTGAGTTTTAATCTTTCACAGTTTGACCCTTCACACAATCTTGTGCTCCCTAAAAGAACTTCTGCTGCACTGTCTCACATCTAACCTATTAATTTCAAGAAATTTGCTTTCACCCATCCACAAATAGCACTCTGCAACTTTTCCCTTCGCCATTGTCTACAGGCTGATCGAGCTCTTCTGATCTTTCCTGATTTATCATTACCAAAAATAACATGGTCATATTTCTTTTCATCAAGAGTTATAAACTTGCTTCTGTCTCCAGTCATGTGTTTGGAGCAGCCACTGTCCAAGTACCACTGGATTTTCAGATCTTGAGCAGTTAGAGCCAGGTCACACTTATTCTCCTTTTTCCACTGTAGGAATCCTTCTGTTTGATATCTTTTGTGAGGTGATGAATTGCATCCTTTCAGAGGACATTTGGAAGGCATATGTCCAGCTTGATTGCATATAAAGCATTTGATCATAGTTTTTGCAGAATTTTGAGTATGGCCAAAATTTCTTTGATTCATGAACCTCCTTGAGGTGTTGAACATCATTCTTTTTCCATAATTTCTACATTCAATAATTTTATGGCCAAATTCCTTACAATAGAAACAATAACCATAGAAATTATTTGCATACCTGATGTAAGATTGTTTTCTCCATTTGTTTGTTTGAGATAGCCTCTTCACTGTTTGCATCTTTTGCAGGTCTGAATTACTCTTCTTTGCATAACAATATGCAGCAGTGTGTCCTGGATTGTGGCAGACATAGCAGGTGGCATTCTTCATAGGAGGGAAGAATCTCCTCTGATGACTTCCAAATTTGATATACTCGGGGGCATATGATTCTTTTTCTGCCATCTTAGTATTCATTATATTCCTTGTTACTAGAGATTTCTTCTGATCTCTGTCATCCTTATTACATGTTTCTTCTTTTGTATGAATTGTCTGGGCTTCTTCATCAGTCTTCTTTGCTTTTACAAGAATTATATTTTTGTTTTCTTTTTCTTTGCCTTTACTTGATTCTCCTTCATAGCCTATTCTTGTTTTTATCATTGGGGATCTTTGAGCAACCAGGATATCATTCAACTTGCTAGAGCTTGTTGTTTGAGAAGAGTTTATAACCACTGTCCTTTGAGCATTTTCTAGTTTCTTCCTAAGACATACCACTTCTTCCTCCAACTTCTCTTGTTCTTGGGTTTTATCCTTGATTTGCTAAAGTAACATATCTTCTATCTTCTTGGCTTCTTCAAGCCTTACCTTCAGCAGCATGAGGACTTCTGAATTTTGTTCTTCTTTAACACATTTGAGGAGAATATCTTTTTGTTTTCTGCATTTTAGTTTGAGTCTCTCAATCTCCTCCAGAGCACTTCTTAGCTCCCCCTCAAGGTCGACTTCCCCTTCTTCTTCTTCATATTCTAGTAGGAGTCCCTCAATATCTTCTATGGCCATCAATAAAAAATCTGAGGTTCCTTCTTCACTTGAGGGTTCATCTGAATCTTCAGATGTACTGCTGTCTTGTTGAGCATAGAAAGATTTTCTGCTGAACTTCCTTCCCTTCTGCTAGTTCTTTGATTTATTCTTTTATGACTCTTGAGCCTGATTCCTTGCTTTCTTGTGAGGACACTTAGTAGCATAGTGTCCAACTCTTCCACAGTTAAAGCACTTGAAAGGAAGTTTACCTTTGTATTTACCTGAACCTCTGTCCAGTTTCTTAACAAATTTTGCTTCTTCTTCATCTGAGCAAGAGCATATTTCTTCCTCTTCTTCTTTCTTCTTTTCTGTTTTAAAGGCTGCTTCCCTCGAACTTGGTTTCTTCTGTGGGAGCCTCATTTCATAGGCTGTTAGATTTCCAAGTAGTTGGTTCATGGTCAAAGTCTCCCAATCCGTTGTCTCTTCTATTGCAGACACCTTGGGATTAAATTTGGATGGGAGTGATCTCAGAATCTTTTGCACAACTATACCTTCTGGTATGGTTTCTCCAAGAGCTTTCATATTGTTAACAATTTCTGCAACTTTTAAGAAGAAGCTGCCAACATCTTCATCATCATTCATTTTTAAGTTTTCAAACTGGGCTCTATATACTTGAAGTTTGGCAGTTTTTACTTTCTGGTCTTCCTCATGTATGTCTTCAAGAGTATCCCATATTTTCTTGGCAGTGTCTTTGTGCATTACTTTAATAAACTCTGCTTCACATAATCCATTCAGGATGGCATTCATGGCTTTTGCATTAGCCACAAAATCTTGTTTTGCGTCCTTTTCTGAGTCAGTTGCCTTCGGGTCATATCCTAATTGCACAGCAGCCCAGACTTCTATTCCCAGAGACATTATGTATGTCTTCATTCTGATTTTCCAGAAAGCATAATTTTCACCAGTGAAGAAAGGGGCTTTATTGGTTGAGCATCCTTCTTTACTAGCCATCTTGGGAACCTAGGATCTCCTTTCAGTTGTTAGACTTGTACAAAGGAACCCGCTTTGATACCAATTGTTGAACCTCTAATTAAACTGAGAGGGGGGGGTGAATCAGTTTAATACATTCCCGATCTTTTAAAACTTTTCATTAAACTTATTTACACCTTCATTTCAAACTCAATTTGATGTGAGAGTAATTTTAGAATGTAATCAGAAAGTATTAGTTTAATAGAGCAGTAGACTTAATATGAGAGCAGCAGGTATTAAGCAAATGATACATATCAGATCAATATATAAATATCATGCACAGAGACACCAGATATAAGTGGAAACCCATAAAGGGAGAAAACCACATCTTATTATTGTTGTGATGCAAAGGCAAGCTCCAACTCCCTCTCACCACTGTTTTCTACAGGCACCAACCTACAGGAGGCTCTATCCTCAATTCTGCAAGCTACAACTTGCAAGGAAGCACCAACTCCCTTCGATTTTCTGCAGGCACCAACCTACAGGAGGCTCCAACCTCAGTCAGCTACAACTGACAACTATCAAGCTGCAACTTGATAGGGAAGCTCCAACTTCCTCATTTTCTAAAACTGAATGTTTGCTGATTTACCTCAGATATCAGCTCTGTTCTGTAGCTTCTCTTAATCTTCTCTGCCTTCTATATTCTGCATTCTCTCTATATATGCTCTCTCCCTTGCTCTCAAAAAATCTCTCTGCATATCAAGATGATATTATTTATAGATTTCCTCACATGACTGTTTGTATTCTGCTTGGAATTCGAAATGGAAAGTCATGTCTCTTTGCCTTCTGCCTTCTCACTCCTTTTATCAGCTTACTCAGAAATTATGACTGTAGGTGTCAATTTTATCATTACAGTGGGAGTTTGTTTTCTCTCGGAGACTTGCCAATGCATCACAAACAATAAAAACAATTAAAATATTTACATTCTTATTACAAAGTGAACTCTAGCTCAACTCATTTAGTCTTTTGAATCGATGCGCATTTGTCTTTTCTTTGGCTGTCTTGTCCTTTTTGTGACTGTGTTTTATCTCCTCTCGGCTCTATTTGCTTTTCTGTCCTCTGTGGGGGTGTAACAGCTGCATACGTGTAAGTCTGCCTTTTAAATAAATGAAATGCAATTGCTGACTTTTTAAATCAGGGCAATTTCAACCCTTTTCATGCCACGAGTGTCTTGTTGATCTGGAAGTTCCGCAAGCGGAACGAACATAGATCACAATCGTTGTATATTAATAATCGCCCTCCCATTAAGCCGAGGCCCGAGGGTTCACAACCCATGTGGCATATTTTAATACAACTGCAACCGTGCTTTATATATATCTAACAACAATCCTTTTATATATAAACAATCGCCCTCCACCTTAAGCCTTTGGTCTTATTTTACAATCCAATGAGTCGAATCACAACCACTAATATATGAAAGGGTCGGGCCCCACATCTCCCTCGGCAAATCGGTGGTGTCAAACGAAAACTTGCGATTGCGATTGATCAAACGGACGCGATGACCACATAAAACATGTCTCATAGCGCAATCGGGTCCGAACTTTGAACAAATGCAATCGGGGCGCATAATAGAAAAGTTCTGACTGCGATCAGAACACGGATGTGATTTTCACATATTAACTCCCGCATATAAGAGGATCGGGTCCGCCACTTCAATCGCAGCATTTTACAAAAGACTTGCGATCAATCGGAAAGTTCCGATTGCGATTAAGATCCCGGACGCGATTGAACTGATTAACTCCATCGTATAACACCATCGGGTCCGCCACTTGATCGGAGCATATTACAAAAGACTTGCGATCAATCGAAAAGTTCCAATTGCGATTAAGATCCCGAACGCGATTGAACCGATTAACTCCATCGTATAACGCCATCGGGTCCGCCACTTGATCGGAGCATATTACAAAAGACTTGCGATCAATCGGAAAGTTCCGATTGCGATTAAGATCCCGAACGCAATTGAACTGATTAACTCCATCGTATAACACCATCAGGTCTGCCACTTGATCGGAGCATATTACAAAGGACTTGCGATTGAACCTTTTCTCCGATTGCGATTGGGTGAGGGGTCCCACCTTATAAGCCATTTCGTTTTGATAGAACCTTTGGTTATATAGATATAAAGCATTGTGCTTGTATATAACTGATATATATGTTTATATATATATTTTGCTGCTGGAGTGAAGCGATTCCCGGAATATGGTTCTGTATTATATGCATTGCCTTGCCACTGGAGTTAAGCGATTCCCGGAATAGGGATTATGTATTATATGTATAACACCGGTTGGAGTGTGTGATTCCCAGAATTTTGTAACAGCTCTCTGCCTCTGTCACTTAGTCTCTGCCTCTGCCTCTGCTGCTTCTGTCTCTCTACCTCTGTCGCTACCTTTCGATAACGGTTCTTCACTGTGCTTCTATGACTGTTATATTTTGACTTTCTTCTTGCTGCCTCTATTGCTTTCGCTATGCCTCTTTTGCCTTCCTCTGCTTCAGCGCTGCCTCTTTTGCCTGAGTGCTGCCTCCTTTGCCTGAGTGCTGCCTCCTTTGCCATCAATGACAATATTTCCAACAAGTTATACTACACCTAATTGGCAACAAAAAATTTCACTTAATTTCGGTTAAGCCGTGAATGAGCATAAAGGATAACCAACTTTAGGTGAATACAGAATACCAAAAAATTTCGTTTATTTTCATATTTTAAGAAACCAAAATTGTTGGATCCACTTATGAATCATGATTCTTGGGATTCATTTCATGGATGAGGGATCTGTCTCGATCTACATAATAGACAAGTACGAAACATATCTTGGGCAAATCCTAGTGGATCAGGATCCAATCTGGGGATCCATCCCTCAGGACCAATAGATCCAGTAACACAGCTTTAAGTGCTATTCTGTTGTTGAGGAAAATATACAATGACTATAAATGCCACCATAACTGTAATATGTTCATGCACTTCAACCATGTAGGAGGCAATGGGAAGGAACTAGGGATGATTATACAATCGAATTGGACAAGGTTGATCCAAGTAATTATTAGATACTCAACATTAGGAAGCCAGCCTTCTCAAATGAGGCCAGAGAGAATTGGAATTGAAATTAATAGCACCATTGGAGAAAGATGTGTTGAGATTCTTTTTTATGAGCTCTCAACCCAATAGTAATTTTCCTATGCTTCATGACTCAAACACTAATGCCATAGCCCATGGTCCATCATTCATAGTTCTTGAAATTTGATGAGATTTACCAATTTTCCAAGTTGACTATCCATTTTCACTTTGCCTCAACCCGTTTGACATTTTTGGCCTCTCTTACTCATATACTCCATGGGATTTGAACATGGATCTCATCCATGAAAACCCAAGATCTCTACCATTAATCCTAACCCATGTTGAGGGCATTGACATTTCAGCTCACCTACTGGAAAGGATTCAAATTCCACACAAGCTAATCATTCTTTTTTCAAACTTAATCTTTGGTAAATTTTAATTTCACTAAATGCAAAGCAACTTATCTTAATTTAAGTCTACAATTTCTCGAGTTGTAGCTAGGCTTAATGTAATTTGTTCAATATAACTTTAAACATCAATGTAAACTAATGCGAAACGTATCCCTTTTTTTAGAAAAAGAGATTCATTTAGAAAATGCATCTTAAGCATAGAATTTTGATATTTACTGTACCAGATTCCTGCAATGGCTTTACCAAGTAATGAGGAAGTCAATTGTTGTGCAAGTCCCTGGCTTAGATCATACACGTTCAAAAAAACCTTATATCCTTCCTAAGACTCACTGAAATCAGAGTTTTCCATCAAGCTCTTTGCCAGAATTAGGGGCATAGAGAAAAAAATGAGTTGAAGGAAGAAAAAGGTATGAAAATCAGTCCTTAGGGGCAGAGAAAGAAATCTTTATCTGTGAACTTGAGATAGGACCAATGTTTGATGAAGAAGAGGTGGATGAGAGACAAGATAAGAGTCTCATGGAAAACTTAAGAAGTTCAATCTAGCATAGAGGAGAAATGTCAATCCTAGAGGCATCAACAGGGGCAAATGAGCGTCAAGTTTTTCAGTCTAACTGTTTATATCAGTGTTTGTTTGTAGGACTTGAAGAATATGAAGATGAACGAGTACAAGATGCTGTCATAAAAGAGAAAGACAAAAATTTGTCTCTTGAAAACAAATGCAATGAAAATAAAAAGTCATGGACCTCAAATAAACAGGGTAGAGGAGCAACTGAAGGAAAGCTCCAAGATTTCACAAGATGGTATAGATGGCAATAAAAATTCTAAAAAAAATCTATTATGGAAATTTCAAATGTATAGAGATCTAGCATAGTACAAGTATTTTATGAACTATGGATGCATGTACATAGAGCAATTGAAGAAGCATCTCTGATTTGTAATAATGATCTCAGGTTTCAATATGAAGACGAGATAAGGCAAATGAATGACAAGTCTGATATGAAAAGGTGTATAACATACTTGGAAAAGAAACATACAAGAAAACATCAATATGGAAAAAAAACCTACTTAAGAACAATAATATTTAAGGATTTCAAAGAAATGAAGGCCAAAACAGGGGACATGGAGCTGAATTCCAAAGAATTTTTTGAATTTTCAGAAGTTGCAGGTCAAGAACAGGGTAAAAGACTCATTGATAAGCTTCAAGAAGGATCCAGGAACTATAATAAAAAGCAAGGGAAAAGGAAGTTTCTTGAGGATGTTCTTAGAGACAATATCATGGGTTCAAATCAAATTAACTGACTCAGAATAGCTACCCTCTATCCAGATGTGTCGAGGAAGGAGAGGCGATTACACAAGGATTTCCTTTCAAAACAAAAATCCATTGCTACTGTAACTGTATAGTACCACAATCAACACTTTGCAGCAATTAACCATGTGCTAATCTATAATTCTAAACTCGAACACATATTCATGAAAGACTTAGAAAAGTTCAATCATTTTTTCCATCCTTATAGTAAGGCTTTACGCCAACCAAATGGTAAGCCAGCCAGCAAGTCCACTGGCATGAGAGAAAGAAACTTTTCTTCCTAGTGGAGGGAACTATCATGGTGGTGCCAATCAATTAATGTTTGTAGTTCGGGAGGGTTTTTCACAAGCCTAAGTGTCTAGGTATGCATAAGTTTCCCACAATTAAATAATTTTTTAGCATAATTTCAATTACCTCACTCAAGCCCTGTGTAGCTCCTGATCGCTCAACATTGCTGTTATCTGATTTCAGAGTCTCCAGTAACTAAGGCACCAGATTCAGGAAGTTATTTTCACCCATGCCCCTTATGAGAGACCCAAGAGCTCTAGCTTCAACAACACGTACTTTTGGTATAGGGTCTGCAAGAACCTATGCAGAATTTAAATTAATTAGAAATGTCTGGAAATATCTCAATAAGACACATACAGGGAAAAATATTTTTCCAATACCTTCTTCACTTTAGGAAGCATCAAGCTTTTATATGGTAGCATATCCTTTCGCTTTGTTACCAAAGAACACATGTTTCCAACAATCTGGGCTGCTTTCTTTTCACATATCTACACTTCTTTCCCTAAGACCGTGGTGGACTATAGGCACCAACAATGCTAGTGATGGAGCATCAATAATATTGACAAACGTTGTCTGCAATGACGGTAAGAGATAAAGGAATACAAGATGTTGGTAATAAATAAACAACATCAAATCTTGCAAAAAATGGTATAGAAGGCCTGACACAAAACTTTAAAAAATACCTGTAGAAGAATGTCAAGGGAATGCTTTGTGTACTCATTGGGATCTGAGATACTCAAGAGTAATGATGAAACTAGTGCAGATATTTTAGGGTTCTTGATTACACTGTGCACACAAAAAAATAATATTATTCGTCTAGAAAATAAAATGTGCCATATAGTAGGGTTCCAATAAGGGGGGAAAGGAGATGAAGCCAAGTGAATCTTAGCCAATGTAAGGCCTGCAACGAGTGATAGCAGTGCAGCTTTTGTGGTAAGGTCTGATCAGGCTTATAAGCTCCCACAGAGGCCACTGTGCATTTTTTTCATCAGATCGGGTTGGTAATGGGTTGCAGTCCCAATAGAACAAATTACAAGCAGACCCATGAGACAAGATCTTGAAAAAAAAGTTAAAAATCCAACCAAAATTCTTGTTGTATTGAAGAATAAGATACCTGTTTTTGGAGTTGTGGATTTGAGAGCAATGCAGAGATCCTCACATTGTCCATGGTGTCAGATCTATGAGCACGGTTGGGGGCACAAATCTCCCGCATCCTTCCTCCAAACGTGCAATAGTATGGTTGCATCCTTCCTCAAAACCGGGGACAGTATGGCCGCATCTTCCCCCCTACCCTGGACAAACCATGCAACCGGAGGGAAATGAAAGAGGGAAATTAAAACTTTTGATATTTGAACATTTTTGACATTTTGAAATGAAACACGTGTGTTTTTTTAATGCCACTCAGATTAATTTAAATATATATATATTTTAATAATTATAATAATTTTTAAATAATTAAAATAATTTCTAAATAATTAAATGTTTGTTTATTTTGATTGTTTAAAAAGATTTACAATAAAAAAAATAAAACATATTTTTTTGAGAAGCAATTAAAATTATATGAGTGAATGATAGCTATTGTAACAAATAGACTTGAATATCATCTTCTATGTAGTAGCCATCATTGAAAGATGTTATTGGAAGCCAAATCAATACTCTTGATAGATTCTCTTTCCTTTTACAAGTAAGTTATCCTCTATGCTCTATGTCTGCAATCCAAAAGTCTATATCCTAATTTGAGACTATGGTCTGAAGCATATTTCCAAATGTTATGTAGGTTGAATCATAAAGGAATCTAAGACCAAGACTGAAATAATAAATCCTACATATCTTTGAAGCTAATCTCTCTACCAAGTTACAAAAACAAGCACTTATGATGACACCAAACAGTTACATGTGACTATACATGAAATTCGATACAATATTCTTTGTGATTTATGGAAGAAGACGAAAGAATATCCAATGAAGTTTGAAACCTCTTAACCATCTATTATAACTCGCTCTTTCTTAAGGTTGAAGGTCAATTTTATGATAATCATCTTTACAAAAAGATAAATATTTTATGGGCAAATGAAGGTAGAAAATGAAGCAGAACAAAGTTTGGAAGAGTACCGTATATATGTGACATGTGATCTAAAGTATCAAAGATCATATGACAATAAATTTGTTGAAGCATATAATCTCAAAAGATTGGGAGAATTGTTTACAATAGAAAAACACAATAAGCATTCACGATAGATCTGAACCTATGAATTCTTTGGTGGCATATGAATATTTTATGGCATTATAGTATACTGAATTTTGTGACACTCTGACATAAAAGTTTTGAAATATTTGTGGCATTATGCCTATGTGGTAATTGAGTTCTATGACATATCTCTCTCTTTATATGATTCTTTGTGGCCTGATTCATTGTGCTAAAATGAATGTCCAAAGGTACATAATGATGCAAATTTTAGAGACACCTTTTCAATAACACAGAAGTAGCCCTCGCTCAAGTAAAACCCTATTATTTGAAGATAGATGAAGAACGAAGTATTTTGTGGAGGTTTGATGATGCAGGGGCATTAGACAATAGCTAGCAATGTGGAGGATTTTCCACATGTTGTGACTAGAAGGATTCGAAATTATTCAAATTGTAACAGCAAGGTGTCAATACCTTAGCTGTCTGTTGCTTTTAAAATAGTTAGGGTCAGTCTAGAAACTGTAGAAGTCGAACAGTTTTGGTTTAAGTCCATCTGTTCAGTTTCCACTGTTAGAATATGACGTAATTAGTATTTTAGGTTAAAGAAATAAAACGGTCCCCAAAGGAACCGAAGAGTCATGTAATTGATTATAAATTGTAGCCATGATATGGTGAAAGGGGGATTTTGGCAGCGAAAGGTTGAATTGAGAAACTGTATTCTCTATTGAATAAGATTTAAGCCTTATTATCTAATTGTGCATGTGCTATTGGCATTCTCTGATGAATTACTCCTTTTACATTATGAACTCTGTGTATAACTTGAAGAAAAAAAATGTTGTGTTAAATCTCCTATAGCCTTCTCTATCTTTGGTTGAGTACAGGTTCCCAGTGATAAATCCGAATGTGTTAAATTGATATAGAAACCCTGTATGAGGCCTAGAGTGAGTCTGTTGGCTGAACGAGTTTGTAGTGGTTCTTAGCCAAATGAAGAATATTGAATCTGTGTACAAGGCATCGAGCTTTGTGTGCTTAGACCAGGCTTTATAGGAGTGAAACCCCTGTTATCCTTCGTTTACCATAGAACTTTGAAATTCTGTTGAAGGCAGGAAAATAACGTGTTTTATGGTGAGTTGAACGATAATATTGAGGCTTGACCCGGAGTTAACAAGGTGGAGTTATTATTTTTAATGGCATTAACCATGGTGAAAGTCCGGTTGAGCACTGTTCAAAACCCAGGAGTGGGTTTGTGAAACCAAAACCACCCTCATCGCGCAGCCTTTGGGCCAGAGTGAAACCGTTTAAAAAAACACAATCCTATAATATGTCGCCACGTCACTGGGGTAATACCGCCCCCATCGCATTTTTTTGAAGTGTTAAAGGCATGTGTGCAAAAAAACACGATATCGACGTGCATCGTCTGATCGGGAGGCCAACGGATCTGACGAATATCGCACAGTTAGTAGCACAAAAGTTAAGTCCAGGTTAAGACTGGTGTTTTTGTGTTAATTCAACATTTATTTAAATTGCGTTGGACGTGTGGGGTCGGGAACCACCATATAATATAATGTTGTGTTAATGTATAACCATAGTTGGATTCTATAAGCGAGGGTGTATATAATTAAAAGAGTCGGACCCCTTTTTGTAGTGTGAAGTGTTAAGGTTCGAAAAATGAATGTGGGTTATTATATTTGCCTTAGGAGGTTGGAAAAAGAGCTTTGATTTTCGGGCATTCATTCGATATTCATACAAAGGAAAGGCTCCAAAATAAAATAAGTAAAGCACTTTATTTAAAGGGCCAACCTTATAATAGAAGGTATATATATGTATGGTAATGCACGCTGAATTTAAATTATCAAAGGGAAAATTCATATTAGGGTTACAATAAAGTTTGGCTAAAGTAATTATTTATCAATTTCTATGAAATTGATAAATAAAATTTGACAAAGAAAACAAAATAGACTTCCTTGGTTTAAGTAGAATTTGTGTTAAGTGAAATTGTTGACACAGAGAGAGACTAGCTCTCCTTAGTGCCCGGGTTCAAAAACAATTTTTCTGTCGTTTGAAGTATACTCTTTCTCCAAGTTCTATAACCCTAAATTTGTACTCAGTGCATCACCATCTCAGATCTAGTTCTAGACCAAGAAATAGAACTAGTTCTAGTTCTTCGAGAGTTTGTTTTTACTCTTTACATTATGAATCCAGAGTAGCAGCACTAGTCACAGGGTCAGAAATAATGTTATCCTTGGAACCAGACTCTGCCAAAATAAATTGTGGCTCAAACAGGTAGCGTGCATCATTATAGTATCATTACAAAAACTTCAGAACATCCAAGGCTACAGAGCCAAATGATGTATCATGAGGGATTAGGAAGTTCCAAACAAAACCGGACTAGATCACTCTGAAAACTGTGAAAATAGATATGGACACAGCCATATTAAAACAGAGAAAACAATATATAGTTCCAGGACGTGATAAGTAGTCAGCATCACCACCCAGATAGTCACAAAACGCTAGCAAAAAAAAAAAAAAAAAAAAATTGTACCAGTGCTTCCCAAAAAGAACAGGAAAATAGTATATGAGGTTAATGGCCATAAGAGACAGACCCTATTCAGGAAAAATGAATAGCACCAGCTGCCCCTTGCCCGATTCGACCTATGAAGCTGATAGTGCATGATATCAAAACTACTATTTAGGCCTCTCTTTGACAAGCTGTCAGCAACGGTATTTCTTTCTTTGTAAACATGTCGAAAGGTGATTTCCATAAATGAGTTCTTCAACAATTCAATCCTCTCCATAGTTCCCAACTTACTGCCTCTATACAACGTCTTTTTACTGGTGTTTACAATTTATTTTCAATATAAGAATGTGCATTTAGTATTTACTATTAACTAAAACTCTGACAGTTTGTGTTCCCATTAGATATTCCTTCTAAAAGGCACTCAGGAGTCAGCAGCATGCGAACATACATAATTTTCAAACAAACAATCAAAAAATAAAAGAAGTTTCAGTTTGAGGTTAACATACTCAGTTACCTGGAATAGCACCCTTTAAAAGAATATATTATCATAGAAAATTCTCTCTATTTGAACGATTGTGGAACACCTCAGAAAAAAAAAGGGCACTCCATTAATGGCCACAAACTTCATTTGAAAGGGAACAATCCGTCTAAATAACAGTCATAATTTAAAATAAAATCCCGTTAATAAATATGGCCATGAGATGAAAAAACTCAACAGATTTAGTTTGTGGTAAAGAGACCCATTACATTGACTTAAACCCTGGTTAGGAACCAACCATAAATATCTACAAAATTTAACGATTTAGAATTATAAAAACAATACAATGAGGAAAGGGTTATCAGTTTTTTATGAGGAAAGGGTTATCAATTTTTTATGTAGGGTTTATCAGTTTGACAGAAAGGGTTGATGAGTTCAGGATTCAGAAATGAAAAAATAACCAAATGGGATGAAATGCATGCTTAATTTACAACATAATAACGCAACAGAACTCTACCAGCAATCAACTTAGTTTCCAACAGAACATTGATAAATCATAAGACTGAAGTAATACATTGTACAACCTGAACGCTCCATTCCCCTCTAGATTTCTATATGTAGTACATAACATTCAATCTTGGTTAAAAATATTTAAAAAAAAAAATTCGCCAAATGTGCTAGTTTTAAGTAAATAGGTGACTTAGCTAATTCGAAAGTTTTGTCCAAGCATCAGTAAATAGGAGATAATCTGAGATTTTAATAGATGTTCACCGCATAAAATATGTCAAAATCCTGTAGCTATATCCCTGGTCTGAGACTACAATGAAGAGGTCCAAAGTATGGCGGCTTCAGCAGAACCAAGCCTCAATATAGGGTTGTAGTAGGTCCGAGGGTTTAACTGATTCAAGTCTTAATAAAAAGCTACAACGCATAACCGAGCTCTTATGGTATATCTCTGTCCTCCAATAATGACAAACATTAAATTCTCTTGAGCATGGTAATAGAACTAAATTTGTTTACAACAGTCCACAAGATATCCATTCATTTCTAGAAATTATGCAAGAAGAAAATGAAAGTCATGTGTAACAAAGTATTATGAAAAGACTTCAAGAAACCAGAACTTAGCCTGAATATCCTAAAACTAAAGTTGGAAACATCGTCTCTCCAAGGTTGTTAATGTTGCAATCCTCTGTTCAACATTGATACAAATGTCGAAAACAAGTTAAAAGATGAACCAAATAATAACATTCGAAGGAAAGACTAGGATGTCAACATTTCTACCTGCTATCCTTGAAAAGAAGGAGATCTAACTTACATGATTTTGTGTTTGCAAGGTGGACTTGAAGACCATGTTCATCCCAGAATGAGCTCAAAATGTACTTTTGTTTTTGGATTCGTGAAATAGAAGGACAGTGTTGTCAAAAAATAGTGAAATAGAGATCCCATAGAGGGCCTCCACCTTTACCACCCATGGATTTTGAAATGAGAAACTCTCATCCATAAATATGAAATCGAAAGAATGTGAGGCAGTCGACACCCTTTCTTGATTACTATGTTAATTTATATAATAGACCCCAGAGATGATCATTTGAATCTCATATAGGGTCATAATTATAGAGATCACCAAGCATAGGAGAGGTATACCTTCAGCCTCTCAAATAGTAGGTTTCTTCCAACTATCTGAAAGGCTTAACAGGTGTCCATGGATCAACAATATACTTAATTTTGCTTCCTCAATAGCATTTGGGAGGATTGAAAAATAGTCAAAAGTGCGGTGATTCCATTTGTAATAACTAAACCTTAAACCTGCAATTTCTTCCTCTCTGCCCATATGGAGATGAATTTGTTTTCTCTTCTAGCAAAGAGTTTGAACATGGTGTATCCCAGCATGATAGTCTCACAATTAATTGATTCAGAGGTTAGGATGTATGCAGGAGTCGGAGGACTTGAGTGAACTACCATACTAAGGAGGAGAGCATGAGTATTGAAACTGGGTATTGCTTCTCCAGTGAACACTTGATTACTTACTATAATGGGTTTTACATATTAAAATTGTATTCATACTAAGAGAAGCCAAAATAATAGAGATTAAATTTTCTAGATCCAAACACCCAATTTCCATAAAATCAAGAGAAAATTGGGTTAAAACAATTTAGCAAATTGATATTTCAAAAACTAATGTCAGGAACAAGAACTGTAAGCTACTTAAACCCTAACAAGCACTTTTGAATTGGATGTTCATGGCATGTTGTCTACCCCATCTTAGTTAGATTGGAACTACACCTTGCAATTTGATAAGAGTTTGTATTGCCTGATAAACAAAATGAAACTTTAATTGCAACAAAAAAAAAAGGCAATCCTCTTGCAAAGTCCATAAAGGTGGTAGTTCTATATGGCCAGGCTTCACTTGAACAAACATGTCTGCCATTACATTTTTAGTCTGCTCTTCCAGAAAGAGCTAAGGCAAGGATGAAATGCATGCTCAAGAGTTCAACTTTCAGGGAAAAAACTTGAGAAATTTAACGAAATTGCACCTAAAATTCTCGGTAACACCTACCTTCATTGGCAATGGCACTTTTGGTACATATAAACAATAGTAAAAATGAATAGATGAGAAATAAAGGAAGAAAAACTAGACTCAATGCCTGGATTGGACCTGCAAGATGAGAAATAAAGGCACGTTGACAGGCCATCTCACATAAGCCTGTTAGGACAATGCAATTTTATGGCAAACAACAGTGCAATGATCATGGGTTCAAATAAAATTAACTGACTCAGAATAACTGCCCTCTATCCAGATGTGTTGAGGAAGGAGAGGGGATTATACAACAATAGTTAGAGGGATTGTTTGGAGGGTCGTTAGGCATAGTGTAGAAGTGCTCCTTATCAAGTAGCTCCTAGAATTGAATGTGTAGTAGCATAGGGGGTGTCTCCATAAGTAAGGGAAACGTTCATATTGTTGGTTGGTCTATAAGTGTGGTAGGGATAGTTGAGGATAAACCTCACCCTAGGGTAGTGTTTTCTTCCTTTAAGTGGAAAAAAAATAGAAACAGCTTGTGGCAGAGGTTGATACAATGATGAAGCAATGGAATAAGGGCTAGAAGAGTGCCCTAACTGGTCTTCTAGAAGCGCATAATTCAAGGGAAAGAGGGCAACAACAGAGAGTTACAGATTGCCTCTTGGATGATGGCTTGAAGGGTTTCCTAGGAGATGACTCCAGGGAAATGGAAAAATCCCCATCTATTGCAAAAGGGATTTCCCGTCCTGAAGAAAAAAATTATAATAGAAAAATCATGAAAAGAAAAGGCTCAAATCTCTCTTCCAGACTGGTGACATGGCACAAGGCCACATGGACCACTATGATTGGTTGACATAACACATTAGAAGCATGATGTTAGCATATAAAATATCTAGGACATGTGGCACTCCATGATAAAGACACATGGTGTGTGGATTTGAGTTTTTCAGGTGGTCAAGTGGGCTGAAAATAGGTGAAATGTGGCACCACTCAGAGATTGACATGTGCCAATTGGTACAAGTGGTAGACAATTGGCATGCTCAAACAACGAGGTGATGCAAGAATGACATGAGGGAGAAAATATCAGAAAAGCCCCAAATTTGGAGAACTAAAGCTCATCACCAACCTGAGATTGACAACTTTACATGATGTAACCTATGAAATCGTAAATGGAGAAATCATAGTAACAATAAATTAACCTATGTAACAATAAAGTTGGATTCATCCTGGGAGTGGTAATGGGAGAAATCATAGTGAACAACAGGAAACATGCAGAGTTGCTTACAATCAAATAGATGAAAAAACACATACAAAAAACCTAGATAATAATCTTGAACAAGCTTAATATTGAATTATGAACTGTAAAGGAACTTACAAAATGTGACATTACGAACTTGGTCAAGCGCACAAGAAAAAATATCCTGGACATGACCCTGGTTGACAAGTTGTATTACTCATGATGCAAGAGGATTTGTACCTGCACTGCCAAGTCAATCAAAATCCATCATTATCTATACAATAAATACAAGTAATTGATGTAGTATTTTTTACTCTAAGATGCATTCTTATTATAATGTTAGAACATATGTTGAAAATGTCAAAACATACCTGAATAAGCTCCTCTTCATTTCAAGAACAATTTATTGGAGTCGCATGAACTTGGAACAAGCCTCCCACTATCTGAAAGAGTAGCAACTAAGTCAACAATGACTTTTTTGTTGCTATGTTGGATCGAGGGAGGTTTGCTCCAAGATTAAATTGCTGCAATAAATTATTCTCTACTAAACAGGGCCAACCACGTGAAGGTGGAAGCTCTTATGGCCCCTCCCCCCCATCCTCACATCTCTCTCAATTCCCCAATACCCAATCTATATTTCATTTTTTACTTTCATGAGCATAAAAAAAATATATTCAATAACTAATAAAAAAACAATGCAACAAAAAGTACGCAAGGAAACATTGAAATTAGTGCTTGACATAAAAATAGTATGATAAATGAGTTTTTAATATAACGCAAAAAAAGTTCCAAGTATGGTAACATTTGTCTTATAATAATACAATATTTTACATTATCAAATTTTCTTTTTCTTCTTCCTATTTCTAAAGCTCCTAATTACATCATCAATATCATCGTGCTTTGCTCCTGTTTCGTGCCTTTCGACCCGCACTGCTGACCTAGTTGCGTAGTCACGATGTCTGGTCTCATCCAATGATGGGGCATCGCCTACAAAAACAGATAATATTAAATTTTAATTGTCAGTTTTTTAAATATCATTGAACTAGTTCGGTAATATTAATAAAAAAAATTGCAATGAGATTATTTACCTGGTGCACCAGTTGTCGCCGTTGGGACTGTTGCCCTGTCTTCCTCTCTGGTGGTAAGATCCTCAAGGGAAACATTCTCTGTCATTTAAACAAAAAACTTTATAAGGAAAACCATCAAGGTATAATTAGAAAAAATTATAAGTGGAAATTAATTACCGTCACGGCCCTCACTGATAGTAGCATTGTCGGCCTGGTCCCCACTACAATGATCAGGTTGCACGTGAGGATCATCTACATCTGGCTCTAAAACTGGGTTATTTTCCTCGTCAGTAGTGCTGCTCCCCTGATTTAAACAAAATTGTTAGACATTAAATTTATGGACGAAAACAAACATATTGAAAGGTTAATTTTTTACCTTATCAGGCATTCTGGATCTTGGGACCTGCCCCAAGCTTCTGCGACGTTCAACTACGGCTTGATAGCTGAAATGGAAAGCGATATTTTTATCTTCCTCTGTAGTTTCTGTTCCAAATTCATCACCCTACATTACATATGATTGTGTATTTTTAATTTTATTTGATAGGATTACAAAAATGTTGGAAGGCGATATAATTAATTATAAGATGTTTAGCTACTTACAATTCTTGTGGCTAATTTCAAGTAGCCGCCCTGGCCTAGCTTGTGATGGCCCTTTTTTTCAATCCTAGCTTTGGTTGCCTTTGAGGTGTCAGAAAACCTATCATCAAAATATTGAAGTCAGATATGACGTAGCACACTTTTATTTTAGACATCGAGAAAATTAAAGCTATTGAATTAAAGTTGTAATTTACCTTGCGGGTCCAGTTGGCATTTTTCCTTCTTTCTTTGCCATTTTCTCTTTTCCGTCATGGATGAGTGCTCTCCACTCACTCTCTGGAATTGTGAGAGGACGCTCGTATCTAGGGTTAAATTGCAATTGCGTCCTATAGGTGTCCCTGGTATATTTCAAATATTTTCCAGCTACCCGAGTCACCGTTGTCTTGTCAAATGTGCCCCCCCCAAAAAGGGCTTCTAGATAATCTAGAAGTTCTTTTTTCAGGCTGGAATTCTGGGAATTCCACCTTGCGCGTATGGTTGGGCCAAAAATTACCAACGCATGGATCTCCGAAAACCTGTAGAACTCATTGTTTCCTACACAAAAAAAAAGATATTATCATTAATTTAAAAATGAAAATCATGATAAAATATGTTTTAGATAGAGTACATGAAATAGTTAAAATATTAAAAATTACCTGGGAGTTGTACGTGCTTTATAGGGACACTTTCATCGTTCACCAACAACGTGCCATTAATGGTCCCTGTGGAGCTGACACGTGTAGCTCCAGGAAATGAAATAATGTAGTTGGCCATATCAGCCTCATCATTGCCAACACGTTTAGCGGTTGGTTGGGTGTTTGCTTGGGCAGGGCGTGTTTCTTGGCTGGCACCTAAAGGAGTAGAAGGTGTACGAGAGGGTTGCTAGGAAATCTCTTGCCCTTGTGTCCCACTACCACCAACACCGAGTTCAGAAAGTGTCAGATAACGCTACATACAAAAGAACTTTTTGTTAGTTTAGTCAATGTAAAAAGTAAAAATCAAACTATCACAATTCATCTCATGCAGAACAAAAAAAATATCCTTTTGATTTTTTATTATTACTTGATATGTTTCTAGCTGGGTCATAAGTCATTTTATCCTCTCTTATGTTTCAGGTGTTTGAGGCACGTCTATCAAAGTATCAAATTCTGACCTTGCTTTTCGCGCCTTTTTTCGAAGCAAGATAAATGGAGATAGGGATGAAGAAAGCTCTTCCTCTTAGGAATCATCAGGCATACCATGGCTAGGTGTCTGCATCTTTGAAAAAAATTAATATTATTTCAATTATGTAAATAACTAAAATACCTGAAGATAGAGCAATGTTGGCACTTTACATGTTCTTCTGCTGGCCCCTTTCTGCGATCATCCTGTCTCGGGGTTGTTCCTGTACTGCCCTAATTAGTCTGCCACATTGCAATAAAATTATAAATGTAAGAACTTGAAAAAAATATCTAACTTGAAAACACAAAATGAAAACTGAAATAATTTCTAATAAGACACCGGAAGACATAGTTAGAGTTTCAAATATGCCTTGCATTGAATTCAATCCTGGAAACATTTCATTACACATTAAGGCACCCAAACAAGAGACGAGTTGACAATGAGACTAAACCGGGTTATTTGTAGTGAAATTTTAAAATCTCAAAAGGTATATTAATTATTGAAACAAATCAGCTTCATAATTTCAGTATTATTGAATCTGTTGTGTATAAATCACAAAAAATTGAAACAAAACACTAGAAAAGAAACAACATAGTCACATTCTGCTATAGCAGTGATCTGACCTCTAAAGTAGACTTTCTACTAGTTTCATCACTACCATACAAACAATGGAAATGAACACAAGATACAACCACAGATGTGTAGTTATCCGCAAAACCATCCACCCGCCAACCTCCTCTAGTAACCTACACTAGAAACAGATGTATGGGGTATTTTTATAAGGGGTTCCTCAAAAACATCCGCTAGAGGTTCTTTTCCTTGTAGTGATTCTAGCCTGTCACATCCAACCAATTTAAATTAATTGAAACTTTAAAATTCATAAAATATACTCTCCATTTTCACAACACAAGCATTTTGACAAAATCCTTTCCAAATTTGACATGTTGACCATGTCATGGGTAGACTTTCCATTTTTTTCATCTCAATAGGATGTGTCAGAACTTGAAGGTCATGGTCTAGGTGTCTGCTCTTGCACGATTTCACGAAGTAGCTATTTGAATGAATGCAATGTGTTATGCATGAACCAAAGGTGTGTTGGATATATAGTGGGTGGGCTAGATTTCCTTGGGCATGCAAAAGTGCCAAGGGGATTCACACCAAAATGTATCAAGCATGTTATGCATGATTGGAAGGCTAAATTTTGGTGCAAGAAAGTTTACGTGGATTTTTGGATAGTGAATTAACATGGCATGATGATGGTAAATGGTGTTAGAGGTAAGCGTGTGACCAAGGAGTTAGCATAGCATAAGATGACATGACATTGTTTGGTGCAATGTGTGTTGAGAAGAGACATGGGTTAGCTTGATAAGTTAAGTGGGTAAAACAAGTTGGCTTGCATGTTATCTTGATAATTTAAGTGGGTTAAATGAATCAGCACATGGGTTGACAAGGAAAGTTATCTGGACTAGTGCATGATGGGAATGGGCAAGCTCATTTTATGTGGAACAATGTGATGGACCAAGGAGTGACATGATTTCATATAGGTACTTGTTGTGAGAGACAAAATGAGAGACAAGGATGATGAAGACCAAAATGTAAGGCATAACACATGTACAAGATAACAAAAATGTAAGGCATAACACATGTACAAGATAAAAAAAAATGTAAGGCATAACACATGTACAAGATAAAAAGTGTGAACTCGTGTAAAGTGAATTCAAGTAGAACAATAGACCTTAGTGAAAGAAGATTCAACGGGTTTTGGCAAGCTGAGATCGTAGTTCAATTTGGGTTTAGTGCTATTGGACATATAATTCTTCATTTTTTTGTCATTTTAATCATTTCTAAATAATAGGAGAAATATGAATAGATAGGTCAACATGAAAGGTCAACTAACCTCTTGAAAGATGAAATCAAGAGTCATATTACCATATTAAATATGGATTCATGTTAATGGGATATGATCCAAGTTCAGAGTTACACCTTTATATGACATGATATCAAATCTTTGGTGGTTCTAATAACTCCATTATTCTCTCTAAGACCTGCCTCTCTTCTTGTTTAACATTATTTTCCCCTATCTTAATATGTTTTTTGTTCTCCTGTGTTGTAACTCCATGTAGAGATAATTATTTGGTATCTATTAATTACCTTTGCTTGGGGCTTCTTTAGTGTGCAATGATGCCTAAGGTTCACACAACATTTGAGCTTCAAGAAATAAATGAGATAGAGGTTTGAGCTTGATGTAGTAAAGAATCCTCTTGGAACACCTAGTGGATGTCAACCTCTATATAAATTTTGATACATTAGAGCCACAACATAAAACACATGCAGATTGGGAAGGAGGAAAAACCAAGACCTTATATGAAGAAAACTCTGTATATGACCCTATATTAATCAACCATCATTCTCATGTGCTTAATTTTAGATACAACTAGTCCCTTATATGACTATAGGTGATTTAAAATCTGTATTTAACTCTGTATTTGGATTAATGATGTAGTTGTTTGGATCTTGGAAAACTCGTGCCTCTTAGAATATGTTGTTGTAGAAAAATTGAGAGTTAAATCAAATGATTTGTGTTGACTGCTTCACAACAATATCAATCGATCAACGAAATTTTTAGTAGCATAGATTTCATGATCTATAATGAGGTGGAGGAGGAAGTGTAGAAGTGAGAGTGTAAATGGCCATGAATAAATGTTAGTGATCCTCAATTTGGATATGGACAACTTTGTTGTGGTATTCAAGAAAGCAGTGAATGATTGGGAGACTGCTATTAAAAAAATTGTAAAATATACAAGTGTTATAAAGTGGCAAGGTTGCCCTGCCCAGGATACTCTGGAAAAATACAAGGTGATCGAAGCTAAAAAATAGTGTGTGTGGGGCTAAGCGCTACATCACCTGACTAGCTTGTTCAGGGCTTCTCCTCCATAGGTCGAATATAACAAGGCTCGTTGGTTTCCCTTCATTCCATGTTTTTAGCTAGAGTCAAGAACTAAACTCTTGAAACCTTGAAACCCTCCTCTTTTCTTAATTTGAATAACTTTTGCTTCAGGAAAAGGGTCCAACTATCCTATAACTTGGCATTACAGACTTGTATTGTAACTTCGTTGGTTTTAATTGAATCAGCTGATTCAATAGAAAATGGATAGGACTGGGCTGACTACTGTTTGTAAGTTGAGATGACAGCTAAAATAATTTTCTGTGGGTTTTTTTGTAGCATTTTCTTGTCAAAAGGATCCAGTTTTTTTGTTTGATAGATTCCTTCTGGTCACTCCGACCCAGGAAGTGGACATCCAAACCAATAATTGCAAAAATTCCAATGAGAATGAATGAAACAACAAGAATATATGTGCATTGAGTGTTGTTAGCATGCTGACTGAGGGAAGTACAAATAATAGCGCACTTAGATGCAGACAGTCACATAAATCTCTTTCAGGGAAATCTGCTTCTGCCAAGAAATACAAAAAAGAGAGAATTAAAGGAATGGTCCAACTTCTGAGAAATATAATCTCTGGTGAAGATTACATGGACATTGTTGTTGTCCTTAATAAGACTATTAGATATGTTAAATATCTCCAGGTAAAAGTGAACAGATTGGAGGCTAATCAGCAGGAAAAGGTGAACTGGGTTTGACCCCAGTGTGACTAGGTGTCTCTTGCAGAACTCCCAAGATATAATGAGAAATTGGATGCTGCCTAAAAAGAATGAAGATGGCTTTGCCAACTTAAAATAAAAATAGAAATTCATCGCATACTTGTCTACATTCAATGATAGTTGTAGCCATATTTTGATCTGATCCTAGTTTTAAGCATGCTGGAGATTGAGGTTTAGCATTAACTATAATTATATCCACATGGCTAACTTATCTGGCCCTTATGCTGAATGTATAACTCTTGTCAAGGGAGATGTATCATCCATGCCACGTGGAAATTGTGCCAATGTTTGGGGTGGTGATTGTGTTGATAAATTATCACAAATTAGATTTCTTGATACTTTCCAATTACAAGCACCTGATTATTACAATAGTATGTTCATGTGTGACTATAATATGAACAGATGTGGGTTTAATTTTCACCCTGCACTAGTATAGAGTTTTTCAGAGATTTTTCCTGGCAACGGCAAGGCAAAGAAGGAGACCAACCCTGAAAACATGGCCATGGAGAAAAACACAATTTCTGAAGTACTGGCTGCAAGAACATCAGGCCTATGGAATGTTAATTTGCCATGGTATAGGGAAACTATTCCCTCATCTTTTACAACTATGCCAATTATGGATTGATTCAATTGTGCATGATAGCCCTGGAAAGCTATGGGGGTGAGTTTATTGATTGTCTCGTGGTTGAAAATTAAGATGAAATTCGTGTGAGCTATGATGTATTATCAAATTTAGATGGATCTATCAAATTCGGATGATGACTACATGTGCTTAATATTGTTTGAAGGAAAATGGTAGGAAATGTTGATCAATTTTTCTTCTTGTAAAGACCAAATTGTGATGATGGAAATCAACTGCCAAATTTTATGGAAAGCATGCTGGAGACTGAGGTTTGGGGAATTCATTATGTCTTACATTGAATTTTATTAAAAACAAAAATAAATCTACAGGCATGCCCTATTCAAGGAAAACGAGCAGCCCAATTTATTGCTCTGTTTCAAATCCTAGGCATTCTAAATGGTAAAATCACTTTTCAAAATCTGGAAAAATTCTGTTTGGCCATACCATTTTTCCTGTTGATGGAGGAAGAGCTTGATTTCTAGATTTTCTTGCGCGACGAGTGGTTCTTTGTAGCAAGGGCCAGCTTTCTAGAGTTTCTTGCACGACGGGCGGTTCTTTGCAGCAAGGGCCTGCTTTCTGGAGTTTCTTGCGCGACAAGAAGTTCTTTGTAGTAGGAGGCGTATATCCAATAGGGTTTGAGTCGATTAGAAAAGGCAAGGAGCTATAGTACTGATATACAAAGGCGTATATCCAGTAGGGTTTGAGTCTATTAGAAAAGGCAAGGAACTGTAGTATTGATTACATGCAGGGTAGCTATAGTGATTAATGTAAAATTTTGAAAGGCCTGCCATGATTAATTCGAAACCTTTGTAATTCGTTTGAAATTCCTATTAAAACCATAGTTTATGGTGGTAATGCACCACCATATAAATAGGTATTAAAACCTTTCAAATGCCAACTTAGGTTTGATTTAAAAATGGCATATAATTTTTGTTTAGCTTGTACAATAGTAAGGCCATTATTTATTGGTTTGAAACAATAAACAACATGCAACAAACCCACACAATTAGTAAATTATTTAAAGAAAATAATTCCTACATATTAAAATATAAAGTTATAACATACCAGCTCATACTCGAACATAACATCTGTATCAATATTCTTCTTATGTATCTTCTTGATCTTCATCCAGCTGATCGACATCCATAACAACATCTGATTCAGAAATGGTGTTGAAATGATCGACCATGTCATCATCATCATCAATTATGTCATTTTCAATAATATCCTCATTGACATCATCATCAATAATTGTTGCCTCATCTCCTATGCCTGGTTCATCTTCTAATATATCTTCTTCGTCTGTAAATGCATCTTCCTGCTCATCTGCCACTACATCATCTTCTTCTTGATCCATATCATATTATTCCTCTACAGTATACTCTACTGGCCTTCCTCTTGGATCATATCTAATAGCAAATGACCATTCGTTCTCACCTGGAACCTCTGAGTAAAAGACTTGTTCACATTGGCTTGGAAAAACAACATAGCGATCTTTTCCTACTTCAAACTGTGATGTTTTAACCATTGTAAATCCATTTTCATGTTGAATAAGTGTTCTATCATCATCACGTACATTCATTCATAGCCTATACCATTTGACGTCGAGAAAAACTATTTTGAAGGAATTAAACTCACACTCAACTATATCATCTAAAAACCCATAATATCTATTTTCAGATTCTTGAGGATGTCTGTCACTCCTGGAGGAAACATTAGTGACCTGGAATACTGCAGTTATACCACTATTAGAAGTTTTCCTGTTATCATCAACTTTTTAACGTGAAATTTACGACCATTGCACCACATAGCCTTGTGGTGTTTCAACTGCAATATGCCAAACATGAAAAAGATGCATTCTCAATTAATAATTAATCATATAATTTACACAGCATGAAAATTATCTGAAAAATCAAACTTGTTGTCACATTATAAATATAGTATAAAATAAGTAATGAATAAAATAGGTGAATTAATTGCTTACCTTTCTATCTGTCAAACCATATGCTAAATCGATTTCCCTGTCCGTAACGTTTCCATCTCCACTACGATACACTTCTCTAATCAATTTAGACAGTAGTTGCCATGATAACCTACCTTCGTTATGTGCTTTACATGTTTCAATCCATTCACTCATCTACTCAAGATTGTTTGCAATGTATAAAAGTAGTGCCTCATAATCTTGAGCACTTGAATAAAAAAGTAATAATTCACCAATATTAATAAAGATTACTTATAACCATGGTAAATTATATTAATTAATAAAATATGAAAGAATAAGACCTAAATGAATATAATGATCATATACATGATGTAAAAAAATGAAACATTATATGTATTATACATAATAAATCTTTTACCTCTCACTTTCTTCATTCTACCTTTTCCCAACAGGTGCTCCGCTTCAAATTTTTTGATGGAGTTCACATCCCAAATGCAATCCACCACCTTCATAGCTGGCGCAGCTAATATTGAAAGATAATGACTAATATACACCATGGATTGATATAACACATATCCCTCCACCATAGAACCCTCAGGTCGTGCTCTTTGTCTAACCAAATCCTTCAAGGATTTCAGGTGCCTCTCGACCATCCACATTTACCTTGTGTGTATAGGTCCACACATTTCAATCTCCTCAACTTGGTGTATCAAGTAGTGTTCTTGTGCATTGAAAAATGTTGGAGGTAGATACTTTTTCATTTCACACATTAGCCGAGGAATTTCTCTCTTCCAATACTTATTTCATCTTGATGGATTTCTTTCAATGAAAACCATCTGCAAATCATTACGCAAGGTTATTTCAATGAAACATAATATATATTTCATTACAAGTAAATTAATACATCATTTAATTAAGTACGAAAAGAAATTGTAGCAATTAGATTTTGCGTATAAATCAAAACTACTTACCTCATGTATTTACTAAGACCATATATAACTTGTTTGACATTGTTGTTGAAGTCGTTTGGGAGAGATACAGGTAGAATATACTATAACAATAAAAAATGAATCGTTATTGGTTTCCAAATTAAATAGAAAAAGGAAAATTTAAAATATGCATTCAAGCAATAACATACAAAAACGTATACCAAAAAAATTACCTTAACAAAGGTATGCCAATCATGTGTTTTCACCCCACTGAAGTCACCTTTCTTCGTTAAGATATTATTTATGTTTGAAGCAAAACCTGTTGGAAATTTAATTTTTCTAACGACCTCTTTTACATCATTTCTTTGTTGTTCTATTAATAACCATGGAATATTATTATAATTTCGACCTCCATTGTTATTTGATCTGTCGATCACACTTTTCATTGCATGATTCGATTTCTTAATGTCAGCACAAATTTTGTCAATTTTATCTCTATCATGTGCACCATCTATGGTTTGCCATAACGTTTCTCTCACATTCTTCCCGACATGCATTGTATCAAACAAATGAGCTATTTTTAGGTCCTCATAGTTGGGCAACCTCACGAATTGAGAAGGATAACATTTCATTCCAGGTGGAAGTAAAATATTAGTACCTTCACCGCGACGATGACCTTGATATCAAAGAATAAAATAAATCAAAATAATAATTATAAAATACAATAAAATAAATTCATCAATTAAAACAAAAATTCCAAACATTACATAAACAAATATATATATATATATATATATATATACACACACACACACACACACACACACACACACACACACACACACACACACACACACACACAAATTACGTACCAGCTGCTTGACGATTATTAATTCTGTTATATTCCAACTTCCACAACTGAGGTGTCATTCTTCGTGGTTTTAATCCAGTTTCTTATTTATCATTGAAAAGATGTTTTTCAGTAGTACGATACTTATGGTTCCTAGAGAGGAAGTGCCTAAACTCATCAAACACCATCTTTCTTAAGTCTGGTGAATGACGATACTTCATCTTAGGGCCACAAACTGGACATGCAAATCTACCCTTTGTTTGAAGACATGCAATAGATGGATCAATAACAATTATACTATGAGATCATTTTTAAAACATGAAATATGGTATATCTAATTTAGATAATTATGTATTATATTAAAGTGCAATGAAATATTACATACCACAAACATGTGTTAGTCCTGGGGCATCATGAATTGTCTATACAAGCATTCCACGACATTGAAATCTCTTCTGCTTGATTGGTTTAGTGATGTCATACATAATGATGCCATGCCATAACTGTATTAGCTCATCGATAAGAGGCTCAATATATACATTCATATCTTTGACCTGGTACTTACCTAATTGTTCAAAATTATGGTACATAATAATTACTACCATGATATATGTATATATAAGTAAGTAAATAAATAAAATACATATTTATGAAAACAACGAGAGAAATGAAAGTGTTACATTCAAAAAAATAATGTATCAAATACCTGGAATAATCATAGTCAACATTATGTGCTCCCTCTTTATTGACATCCAAGGAGGAATGTTATTGTTGATAACAAAAATAGGCCACACTGAGTAAGTAGATCTAAGCTCTCCGAATGGATTAACACCATCGGCTGCCAATGAAAGCCTGACATTACGAGGTTCATTTTTAAAATCTACATATTTTTCCTCGATTTCTCTAAATGTAGAACCATCTGCAGGCATTCGAAGAACACCATCTCCACTTCTATTCTTTGAATGGTAATCCAGAAACTATGCTATGTTGTTACACCTGAACATTCGCTGCAAACGTGGAATTATGGGAATATGACGAAGAACCTTTTGCGGCACCTTTTTGGTTAGTTGATCTGTTCGATATCTACTGGTACCACATTTCGGACATTCTGTTTTCAACGCATGTTCTCCGTAATATATAATATGATCTTTAGGAAATGCATCTATAGTGTTATATTCCATTCCAAAGTGTTTCATAATAGCATGTAGATCTCGATATGTTCGAGGTAAAGTATTTGGCGATGGTAACAAATATTCACCCAACAATCTACAACATAAACAAAAACTAGTTAATGTAAAGATTATTAATCATATATATATATATATATATATATAAGTATTGAATTATTATTTTACACATTTATTACAACTAAAAAAAGGGAAAATAATCAACATTTACATATATGTGATCATATATACATATTTCCTACCTTAGGAGTTGTGTCATACATCTGTTCGACAAATTACTCATAACCTTTAAGTTCACCAACAAAAATGTAGTAGAGAGAAGAGTTGCATTTGAGTGTTCAAAAAGTCGTTCACTTGACCTTTTAATCAGAGGTACATCATAAATACTGTCACTATCTCCACCATCATCATCTAACTCACCATATAAGTCTTGGAGCATTTGATTTGTCCCATCATTAAAGTGAATTGTCGCATTATTGTCATCATGATCTACCTCCATGGGATCATTAAAATTACCTTCATCATTCGCTTCATGTTCTTCACCTTGTACAACATCATTTCCAATACTAATATTTGCTGCAATATTCTCTTGTACTGGTGCAACATCATCTAATCTACTACTATTTAGTTGTGGAAGCTGGTTGATCATCTGCAAAAAGTTTGGGGGAAATTGTGCCTTTATGAAAATTACAAACATTAATCATTAAAAATTAGTGCGCATATAAAAAATATTAAAATAATATAAAATTTTACGATATAATCAAAATGAAGATAGATAATTAATTACCACGGGAAAATAGTCATTCGATCCACTATCAATGTGCCCATATTTCCTACAATGCATTGTTGTTGTTGCTATTAAAACTCTAACATTATTTCTCATACAAATTGTTTTGCAAGGGCAATAAACTCTACCATCACCCCTTTCACCCTTTTGAATTCTTTTCCACCTCTAATGTTTTCTTCCATTGACGCAAATTATTCTATAAAGAAAATAATAATTATATTTAGCAATTATCTCTCCCAATGGTGTAGAAAACCCAAGACATGTTGAACTCAATGAGAGCTCAATAAGAAAAAAGAAAATAAAAGTGGGCTTTTTACAAAATTGTGGGCTTTTTACAAATTGTTTATATTTTTAATAAAATTGTGGGCTTTTTACTTCGTCGAGTGCCTGGCTCAGCACCTACACTAATCACCACAGGACCGAGGTGAATAACCACAAGCTAAACCACAACCAAATCCAAGTCATGAGGGGAGGGGCTGAGCACATGCATTGAGTCCCAATTGATTGTATGAGTGTGCATAGCCTTGGGCTCGTAATCGAAACATGTAAAACCTCAAATCGTATATAAACACCAATATCACTTATATGCCCGGTGAATGTGGGATTATCCCACCAGACACCCTTGCCACCAACCGTCGCAAGAGCGACACTCTGCCACCAACTGTTGCAAGAACAACACATTTCCACCAGCCGTCGCAAGAGCGACACTTTGCCACCAACCATCGGAAGAGAGACATATTGCCTAACTATCGCAAGAGCGACACTTTGCCACCAACCGTTGCAAGAGCAACACTTTTCCACTAACCGTTGCAATAGATATGCATTATTCTAAGTGTCGCAATAGCGACACCTTCCTCTAAACGTCACAATAGTGACACCTTATCTCTGTAACATTGCAATAACGACATACTTCAGAAATCCATCACAATTACGACGTTATTTTTCAAACGTCGCAAGACTGACTCTTGCCTCTAAGTGTCAGTATTGCGACACTTGTATCTAAATGTCGGTATAGCAATGGTTTCGGGCGGGATTTGAAAAAGTTGAAAAAATTTGGGGAAATTTCCGACATTTGGTCAAAAGTGTCGGAACCAAGTGTCGGAATTTCCGCTAAATGTACTAGTGAGTGATGATGATTTAGAAGATGCAACCACAAGTGTTGTGTTCTCACTATTGGTGAATCCTTGCGGGAGGTGATCACAAAACAATACTCCTTTTCCATGTTCCAAATCTACAAAATTAGCACATATAGAGAAAACATTGATGAATGTGAAATATTTAGGTTCGTTACTTGTTTTTTGAACATCACATTAAAAATCTAGTGCCTCCTTATGAAATCCTCGCCTCATATAATCGACCACCATTACAGAAAATTACACCACAATTGGTTTAGACATTTGCGTAGGTAGGTAGGGTTCCCATACCTCCCATCTCCCTATAGAGTAATATGGTCAAATCTTCTTTCTTCTATGATATTGGTTCCTCTATCTCAAGTAATCTCTCTCGTCCTTCCTCTCTCTCCCTTTCTCTCCTACCTCCCTCTCTCTTCCCCCATCTCTCTCTCTCTCTCTCTCTCTCTCTCTCTCTCTCTCTACCCTCCAATCCTCTCACTATATCCCCCCCTCTCTCCTTATCTCTCTCCCCGTTCCATCTTTGTGTCACTCTCTCCCTCTCTTACCCTTCTCTCTCTCTCTCTCTCTCTCTCTCTCTCTCTCTCTCTCCATTCCTTATCTCCCCTCTCCTTCAGTTTATCTCCATATCTCCCCTATGACTCCCCCTATCTCTCCACCTCTATCACTCGATGTCTTTGTTCTTCCTTCTCATATATATCTAGAGTTAATATATATCATCATATATTAATATATATTATAATATAACAAATTTAATATTGTATTAATCCAAATTTATTAAATTTAATAATATTAATATTTTAATGTATTAATATGAATATTAGAAATAATAATAATAATAATATTAGTAATATTTTAATATTGATATTAGGGTTAATAATTCTTTTTTTTTGCATGGTATTAATAATAATTTTTCCAATGGTATTTGGTTCATAGGCTTCACCTAAATACAACCTCTTTTTTGAGTGTTCGTAAATAAAAAGAGGATTATGGAGTAAATATAAAAATATGTTTGATTTATTTACCATATTTTTGGTTTATTTATATTTTATTTATTTACCATACCTCTATTATCTACCATGGTATTTGGCCCATAGGCTTGGTATATAATTAGATGTTTATTTATTTATTTACCATACATCTTTTATAAATATGGTATCTGGCCCATGGTATTTAGCCCATGGTATTAAAATGGTATTTTTCCGATAGGCTTCACCTAAATAAAACCACTTGTTTGAGTTTCCTTAAATATAAAGAGGTTTATGGAGTAAATATAAAAAGAGTTTTATTTATTTACCAAAACTTTAGTTTATTTATATTTTTATTTATTTTCCATACTTTTGCAGTAAGTATTAAAATAGGTTTTATTTATTTACCATACCTCAGTTTATTTATATTTTTATTTATTTAACATGCCTCTATTTTGAGTGTTTGTAACCCTAATTATATTTTAATTTTTATAGTGTGTTTAGACATAATATGTTGGGAAAAATACTGAGAGGGGGGGGGGGGGGGGGGTGAATCAGTATTTTGGGCATACTCAACACTTTTTACTTTTTCATGCTCTAAAACCCATACGCTACTTTCCTGACACAGACTCGCGTATATACGCAGATACCCTTCATAAAACTCGCGTATACACAGAGATCTAATTATGCCATTAATTCTTCACTTAAATAATTCCATCATTTTTTCATCAGATGTTCAATAAACAGTAAACATGTGTAGTAAGAACAGAATAAATCATCACACATAAGCAACACACATGAACACCAGGATTTTAGGTGGAAACCCAAGTCAGGAGAAAACCACCGTTGTCGTTGTCTTAGCCTTCAATATTTTATTATAGAGAAAACATCTTACAACAATGTGCTGGTGCAGACTCATACCAGCACGCAGGCACCCACCTACGCTCATTTACCAGTCTCTCCTGGAAGGGAGCTACAACCCCCTGACTGAAGGCTACAACCCTCAGCACCTCTATGGACCACGTTTCATCAATTTTCACACTGGATCCAACCCACACAATTAAGCTCAAGGAACAGTCATCAATTCAACAACTTGCTCTATAGCCGCATAATCAATATTCAAACTACCCAGATCAACATTGACAGATAGCAGTACACATCAGAAACAGATATCAGCAAGACAGCAGAATAGATTAGACATCTCACAACTTCAGCAAACCCTAGTTTATCATATGCGCTTTCCTTTCACTGATCCTGCGTATATACGCGCCTTCATGCATATAAACCCGCGTATACCTCTGCACATACTTCAGAAAACCCTAACTGGACATATGCGTTTTTCCTTCATCAGATCCGCGTATACACGCGCTTTTACCGAAACGAACCAGCGTATACTTCTTCAGACATTTCAGCACAATTCTTCAGAACATATGCATAGCTCAGATATTACCCTTTACTTCAGAAACATGTTCGCCTCATCTCAGATAAGAACATTCCATAAACAGATATAGAAGATAAAAATACATTTCAGATCTAGATTCACTTCTTCATCATTTTCTTCATAGGTGCATCATAGATTCAGATCATCAAACTGTTACCCTTTCCATACATATATACTTCATAATGAAGTACTCATTCAAACCCAGACTCATGCACCCCCTTTGCACAATGATTTTCTTCTCCTTATATAGGTTTACCCTTTTTCAATACCATGAGCCAAAACCACATTATTTCCAATGGTATTCCTAGACGGGATCAAATAGATAATCTAGCGCTCAATACAATGGGTCAATACCATGGTAAAGCCCCTTGGTATCATACTTTTAGAGCGCAAAAGGGCATACACAACTTTTAGCTTTCGTTTCCGCGTGTATACGCAACTTAGCCTCATAAAAGTTGCGTATATGCTAACCCTGAATGTATACGCGGGTTCCCTTCACAAAAGTAGAGTATATACGCGGGTTTCCTTCACAAAAGTAGCGTATACATTGTGACATATTATATTTATCATTTTTCTGGCACTTACTAGAATTCTTTTCTCTGCCACATTTGAACTGATCTGAAGATACATCTTTCTTACATCTTTAGCACTTAGGTTGCTTATCATAGGCAACTCATCGAGTAGATTTCCATCAAGGACAACTTCATCAAGTAGGTTTCCATCATCTTCATCAAGTGGGTTTCCATCAAGGACAACACTTCTGCATCATATTGCCAACAATCTCCCCCTTTGGACTTGATGGAAACCACGATGGTGTTTGATCACCACAACAGATGTATACATTAAGCATAATGATATTCTCCCCTTATTCAAACACCATGTCACTCTCCCCCTTTGACATCAAGGGCAAAGGGCGGACCAAAACCAACACAAGGTTTTTCTCCTCATGTAGAAAGAAGAGCGTTGTAGATCTGATGTACACTGAAGTGACCATGCTCCCCCTGAGTTCATGCTAAATCTTCAAACATATTTTACAATGAAGTACATGACTCTATGACCTTCCTATCACCAAGGACTCATACTTAAATCAAAGATCCAACCAAGTGGATTTACATATGAGACTCAAGTACCCAACCAAGAGGGTTTACACATTTTGATTCAATTACCCAACCAAGTGGGTTTACAAATTGAACAAGTCCTTACATGACTGAATATTACAATTTACATCATAGGTCTCAACATGACCTTTTCATCAAATTACAAATATGACTTTTTGTAACAAATATAAAAAAGACCTCAAGAAAGAGATCATATTTCAGAACCATCATAATGCCAACAATGCATTATACTCAACAAGACTAATTCTCTCCCTGAAAATTTGCATCCAAACATCCTTTTCATATGACCAAGGCTCCTCCTTAGTTTGTGAAACCTAAACACCTTCAACAACAAGCCATCAGCAAAAAGCCCTGCATGATCTGTCCGTATCTCTGAATCATAAGACTTCCATCTCATCCATGTGTGAAAGCAAAGAATACTCTTCAGCAAATATGCAATCCGGGCTCATCCATAATCTCATCATAAGAAAACATGTATCATGTCATCATCATTTAGAACTGAGAAATAGCCAGTTACAGTGTCAATAATACAATCATTAACATTCAGACTGATTCTACCCCTGAACCTCTGCTCCTGATCTTCAGCTGTCATATCAATTCTCTTATCATCAATGCATACGCGACTGTGTCTGCTAGAACTCGCATGTATACGCGACTTTGTTTCATCGAACCTGTGTATGGAAAGTGAAATATAGAAAATTTCAACCCTTCATCTCCCCCTGAATTTGAACCTTCTGTTCCTGTATTTTCTTCACACCAGATGCACTGTCAGAAATAAATATAGCCAGAATAACAAAAACAACCATGAGATTCATCATACATTGCTCCCCCTGTGACGATAAATTACTAATCCTTATAATTTATCTCACATCATTTCTTGCAGTCATTCAGAGAAGTAAGCTTTAGAAGCGGATGACTGCTGTAGGGTCAGTATTCCCTACGTTTCTGACCGGTCCTCCTTCTTTCTCCAGCTTTGCTTGAAACTTCTTATTGTGGGCTGGAAATTGTCCAATTTCTCAGATCTATTCATCCTGCATTCTTTTTCCACATGTCCATATTTGTTACAGGCATAACATCTTGTATGACCAGAAAAGTAAGCATAAGAATCATACTGTGTTCTTCTATTATTTCCTCTATTGCAATCAGCTGCTTTATGACCAAACCTGCTGCATGAAAAACAATATCCCTTAAAGAAACCAGAGTACCTATCTGTGTAGAATCTGCTTGTTTGTGACTGAAACAATCTGCTTCTGCAATTTGCTGCAACATGCCCATAATTATGACAATTAAAGCATTCAACATTATTGATGCTTCTATAGTTAGGAGGGAATGGTTTCTTTTGAGAGTTCATGATTGTCAGTTGACCCTTTGCTTCTTTCAACACTTCAGATTTTGTATTGACATCCTTTGAATCTTTAGCACTTCCTTGTGAACTAGATTCTCCTTTAACAGTTTCATGAAAACCAAGACCAAGTTTAATAGCAGGAGATCTTTGATTACTAAGAATATTGTCCAGAATCTTAGTACTATCTTGAAATCTCAAGAGTTTATCCTTTTCTTCTAATTTACTGTGAGAATGTTTACCTCAACTTCCAATTTTTGGCATTGCTTCTTCATACTTTCTTCAACCCTTTTTCCTTCTTCAATTTGATCATTCAATTTTAAAATTTCTTCCTTCAACCAATTTTCTTGTTCTTCATATGTTTGTAGCAGTTCTTCATTCTTCTTATTTGATTTTTCCAGATCTTCTTTGAGAGAGATGATTTCTGCTTCAAGTCTTTCACTTTGATTGGTTGCAACAACATACAACTTTTGATACTTGTCTATCTGTCCATTCAGTATTTCTTTCTGTTCATTCATTCTAGAGATCATATATTTGTAGACAGATTCTCTCTTATGAAATTGATTCCAATCATTTCTTTCATCATTGACCTTGATATTTGCTTCTAGACTTATACTGTTATGTTCACTATCTTCACCATTGCTTGCACAAGAAAGTGAATCACAAGAACAACAATCAATACCTATTTTATCTTCTTCATCTTTTGTCGTACATGTCTTCTGAGATGTCTCCTTTTGAGTAGCCTTCTTCTTTTGCTTCTTTGCCATGAGCACTAGCAGATCTTTGTCAGAATCTTCTTCATCCTCATTAGATACTTCATTTTTATAATAACTCTTTTCTTTTCCAATTTGTTTTCCTTTATCATGATTTTCTCTATAAGGACATTTAGCAGCATAATGACCAACTCTTCCACAATCAAAACACTTGAAGGGGAGCTTACCTTTGAATCTTCCAGTTCCTAGTTGGAGTTTTCTCACAAAATTTTCTTCTTCTTCTTCTGATATATAATCTGATTCCTTGACATATTCCTTTTCTTTTCCTTTTGCACACGCCTTAAAAGCAACTTCTTTGATTTGAGAGGGACCTCCTTGTCTCATTTCATAAGCAGTCAAAATACCATGTAGTTGAACAATGGTAAGAGTTTGCATATCTTGCCTTTCTTCAATAGCAGATACTTTCGACTCAAATTTTGAAGTCAAAGATCTTAAGACTTTTTCCACCAGAGTAGTATCGGTTATGGTTTCACCCAAATTTCTCATTCGATTTACAATATCATCTAGACGTAAGAAGAAATTGGCAATACTCTCATCATTATGCATCCTTAAATTTTCATATTCAATTCTGAGAGTTTGGAGTTTTGCATTTTTTACCTTTGTATCTCCTTCATAGCTCAGAATGATTTTGTCCCATATTTCTTTTGCTGAATTTAGCTGCATCACTTTAGCAAATTCTGGTTCAGACAAGCTTCCCAATAAAACATTGACTGCTTTGGCATTGATTTCATATTTCTTCCTTTCTGCTGCATTAGTAGGAATACTTGTCGGATACTGATAACCTTCTTCCATGATTGCCCATACTTTTGCACCAAGACTTTGCAGATATGCTTTTGTTCGTACCTTCCAGAATATCAGATTGCTTCCATTGAATAGAGGTGGCTTTATAGACATAACTCCTTCATGACTTCCCATTGCGACGGATCTCCTTCAAGCGATCAAGCTTCTTCAGAAGGACTTAGCTACTTAGAAGGACACCTTTCACGATACAATTGTTGGGAAAATGCGAGGGGGTGGTGTTTGGGCATACTCAACACTTTTTACTTTTTCATGCTCTAAAATCCATACACTACTTTCCTGACACAGACTCACGTATATACACGGATACCCTTCATAAAACTCGCGTATACACAGAGATCTAATTATGCCATTAATTCTTCACTTAAATAATTCCATCATTTATTCATCAGATGTTCAATAAACAGTAAACATGTTTAGTAAGAACAGAATAAATCATCACACATAAGCAACACACATGAACACCAGGATTTTAGGTGGAAACCCAAGTCGGGAGAAAACCACCGTTGCCGTTGTCTCAGCCTTCAATATTTTATTATAGAGAAAGCATCTTACAACAATGTGCTGGTGCAGACTCATACTAGCACGCAGGCACCCACCTACGCTTGTTTACCAGTCTCTCCTGGAAGGGAGCTACAACCCCCTGACTGAAGGCTACAACCCTCAACACCTCTATGGACCACGTTTCATCAATTTTCACACTGGATCCAACCCACACAATTAAGCTCAAGGAACATTCATCAATTCAACAACTTGCTCTATAGCAGCATAATCAATATTCAAACTACCCAGATCAACATTGACAGATAGCAGTACACATCAGAAACAGATATCAGCAAGACAGCAGAATAGATCAGACATCTCACAACTTCAGCAAACCCTATTTTATCATACGCGCTTTCCTTTCATTGATCCTGCGTATATACGCGCCTTCATGCATATAAACCCGCGTATACCTCTGCACATACTTCAGAAAACCCTAACTGGACATACGCGCTTTTCCTTCATCAGATCCGCGTATACACGCGCTTTTACCGAAACAAACCAGCGTATACTTCTTCAGACATTTCAGTGCAATTCTTCAGAACAGATGCATAGCTCAGATATTACCCTTTACTTCAAAAACATGTTCGCCTCATCTCAGATCAGAACATTCCATAAACAGATATAGAAGATAAAAATACATTTCAGATCTAGATTCACTTCTTCATCATTTTCTTCATAGGTGCATCACAGATTCAGATCATCAAACTGTTACCCTTTCCATACATATATACTTCATAATTAAGTACTCATTCAAACCCAGACTCATGCACCCCCTTTGCACAATGATTTTCTTCTCCTTATATAGGTTTACCCTTTTTCAATACCATGAGCCAAAACCACATTATTTCCAATGGTATTCCTAGACGGGATCAAATAGATAATCTAGCGCTCAATACAATGGGTCAATACCATGGTAAAGCCCCTTGGTATCATACTTTTAGAGCGCAAAAGGGCATACGTGACTTTTAGCGTTCGTTTCCGCGTGTATACGCAACTTAGCCTCATAAAAGCTGCGTATATGCTAACCCTGAATGTATACGCGGGTTTCCTTCACAAAAGTAGAGTATATACGCGGTTTTTCTTCACAAAAGTAGCGTATACATTGTGACATATTATATTTATCATTTTTCTGGCACTTACTAGAATTATTTTCTCTGCCACATCTGAACTGATCTGAAGATACATCATTCTTACATCTTTAGCACATAGGTTGCTTATCATAAGCAACTCATCGAGTAGATTTCCATCAAGGACAACTTCATCAAGTAGGTTGCCATCATCTTCATCAAGTGGGTTGCCATCAAGGACAACACTTCTGCATCATATTGCCAACATAATAATAATTAGATTGATTTTAAAATAGGGCAACATTAGATTAAAAATGTTAAATATTTACTTGTTTAAATTTTTACTTGATATCTACCCCGTAATGGACTAGAAACTCATAATCATGCCTTTTTAGTGAAATGTTTAATGGAAACCCTTAAAAATTTTATGAATGTATTTCCAATTTTAAAATCCTTATTTTTTATTTAAAAATTTGATAAATAGTGTATTTTTCATTTTCCCTCCTCAAAATTTCACTGAGCTATCAAAACGAGTAGTCTATAATGCGACTTTTTGAAAGATTTTATGGTAGTTCTTTCCGGTCAAATTTCTCTAAATTCCAGTAGGAATTTAGTGAAAATAGAAGTTTAATAGGTAACCTTGCACAATCAAAGTGCCCTAGGGGTTTTTTAGGGTGCTGAATCCATATAAACAGTAAAAAAACCAGTTTAAATAACAGAAATTAAGATTTTACCTCAATTATTTTCACTGGATTCTGGCACCTGAAACTCCAAAAAATCGCACTAAAGACAACTCCCTATCAAAACACTAAAACCTCTTGACTTCTTCATTGTTTTGTGGACATTGAATTTATTTTCCAGATCCAAAAGATGTTGGCAACTCTGAAGTCAATTAAAAAGTTTCACATTAAGATAGTGTTGCTCCCTCACGAGTTCAACATAATCAACATTTTCTTATGTTTCTCCATATACAGGTAATATTATTTAATACATTTATGTATATGAAATTCTATTTTAAGTTGTCTCTACTTCAAATCCCCAATATTTTACGTAGAACTGAAGATGATAAGTCGTTTCTTTGTCAGGATTTCAAAAAGAGAATTCTCAGGACGATGCCATGAGGTTTTGTTGTTGTATTTTTTGAAATGACAGAGATTAAATCATTAATTTTAAGTAGAAATCTTGAAAGAAATGAGACATCATGTTGTTACAATGGCAAGGGGAGATTTTGATCCAAAAAACCTTTTGCAAGTTGATATCTCCATTGAGATTCTATGCACAAACCCTACATCTCAGATTGAAAGTTGATATCCCCATTGAGGTTCCGTGCACAAACACTACATATTGGACTTTTTTACTTGCAGATAATTTTATTACATAATTTTTGTATAATAATTATTTTGTGGTTGGTAAAAAAAACCCTAATTTCTTTTTTCCTTAGTTTGTCAATTGAAATATTAATTGTGCTTGGTTTCTTTCAGTAAAACCTAATTCTTCTTGGTTGCCATGAATACAAATTTGATTTTTTTTTTCCTGTATGAACGTTAGTTGCCAGTTAAAGTGAAGCATTGAGTTTGATGGTCTTTACAAATATGTTTACCCAAATTCTTGAAAAACATATTTTTTTGAGGGATAGGAAAATATTCACACACAAACAATATTTTTTCGACATTCTACATGAAGGAAATTTGCCTTGCTGAAGATATCATAAATTGAACATTAAGTTGCTTAAATGAGTATGGTTGATTTATTACCCCAGATCCATAGACCATAATAATGGTTTATAAGGTTGTATCAGAAACTATTGAGAAATCATTGCATGCAACCAACATATTGTAAGCATTTGATCACATTTGGAGATAGCTCACTTTAGTGATGCATTGATAGCCTATGGTTTGTTGAGTATTTTTCCATGAGCATTAAAGCCTCAATGTATTTTTATTTTTTTTTGTGGGTTCACTTCTTAGGATCATAATACCATAGTTTACAATTTTCCTTCTTTGTGTATTCTTGTCAAATACACAGAGTATACTAAGATTCCAGGATTTAAAAATATTTCATTTCTTTCAACTGAATATATAGAGATATTTGTGGCTTATAACCTTTTTGTAGTTTGGTTTTTAAGAACTTTTATACTTTTCCTTTTGTGGAGACATATAAGCATGTTCTTTTAAGTAATGGAATTTATTTCCCTACAACATGACATGTATGATTGAGGAGTGGTCTTCAACTGAACAAGCTAACAAGTATATTATTGTTCTTGAACCTTGAGACTTTAAATCATGCCACAATCATTCACTCATGATATGGAATCCCAAATCAAACACCTTTATCCAAGAAAATACTTGTTTCTCTACATTGGTAGGAAAATTTGGAGCATCTCTAAATTTTTAGTGATGGAAATATTCTATGAATGAATTGTTAAAAATTAGAAGAAAATCTGCTAAAGTATAGATAAATTACTACTAAATTTGTTGTTCACCCATCTAATAGAATGGGTAACATCTATATTTTTGAAATTTACTTCAAAGAAGTATATAGTTAACATGCTTGAAACTATCATTTTGGATAATGCTTGACTAGTAGGTTTCTAGAAACAAATAATGAGGGTTACATTTACAAGATGTTGCAGAGATTTAGTAGAAATTCCAAAACTATGGTCTCCCTACATATCCCTTGTTTTTGTAATAAAAGGAAAATTGAAAGAAATATTGTAATATATTGTCTAGAAACTGTTCAACAGGTTTTCTCAATGCAAAATATATAATATCTCAAGGGTTCTTTAAATATTCCTTCAAGTTAAATTCAATATACAAAATTATAAGTTAGAACCACATATATGCAACACATAGTTTTTTTATGTTTTTCTTATGATTTAATTTTTCTATGTGACTGGGTGGGGGATTGGGGGGATGTGGAGTAATCTCGAATTGTTTATTTTCAGCTTATTTTTCTTTGTCTAATAAACTCATCATACTAATAGATCTATTTAGGAGGTAGGTGCATGCTAGCAGGTGCAGATTTGTAACAGAAAACAACAATTGGGATTACTTGAAAAAAAGAGGTCAATATTCCCTAAGCCCTGAATGAATTATTTTCTTTTGGAAAGTTGCCAATAAAATATCTAGTTTGGTCTCCTATGACCCCTCTAAAACAATCTTGTATCAACTTGGATAAGCTATCAAATCTTCATAGGAAAATCTATGACCTTAGTGTGCTAATCATGTTGGAGGTCTTGGTTGAGGAGATACTATTTTCATTTATGCACATGCAAGAAAATTAATTGGAATTTCAATGGAGTGGCCATTCTGCCTTATGTGATGGAAGGATGAGATGCCTATATACCTCAAAAAAAAGTTGTAAAAGGAATATTTCTCTTTGAACATAAAGGGAAAGGAATTTTCAGTTTGGAATTTCAACTACAGGAGTATCTTAAATGAGTACAATGGGGGTTCCATGGTTCTTCAAGAATAATGGTATTTTTATGCAACATTGGTTTCCCCATTATACCCCCAATGATGTAGGTTCATAACAAAATTCTTGTTTTATCATATTGGATTATTTTCTTGATGATTTTAAGGTTCAATAACTATTGGCAAAGATACATGCGTTGGATGAAGGAAAGTCTTTAAGTAACTGGATGATATATTTAATATAGTTAAATAAAAAACAATTGTGTACCCTCAATTGGTTAGTTATTTACACAAATATTGGGTTGAGTGCAAGTGACCCACCACATGAAAAAACCAATATCTAAATGGTACTCTCTAATGGTTAAGTTTTTGAGTATAGGATTGGTTTCCTCAAGGATGAATTTTTTCCAACCAACTACATATATCCTTGACTTATTTTTTCCAACCAACTATAGTTAGTGTATTAACACCATTTTCTAAAAAAGATTTATAAATTCATCGTTGCAGGTGATATGCTTTTGTTTATCCTTGATGAGAAGTATCATGACATTTTCTTTCATGTTTCTATCATTTCAATGGTTGGTACATTGTATGTAAGTTTTGATTTCTTATTTTTCTCCATTAAGGTAGATTGGACTTCTGGAATTTATGCTCACTTTTTTGTCCATGTTTTGCATTTATATAGTAGAACTATGCATGGTTTTCAATTAAATACAATGGTTATCAAGAAACAACGTGAGATTTAAATATGCTGCTCCATTAATGGGAAAATCTTATATCACAGTTCATTAGATTGGTGACACTATGGACTGTTGTAAATTGCTCAATCCAAAAATTGACTAATGACACTTTAATGTACTACGGATCCCATATTTGTTTAATGTACTTTAAACGTGTTCAAATTAGTAAATTTTCGTCATTGGTTTTTTTTCTTATCATCTTTATTTTTCCCACTCTAATCCTATTCTCTATGGATATTTTTTTTATTCCCCTAGATCTATTCTATAAAGGTAGAGGGGGATGGAGTTTTTTTTTGTAATGTGTAGCTTTGTTTTTTCTTTGAGGTGATTGTCTTCACACCCCTTTTCTATTTGAAGTACTTGTGGGAGGGCATAGTTATCATTGAGAGGTAAGAGTGCTTTCCTTGTGTTATCACTCCACCAGATCCCCAAAGGCTGAGAAGGAGACCAACAAAGGTAACCACATACCGCTTTCACCTATTAGCTAGCCCTACTAAGCTAGAGAGGGATATCTCCATTAGATCACAGCCAAATTGACTAGATAATGAATATTTTAGGCTAGGTATATTAAGCTCTAGGGTTTGATTGATTTGGATTTTGTGCTGGATGGTGAATCAGGTCTAGGAAAGACTAGGCCAGGGCTTTGAAAATCAGACTTGCAGAGATGTGATGGGGAATAATAGGCACATACTTTAGCACTTTCAAGGTATCCTGGTGAATATGGTAGAATGATATGGTTTCAAAACAAGCATGGAAATCATGAATTTTTTTATATGAGAAGAAAGTGAACATCACTGTGATAATTTCTCCAAAACAGAGCATCACAACAATGAATTCTGCTTATCAACTTAGAAATCAATCACATAAGTCATAGAAATGAAATATGGAGAGCACAATTCTTTCAGGTATATGAAATCTGAAGAAGTAACACTACTAAACCACATACCACATGAATCCCACCACAATAGATGCAAACTCTGTCTATTAGTTCCTGCCAAAAGTCACTGAATACATCAGTGTTCAAAGATCAATTATACAACATCCAACCATTCCAATGGAAAAGGAAATGAAATATATAGACCAAAAAAGACTTTTCCGACTCTCAGGGGTCAAATCCATGACTTCTGGAGCTATTCCCCAAAGTCCTCAACTATAATCTTAATGATTAGGTAGGTCAACAAACTCATCACTATCTTTGATGAAACTGATTCACTTGACCCAAAAATACAATTTGAATTGATGTATATACCTATAGTAACTACAATATATGTATTAAATTAGATTTATATGTTTACATCAGTAAAAATTCATGAAATTCATCATCCAACTGATAAAAATTCAAAATTCTGAAGGTAATAGGCAATTGGAAAAAGTGGAGCGTGAGTGCAAAAAGTGCAACGTGAACTTCAAGATGACTTTTGACTGCCTTTATAAAGTCCCAATTGATCTCAATATATCTCATTGGAAATATCTTCCTGTATAGTTGTCCAAAATGTCCTTAAGCAATGAAAATGATTGAGTTAAGCCCCTAAAAATTCAAATCTCCCAACACTAGTAAAAAAGCGCAACTCCAGAAGGAAAAGCGCAGTGTGAGATTGCAGACCACTTGTGGAGGCCTTCCTAAACTCCAAATTGAGCTCATGATAGCTATTTATATTAAATATATTTCTGTCTAGTTATCATTTGACTCATCAAGAAAGTCATTTGTTCACTCCATGATAGAGAAAAATGCATTTTTCCAATAATACTCTAGAAGTACAACAACTCTCTTGTGGCAACTATATTTTGGGAATTTCTCCCAAAGCATAACACCTATGTATAAAATGAAGGAGGATTTTGTTCCTTGTCCTATTATTGACAAAAAAATCTTTCATTGTTTTCAAATTCATCTCCATTTGGTCAGAAACATACTTTAAATCATAACTGTCCCTATGTGCAGCAAATGACCTCTTGATGAGTTTTTGAGGCATTGATCTCTTTGATGTTAGATGGATCAAATCTTGAGGCATGTCCTCCATTATTGTATTTTTTATTGTCAGTGTATGCAGTCTCTGCTTCCATGGTGAAATCCTATCTTACTAGGAGGAAACATTAGGGTTTTCCCTTGGGAAAACAAGGGATTTTGGGGCAGTTTGAGGAACGGAGGGAGATGAAGGGGTGAGAGGGCCTCTAAATTCATGGGAAATTTTTTAGGAAAGTGTAGGGAAGTAAAATTTTAGGAAATGAGTGAGGGGTAGGCGTCCAAAAGGGAAAAACACAGCCCTAACCTAGGAAGGTGTCAAAATTGTAGCAATAGGCTAGGGTTTGTGGGAAAGTGAGGGAAATGAGAGGAATGGGCATGTGAAAAGGTTATAGGAGGTATATGGAGTGTAGGAGAGGGTGTTAGGAGGCTTAGGGGGGTGTAAAATGATGAAAAGGGTATAGGGATTAGTGTAGGGAATTAAAACACACTCTCAAACCCTAAACTTCCCAAAAACACACTGTAGGATAGTGATGATGGTGTAGGGACTAGGGTTTGAGTGTATATGCTTAGGTATAGAGTATGAGAGAGTGTAGGGGTTTATGGAGTGTAGTGGAGTGTGGGAAAACAGAATATTTAGGAAATGAGTGAAACCATAGTGACCTAATCGATGAACAATGAACTAAATGACAACCATGATACTGAGACTGAGAGGACCATAACACTTTAGAGGGATGGCACATCCAAATGTATGATGGAAGTGATCAAAAAATGGAAATTTTGTAAAGGGTTAGTTGGCAACCTAGACACACTAACTAGTAACCCATTGTTTTTATTGAAACCCTAGTTAAAACTAAAAAAATTTGCAAAAGGACACAATCAACACATTTGGTAAGAGCACATTTGATCATCAACGACTGGAAAAATGGCAGGCACTAACATTGGCTCCATCTAGGGATGAAAAATCCTTTTGGAGGAGTCAAGAACTGCATCTTTGAATTTTCAGATCAGGGCCTTATCCATTGGGCTACTCCCAACCCCAAAATCTAACCACCTACAATTCGTTCTTCAACTGACACCCAACTACAACTACAAATTGTACATTGCTAAAAACCAAATGCTAAAAACCAACTGAAATCCACACTGAAAGAATGCTTGGCCAAAAAGCTTATTTCACACCCATCCTACACTAATCTGTTGAAAAACCACCGAAATAAAAAATACAAAGTGCCAATGAAGCCAGTCAAGTAGTTGTTGTAATGATGAGGTTGTTTGACTGTGCTTGAATCAGAACATAATTCAAAATTATAGAAAAAATATATACACATAATACTCAAGATCTCTAAAAGGAAATCTAGTTTGTCATTCAAAATAAAAAAATATTTCATATATGCTGCTATAGGATCATAAAAACTAGATTCTATTTGCTGCCCCAAATATGTTGTGATTTGATGGTGACGAGAAGACAACTCATTAACATTCTATTTTTCAAAATATGATTTCAGCTGAAGATTGTCACATCCCTGATATAAATCAAAACATTCGTTAATACAATAATCCAAGGGCAACCTTACCCTTTATTATTTCTGCTGGAAATTTTTTTCAAAGAATTCGATTTGAAATTCAAGATCTTGGGATTGTATTTGAGTCTCCAACTCGGCAAGATCTTATTCAGTTCTTATGGAAAAATCTTCCAAAAAATTCATCTTAACTTCATGGCTACTATTATAACTCCAATAATTCTCAAGGGTTGTTAGATTTTTTATTTTGTTTTAAAGAATATTAGAGGTAACCATAAGCCTATTTTTAAGCCTTAGGATATAGCCTTCCTAATGCTCAGAGAGGGTTCTCTCTATTTGATTTGTCTTTGTTGATTTTAATTGATTTTAGGCTAGTTATGTAGGATAAATTGGTTTTGGATTTTGATTTGATTTGGTGGTGAAATCACTTACTCAGATGGATATATGTAGATCTGTATTCCATTGGGCTAATGGAGTCAATATTTCAAGCCATCAGATCAGGATCACGTTCTAAAGGGAAATGTTTACAGGGCAAGATAGCTGAGTTACTTCAGATATTCAAAGCTGATGGTGAAAATGGTTTCAATCGAGGTAAGAGAGAAATTAAGGATTATCAAATCCGGATAATGAGTGAAAAGACAGAGGTCAGTCGAAAATAGGGATCAATTAAGGGTTCCTGAGTCTAGATATCAGTGGAAAACATGTAAATGATAAGCAGTTCAAGACAAAGTGCTTTTAACATATTCTGAAATAAAAATTCCTGATTTATCATTTAGATTTAGAACAAAATACAAGTATTGATGAAAAAAGTAATAAATTTACAAAGAAACAAGTGAAAATACTTCACTGTAGTGGCCCAACACATGAATCCTATAATATGATGCTTTATTGCTTTAATCCAGTCTGGTGACTTGAAATTGGTACAATCACCCTTAGGTTCAGAATAATACAACTATATAAATGTTCAACAATTCATCCACACTCGATACTTCTAAATGAGAAGTATTTATACAAAAAATCTTTACAAAATATACTAAAACAAACTTAGGAATTATTCATGGAAAATAAATATCTTCATGCAAAACGATAGTGACAACTTTCTAACTAATGCCAACTGTCCTTGTTTTTATTGAAATTATTGTTTGTTGTCTTCAATCTGTTGCTGTTTTCTCTCTTTGTTGTTCAACGAAGGCTACAACTAGGTAGTGAAGTGTCCTTTACACTAGTAGCTTTATCTTTGCTTTGTAATTTTTGATTTTGACTTTAAACTTTGACCTTGAACTGATACTCTTTAACCTGATACTCTTTCACTGTTTATTGTCCTATCTTTAACTGCAAAACTATAATTGTAAAGGTAAAAACAACATGATCTATTTTTATTTTTATTGCTCTATGCATACTGTAACCTGATTTCACAGTAAATCAATCATCTTTTCCTAGAATTATGTCTCTAACAATTTTATCTTCATCATCCTTCTGAAAATCTCAACAGCTTCAGTATAATTTAAGAGTGTCAGCTTGCTGATAAATATGTGTTTCACTTCATGCTGTAGGTAAAACAAATTCTCCAAATTCTTGTAGATTACCTTCCCTGTTGGAATAACTTGTGAGGAAGGTAGATTGGCCTACTCCTTGGAAACTTCTCTAATTTTCTTGTCATAGTCATCCTACTTCATTAGTTTGTCATGAATAACTAATGTATTTGGAAGGCCTTTTTGTCTTAGGACATCAAATTTCATCAGAAATCTTGTGATAGCAACCTCCATGTTTTGGCATTTGTCCTCTAGTTATATCATCAAATTATTTTTAGAAGTTACCTTCCTAACTTCTAGGATGGTTTATGTTCTGTCATTAATACCAATTTCTTATAGCTCTTGCCTGTCCTTAGAATTTAGAAACTTAACAATTTCAAGAGCTTCTTCAAGTTTCTTACCAAGCTCTTATTTGATCTTTTGAATGGCTTCTTTTGATAATTTTACTAAGTTTTTCTGCTCATATATAACTTGGATTGATGGAAAAATATCATTGACTGCTTCAATGGTATTGGTCGATAGCTGTTGTCTGATTTGAGCTATAGGTTCTTTCAATTTTAGATCTTTTTCTAATTTCTTCAACTACTCATTTAATCTATTTTCTCTTTGTTCTTTATTCTTATGCATTATCTTGGCAAGTTTATTTTCATCTTCAAGACTTTTAAGTTTTTCTTTAAGTCTGTTAATCTCATTAGTCTGAAAAGACATGTCCTGCATAAATTTTACTAACTTACTTGCTTCATTTGAATGTTGTGTTGCTATTGTTGAAGACTCTGTTGCTGAAGTTGTTGATGAAGTGACAGGTAATATTGTAGCCATGGGGAATATAGGAGCCAATGATTCTGCTAGTGTGGAAGGTATAACAGTAGTGACTACAGGAATGACAGTGACTAGGACTGGTTCTTTTTTGGCTTCTTTCTCCTGGACCAACTTGTCCATTTCATTCTCCATTTCCTTTATCTGAGCAATCAACTGTAGAATGAGATACATCATCTCATCTTTCTGATTTGTATCCTATAATACCTCCTTTGCTTGAGGATGTTCTATAGGGGGGAACTTTAGTTGCTTCTTTAATGCAACAATGTGCATTTTTCTTCTTTATCATTTCATCTGGAACTCTGATATTTTTAGGATCATATCCTATTTCAATTACTAATTATTCCAAATATTTAATTCTATTGTCTTTTGCCTGTGAAGATGCTTTTTCCAATTTGAGTTGATCTCTGATATTTGCAAGAGTGTTTTGCAACTTTTGTACACTCATGGCCTTGGTGTTCATTGTATAATAGATCATCTCCCCTTCCTGCTTATGAAACTCAATTTGGTCCAGAGGATAAATATCCTGGGCCAAGACTTCAAAAACTGTCTTTTTGTAATCGGAAGATGACTTGGGAGTTTGAACTGAGGGTTAAAGAAATGCCATCTGCATATTTTTATTCTTATAGTCAAAGGCTAAAAGTATCCTATTCAGGATGCCAAGAGTTTGTTTCAGATATTGAGAATATATTTCAGTTTTAATTTCTTCATTTCTAGCTTTGATTTCTTTGTATCTCTCTTTGATATCCAACTCCTTTTCTGCTGGTTTTTTAGATGAGGAAAATTCAATACTGTGCTACTTCTAAATAAGTTGAGTGTTTGAAGTTGTAGGCTGTTGATGTTCTTCAATTATTGTAGGAGGTGCATTGTCCTTTGATGCTATTTCTGTATCAATCACCTCTATTGTTTCCACTTATTTATTGGCAGGATTTAACTTTGGCTTTTTACTGTATCTCAATTTAAATTTAGTTTCAGTTGTAGTCTCCGCTGTGTATGATCCTTCCTCTCTATTTATTTTTTCATTCCTTTCTTCTTGGGCTAGATTCTGCAAGGTTTGACTAGTATCACCTTGTTTCTCTACCTCTACCAAGGTGTTCTCCAACCACTCATATTGATTGGAGAATTTCTCTATGTCTGGTTTCTTTTCATGTACATAGGGAGTCAATTTGCATTTAACTCTCATTTTACTAATAACTCCAAGGGGATCATAATACCACAGAAAAATTTTACTGAATTTGAATTCCTGTAAACATTTTTCAGCCTCTGGACCTGCAGCTCTATTGTTACAAGTAAAAGGACCAACCTGATTTTTCAATTTGAACTGTGTCTTCTTCTTTGCTTCCAAGAAATTAATTGCATCTGAATTAAGAATCTGCCTTATGTATTCAAGGGAAAATAACCTCATAGGGAGGTATTTGGGAAGTTTATATGGAACAAGACTTGATCCATATACTCTTATTTCAGTATGATTTTTGTACAAGTACCAATCAACTGTCCTATTATGCTCTGAAAACTGCATGACCTTTTTAATCTCCTCACTAATTTTGGGCTTCCTGCTGTTGTTCAGCAAATTGACCATAGGATGAATGAAAGAATCAGTAAAATATGTATAAGTGAACTCATTGGAGTCTTTCCTTATCAAGGAAGTAAAAAAGATGATTGATTGTGGGTTTCCTTCCACATTAAGCTTCTGAAGGTTTGTAGCAAATTTCTTAGACTACAAGTATAAAAACATATGGAATGAGAATGAGGAATACTTGAAAACACCTTTAGAAGGAATTTTGACCAACTTCTCATGAATATTGTCAGCAGGGTATTGGGAAAAATTAAAAATGGTAGCAAGAGGCTGACCAGGTGTGAAAGTAGATAAAAAAACCTAGCACTACAAAATCAACGTGTTCATTTGTAAAAAAAAAAGAATAAAAGACAACATGGAGATGATATATCTTGTCCTTTCATAGAATTTTGTAGAGGGGTATGGAGGATTTATCTTGGGAATTTCTACAGAAGAAGGCATGAAAGTAAAGAATATCTGGAACCTCTTGGGGATGTCCAGATTCAGGTATAGCTGAGTGAGGGCCTCAATGGATAAATGGATTTCATCAGACATGGGTTGTACCTAAAGCATCTAATTTATTGACTCAGCAGTAATGGTAAATAGGATTTATTATGGCTCTTTAATCAAGGAAATAACAGGATTGACAAAGTCTAATCACTTCTAGGCACTGAAAGGTCTAAGGGACAACATATTTTGTAAAATTTGATTCCCAGATGAAAACTTCAACAGCCTGATCTATGGATTTTTCTTGGCTCCAACTGTGGAGCTCAAGAAGGCAAAATTCTGCAACTGTGTTAGTAATCTTGAAGTCGGTGTGAGCTAAGGGAATGTGATCTACATCTACAATAGGGGGTTGTAGAGGATTGATAGCTACAATATTTCTGGAAGCCATTCCTTTCTTTGATTTATCAATATTTATTACTCTTTGACTTTAAAAACACTGATTTAGCCCTATAGGAGCACCTCTGGAAATTTATAACAGTTTGTAGGAGGATTTGGATAGAACAGGGGCATATCTTTTTTCTGTAAAAAGGTTTTAAACCTATTCAATTAACCAAAATATAATCTCTATAACAAAAGAGCAATTGCAGGACTTTAGAGTTTCTGTAAAATATGTCTAGGGTCTATAGTGCATTTTTTGTGACAAAAAGTAATCTCAAGACCTTGGAATTTTGTAAAAAGACACCTAGAGTCCGTAGAAAATGGATTGAAAGGCACATGAGGCTTTCTTCAAGTGTACAAAGGCTTAAATTTATTCAATTATTCAATCTCTGTGATTTTAAATAGTCTTAGGCCTCAGAATTTGTGAAAATATGTCCAAGGTTTACAGAAAAAGCTTTAGGAAGTAACATGGCTTTCTTTAGATTAGCAAAAGGGCTCCTAAATGATTCAATTAGCTGTATTACATCTTTAGATCAAGCAATAGGTCTTTTATTTTGAAGAATACCTAGGAAAAATGTAGATTTTGTTTCGCAGAAGGGTTTTGTGGTTGAAGAAGGCTTTCTAAGGCTTCAAAGGTCTTTATAATGCTTTTGACTGTTTCTGCAGAATTGTAGCAATGAATTGGTTGAATTATGCTTGTTTTTATCTTAAAAATAGAGTCGGAAACAATTTTTTCAGTCCGTAATGCTTCTTCTGTGGAAAATTGTAACGGAAAGGATGAAAGGGCACAATTGGGCAGTTTATATAATTTTTTTTTTAAAAACAGTGTTTTGCATTAATGGGCAGTCATTTCAAATGAGCAAGTGGTTTGCACGACGGGGAGAAAACCACTCAGTGGTTTTAGCAAGCTCCAGAGGTGGTTAGTGGTAATGTTTGTGGCGATGCGATCAAATAATAATCGGCCACGTAGCGATGAGGGAGACTCCGCAAACCGCACTTTTCGCAAGGTTTGGGGTGTGTTAACAATTGGGCAATGAAATGCGTGATAAGCTATGTTGGTCGTTCGATCTAGCTAGTGATGGTCTAAAGGATGGTAAAATGCGATGAACGTATCGAGATTTGATGGCATGGGGCCCGGGGTTTAGACTATGCAGTAGGTTATATGCATTAAAACTAAGGTTTAATACATATATTCGTGACTTATTATACTATTGGTTATATGTAATATGGTCGAGGTTTGTAATATAACCAATGGGGTTAGGGAGGAAGAAAAATTATAATGGGTGGGGATAATACGTAGTGGGACCAAGATTATATAACATGTGGGGAACTATTAAACTATATGTTTAAATAAAATGTACAGTTGGGGAATAATACATGTAAAGGAATTAATAAAAACACGAGGTAAAGGCTTATAAATGGATTTAATACATTATGTCAAATGTTAGTAATGTACATATGATTTGTAAAAATACACTAAGTTTCTAATGTAAAAACTTATGTCGGGGAGGGATATATGTAGTGGGACCTGACATATAGATTTTATCCATTTTAGACTTAGGGTTAAAGTATTTTGGGGTTTTCTGGGTATTTTTGAATAAAAGGGGACTTAGTAAAAGTATTTTTTACTTTTCCAAAGGAAAAAATGTGTTTTAACTTAGGAAAAGGGGTATTTGTAAGGAAAAATGTGTGGTAATGGGAAAAAGGGAAAAATGAAGGGGAGGGGGTATTTTTCACAAGGGGAATGATTTTGTACGAAATTTAGTAAATGAAATAACCAATTTTCTGATATCCATGCTTGTGAAAACTGCTTCTGCCTACCAATCTGCTACCCTAACATTCTTTTCTTCATTTGCATGGGTGCATTTGAGCTTGCAAACCCTTATTCATTTTTCTTTTAAACAACAAACTAACTAATTCTATCCTTATTTCTTCCAAGGGCTCAAATTAAACTGCTGAGCTCCTTATTATTCTCTACCTAACTACTGATCTGCCAAGATTAAACTGTTTGGCTAGATCTTTATTCTCTATCTATCAATATGAAATTTAAAGCATGAAGGGTTAAGATTAAGCAGTTTGACATTCATGGATTGTGGAATTTTAATAAGTTGCACATAATATTTATTTTGCAGTAAAAATAAATGGTAGTGGCATTTGGATTTGCATCAATTTCATGTTTTATTTTTGTCTCTTTTTGTTTGGGGTCCATTTTTATATTCTTTTGATATTTTTCTTTCAAGTCCTTTGATTTATCTTTTAGGAATTTTACCCTCTTTGCATTTTTTTTATTTTTTCTAATATGGGAAAATAATTTTGAAGAAAGTAAAGTATGTACATATTACAAGACTAATTAGAGTAAATTCAAAATTATGAATCCTATTATTATAGGACCCTAACAGTGGCTCCACATGGGGATGGAATTTCCTGGTGAAATGTCAAGAACTTTGTGATCAATAGCCTTGAAGTTTGATTGTGCTGGCCTTGAAACTGTTTTCTGAGCTCTGCATTATTCATACTTATGATAGTTTGTCTTTAAAAGCTTAGGGCCTTCTCTCCGAGCTTCAACTTTGCTAGAAAAACATCTAATCCAATCTAAAATCTGCAATGTTATGTACAATGAGTAAAGTAAACAAAGTGAACTATTGTTATTCTAGGGAATAGTAATGCTTCAACATTCTACCATTGATAGGTCCACCTGGCATATCTGATCCATCCAAATCCTTCAAAAAGAATGCATTGTTACCTCTATAACCATAAATTACATAAGGGCCTTTCCATAATAAATCAAATTTCCCATGTTTACCTTTCTCTTCTCTCTTGGAATACCATTTAAGAACTTTGTCACCTATATAAAAATCATCTTCCTTAGTATTCTTGTCAAATATCTTTTTAATATTTTCTTGAACAACTTGATACATGAGATAGACATTTTCCCTTGTTTTCTGCAAGTGTATGGTTTGATTTATCCTTCTTTGGATATCATTGGTTTCTACCTGTAGTTCTTGTATTATTTTCATCACTAGTACTCCTAGAGAAGATGGAAAAACAATATCCATCCCATAAACCAACTGATAAGGGTATGTACCTGTTATCACAAAATTGGACCTGATAGGCTTCTTGATCAATCAAATTCATGTAAATATTTAAAACCTAATATTTTGACTGACGCTTAACCTCCTCAGCTTGAGAGGGCTCTCTCAAGGGTTAATGATTTGGATAAAAGTATAGATGGATAACTCTATGTAGGGTAATAAACAGATAAATTATAGTGTCAAACCAGGAGGTAACTCCTCAAATCAGAATGTGTTATTAGCTGAAGAATCTACATGCATTTATACATGGAGGTGAGGCTATTGGGATTCCTCTCCCAATGACTCTTGGCCTTCCTTATTTCCTACTATTATTTATTATACAAAAATACATATCCACACCCATCCCATAGGATTAGGTGTCAACATTCCCCCCTTTAATCCGAAGGGATGTTGGTGATTCCAAGCATCGATCTGAACTTTTCAAACTTTTTTCTTCCAAGTGCTTTGGTGAAGATGAAATTAGCTTGGTTTTGTTTCAGTGGACAATATGATGGACAGCCTTGAATCAATATGATGTCGAATTAGATGGTACTTGTATTGATGTGCTTTGTTCGACTGCGGAACTTTGGGTTCTTTGGCCAACTTTGGCTGCGTAAGTGTTGTTTATCATGAGTGGTGTGGAAATACATTTGTTTCATTCGCAAATCTTCTGTGATTCCTCCATGAGTTTGCCACTTTCTTTTGGTTGCTTCAGCCCATCGCCACATATTCTCGCCTTGCCGTGGAACTACTGGAACTCGATCGTTTGTTAGATTCCATGAGACAGCTCCCCGATCCAAGACTCATGGTGTAACCTGTAGTAGACACCCCTGTTTCTTTGTCGCCATCAAAGTCTGAATCAGAGTATCCGATCAAGCTGAAGTCGCCTACCTGTGTATATTTGAGTCCAAAGTCTTGAGTCCCATTCAAGTACCTTAGCACTCTTTTTGCAGCAGACCAATGTCCTTCACAATGTTTTTGCATGAACCTTGAGAGGATTCCAACAGAAAATGAAATGTCAGGTCTGGTGGTGGTCAGGTAGATAAGACTTCCTACAAGCTGTCTATACTTAGTTGCATCCTCAAATTCCTTCCCTTCAATAGATGTGAGCTTCAAGTTTTGTTCCATTGGAGTGGTTAAGGGATTACAGTTATCCATGCCAAATTTGTTCAAGAGATCTCCAATGTACTTTTTTTGAGAAATAAATATGAATTTAGGATGTTGAATTACTTCAATACCCAAATAGTAATGAACATGACCCAAATCAGTCATTTCAAAACCTTTCTTCAACTCTTTCTTCATGGATGTTGTTGTGGATGATTTTGTCACCCTCCTAGAGACAGCCTAGAGTTGCCATAAACCAGTGCCTAGGACATCTTAATGTAGCAAGGAGTCCTTTATAGTTTGGGTTGTCAGTCCAAGGGACTCACCTACTATCTCTGTTGTGGATATTTGTCACCCTCCCTGAGGCTTGCCTAGAGTTGCCATAGACCAGTGCCTAGGACATCTTAATATAGCAAGGAGTCCTTTATAGTTTGGGTTGTCAGTCCAAGGGACTCACCTACTATCTCTTGTTCTAAACAAGGAAATGGAATTAGATTGAATGGGTCCAAATTCTCTCTCAGAGGCTGATACAAGGATGAGAGTAATGTAAAGGCATAATGTAAAACTTCAGCATGAAAGTATCAGACAGTTAAGAGACCATTTTACTGTAAAGAGGGCCAATTCATATAATATATCACAGAAATCAAATATCAAGAAGTGCAGGCTATGAAGAAACATAAGAAGATATTACTGGCAGAAGGGCGCATCAATTTACGAATCCTTAAGCCACTAATATAGCATAAATTATGAAAAGAGTGGACATGGAACAACATATCACTTCTAGGCCTATTTAAAGCGCTTGACTAATTCCAGAAAAGGGCACCACTTAAGATGAATCCTTACTGCAAACTAGTGAGCCACTCGCATTCTAGAACATGATACAAGAAGAAATTTTGCATGAAAAGAGATGATATATTAACACATGAGAAAAGTTACATACTGTGATATACCAAAGACCAGAATCCTCAATACAGTCATAACCCCTCCTCACTGAGACCCTACGGGCTCTGAAACTTCATACATAAATGTTACAAGACGAATACAGTAGTCTTCTCGCTGCATAGTTCGCTGACAGAAAACTGGAACCCTAACAATGTATTCTTTTTTGGTATTTATAGAGAAGACTGAAACTTATAGAGGAGGGGGGAGGGAAAAAGGAGCAATTAATGACTCCATTTCAATCCAATGGCGGAAAACACTCGCGCCTTTTTATGAATGACAAGTTATAAATAAATACCTAACCACCTGTATACAGAAATTAATGCTGGGAGATAAAAATCTCCTTATGTACAAGACATAAATAATAAAATATATACATCGGGGTGCTTCTGGCTGAAGGCAAATCTGCTACCATGAGAGTCCTGAGAAAATCTCCCATTCAGTACTGTACGCATGGCCTTTGATTTTGAATTAGAGTCCCGGACCTTAAATGCGAGGTGAACTTCTCTGGAGGGTTCCGAGAATCTACATCTGTATTTCCTTTAATAGTAGTCATTTCATGTACCGGCTCCAGCTTCTTCATTAAATTTCGCCTACAGGAAATCACCTTCTGATATGTTCTTGATTCTCTGGAATGGAGGCGGTGGATTTAGACGCCTCCTCTACCATTTCAGAACCTGCAAAACCCCGAAACTGTTAGAAAAACTGACTCAGACGAAGGCAGAGGTGACGGAAGTGTGAATGGAGGAGATGATGGGGACACAGACCAAAAACGGTGACATACAGGGTGTTGGGAGCAAACAATGGAGGTTTTCGCAAAAAGAACGAAATGTCACACAGAGGGGGCGGGAGGAAAAACTAGCGGCAAATGTGAATAAAACACATAAAAATATATGTATATATATATTGGCGCGGAGGGATGTACGGGGGGAGACACGTAGGCGAACAAGGGGCAAATGGGAGGTGACGTGGCGGGTGAATTAATGGGCGGAGGCGTGTAACAGTGACACGGTGGCGGGCTGTGGGACGTGGCGGGTACGTATCAATGGGCGAACGATTTTGTTACATCTCCGCCGTTGGATGGAGATCTGGAGATCCGACGGTCTTTGTGAATCCCGCTGCCCAGCCATTGGTTGAAGTTTAGTGTGCGGGGGATGGGCGGTTTCTCGCTCGTACCAAGAACACGTGGCACATCCCGTGTGGAATCGCTGGCGTTTGGTCCGAAACCGCCAGCCGACAAGAGTGGTGCGGGGGGGAAAACTGCCGGTTTTGTTGTGTGCCGGGGCCATATGCGGGGTCCTCACTCTTTGACGATCACCGCGCCGTTGATTTAATTGAATCGGACGGTTGCGACGATGCCCGGGACTCAAATGATAAGCCCCCCTTTTCTTCTGGCCTGTGGTCCTGGACTCGGGTCATATAGCAATGTCAAGAGGAGGGGCTGAAGACTTTGGGGGCTTTGGCCTGATGTATTTAAAATATGAATTTTAATCATTCGAACAGAGTATTTTTTAGAGCGGCATGGGGGGGTTTTTTAGCCATAAAATATAATGAAAACAGGTTTGAAAGGGATCGACGGCTAAATCTGAATGGAGGGGGAAAAATGTACAACATCGGCTCCATCTGGGGACGACATGCTCGACTTCGGGCATGTCGAGAACACGCAGAACATTCAAAATTTCCATTCTGCCGCTCAATTTCTTCTGCGCTTCTCCTTCCGGTAACTATCAGCATTCTTTTTTCTTTGCAAAAACTAAAATGAAAGCAATTTATATACAGTATATACATTCTGGCATTCTTCACCTGGGTCAGAATTGGAAATATGGCTTGAGGAATTGGCCATTCACGGGCGCATCCAACAAATCACCCTGTAGATTCTCCAACATAAAAGTATTATTTCGCCCATGACTCATGATTCTGAATGGACCAAACCATAATGGATCAAACTTAGCGTGCTTGCCCTTTTCTGCTCTGCGAACATCCCATCTAAGAACCAGGTCTCCAACTTGAAAATTCCTATCCTTTGCATGCTGATCAAAGACCTTCTTCATTTTTTCCTGGTATTCTATTAGTCTCTGGTCTACCTGGTTCCTTGTTTCCTCAAATTCTACCAGCTGATTAATTCTCCTAATCATCTCGTCTGGTTCTTCCTGGTTTTCCTGCATAAAACGTGCCACTGGTAATGCCAATTGCACAGGAAACACTGCAGCCCGCCCATATACCAGCTCATATGGAGACCTGCCTGTTGCTCTTTTGCTGGTTATCCTATTGGCCCACAGAGCAAACTTCAATTGAGAGTCCCAGTTTTTCTGATTTTCAGCTATCGTTTTCTTCAGCGCTCTCACTAGGGTTTTATTAGATGATTCTGCTAAACCATTCCCCTGGGGGTAATATGTCGTGGAATGAGTTAATACAATATTATATCTTTGGCAGAAGTTTACAAATCTAGTAGATTTAAAAGATTGAGCATTATCAGTTACAATCCTTGCAGGACAGCCAAACCTAGATATGATATTGTCTTCTATAAAATTCATGATTATAGCATCTGTAGCTCTTCTTGTAGGTATGGCTTCCACCCATTTCGTGAAATAGTCTGTGGCTGTCAGTATCCATTTATGTTGGCCACTTGATGGGGGGTGTATTTCTCCTATAAAATCTAATCCCCATTTCTGGAAGGGTTCATTTACATGAATGGGAATCAAGGGCAAAGATGCTAACTTCTGTCTTTCTGCAAACCTTTGGCACTTGTCACATGCTCTGACCCAAGCAAAGGTATCTGAATACAATTTCGGCCAGTAAAAACCAGCCTTCAAGATTTTATTGGTTGTAGCCCTCCAGCTGTAGTGTCCTCCACATATTCCCTCATGAAATTCTGTCATTATATTCTGCACTTCATTTTCTGTGAGGCATAACAGCAATATACCCAGAGGGTCTCTCCAATAGAGTTGTCCATTAGCAATGACATACTTCTGAGATCTCATCCTTACAGCTCTGTACTTTACCTTGTCACATCCTGGAGGACAGCTAAGTGTCAACAGATATTCAACTATTTGCTTATACCACGGACTAGTCAGATATTTCACATGTACCTTTTGTGTGGCCATTTCTAGTCCATGTTGCTCCTCTTCTTTTTCTGATTCTTCATTTGCCACCATGGATAGATTAATGCCCAGAGCCTGATGATTGGATTCAGATAACATCTTGGCAAGTCCCTGTCCCTTGATCAATTTAGTAGGCTTTATGTCTAAATCATACTCCTGAATTTTTGCAATCCATCTTCCCCTTCTGCCCTCACTGTCTCCCTGAACTAGAATGTCTTTTACAGCTGCTGTGGGAACATAAGCAGTAATATGGGACTGCAAAATATAAACTCTAAAAGATTTAAGGGACTTTACCAAGGCATATGCTTGCTTCTCCAGTATATTATATTTCAATTCAGCATCATACAATACCTGACTGAAGAACGCTATGGGTTGTTCATATCCCTCTTCATTTTTCTGCAGTAATACTCCAGCGATTGTGTGAGGTGAAGCAAATGAAAATACCATAAATGGCTTACTGTAATCTGGTCCTGCTAGCACAAGAGCTTCAGCAAATTCTTGTTTAATTCTTGCAAATGCATCCCTAGACTCCTGAGACCACCTAACTTCGTTGTCCTTTTTCAACATATTGGTTATGTGCCTAACTATTTCTGCATAGTTAGGAATGAATCTCCTTAAAAAATTTATTCGGCCCAAAAACACCTGTACTTTTTTCTTATTTCTTGGCAAAGGAATGCTGTTTATCACTTCCACTCTCTTAGGATCAATTTTTACACCATCCTTAGTCACGATATGTCCTAAGAGTTTTCCTTCATCTAATGCAAACAAAGATTTTTGGGGATTCAGAGAAAGGCCGTACCTTCTGCATTTCTCGAAAGTTCTTCTCAAGTGCACAATATGCTCATCATCATTCTTCGAGAATACCGTGATATCATCAAGATATACCACCAAGAACTTGTCTTGTTCTCCAATAAAGGCTATGTCCATTGCCCTTTGAAAAGTAGCACCTGCATTAATCAGTCCAAATGGCATCCTTACATACATAAAGGTTCCCCATGGCGTGGTGAACGCAGTCTTCTTCTGATCTTCTGGGAAAACAGCTACCTGATTGTAGCCTGAAAATCCATCCATCATTGACATTCTGGATGCTCCCACCACTTTCTGCAAGATGTGATCCATTTTAGGCAGTGGGTAATTATCTTTGAGAGATGCTCTATTCAAATTTCTGAAGTCTACACACAGTCTTATTTCTCCATTCTTTTTTCTGATAGGAACAAGATTCGCTATCCATTCTGAGTACCTCAAGGGCACAATTATTTTGGCCTTCAACAATTTTCTAATTTCTTTCTCAATTGAGGGAAGAAGCAGGGGGTTAATCTGCCTGAGCTTCTGTTTGTATGGCTTTGCATTCTCCCTCAGTGGAATCTTGTGTTGTATAACATTTACATCAAAAGTTTTTAGGTCCTCATAGGACCAGGCAAAAACATCTTTATAAGACTGAAATAATTTTAAGTACTTTTCCCTATATTCCTCTGAGACTCTTTTAGATAACTTAACAATTTTGGGATCAGTAGCAGTACCCAGATTCAAATCTCTCATTTGGTCTTCTTCTACTGCTTCGTTTGGCTGCATGGGAACATCATTCTTATTGAATAATCTTTCTAGAGGCACTAGACCTTTAGGGATGACATTTCCTTTCAGCTGCAGCACTTTATTTCCTGCTATATTCTCTTCCCATTTGCCTTCAGCAATGTTTTCAGCTTCTTCCTCCTCATCATCATCAATCTCCATACCTGTGAATTCTCCCACTGTCTCCATGAATCTCTTCATCTGTTCGTCATCCTCGAAAACCTGCCAATGCTTTATATTTTCTGGGATAGATGGTCTGTAACGTACCTCCACTTCATATCTTAACAATGGATTCTGAGGAGGCCGGAATGTACTGGCAGCCACAGCAAGAGAGTCTGCTATTCTGTTATGTTCCCGGGGCATGAACTGTATATTAAATGCTGAGAAGAAATTTTCTATCATGTCCCATACTTCGTTTCTATATGCTCTGAGCCGAGGATGTTTAGCTTGACATTCATTCTTAATCTGTCTCACTATCAGCTCAGAGTCTCCCAACGCTTTCAGACATTGGATGCCCATTTTTCTAGCTGTCTGTAGGCCCAATAACAATGCTTCATACTCAGCTACATTGTTTGTAGCTTCATATTCCAATTTAAAAGACAGTGGCACCCATTTTCCTGCAGGGGAAATCAACAACACTCCTGCTCCATTACCCTCCCTTGAATTAGCTCCATCAAAATGCAAGATCCATATACCTGACTCCTGCTCTTCTTTAGGCTGCTCGGCCTGAACCTGACCAAAAAGGGTCTCATGTGCGTAATCCTGATTTTCTTCCAACATAAAACATGAAAAGTCCCCTTCTTTGTTATAGATTGGGGAATTATCTGAGCAGTCAGCCCTGGTTACTGTTTTGACAAATCTGGTCTCCCTGTATAACCTCCTTTCTTGACCTCCAAAGACTGGGACAGTAGCATATGTTAGATCCAATTTAATTGACCCCCCAATCTTGGTACCCCGGGACCTTGACAACAGCATGCCAAAGCGGGCTGGGATATCAGCGACCACAATGTCCATGACCACACTTTTTACTGGGATTTGAGCTAAATTGACTACTAAATCTTTTATCATTCCCAAGCATTTAACCCTTTTAGAATCAAATGAATATAAATCTTTGTATGGTCTTGTAATTTGCAGTCCTAGTTTCTCCATGACAGACAAAGGCATAAGATTATGGGATGCCCCAGAATCTAGCATACAATTGTGAAGTAGCAGGTCATGAATGACTAGGGACACATAAAAGGGGGGAGTAGAAGGGTCTATCTCCTCGACGTGTGGGCCAAAGACTACCATGGGTCTTTCTTCTTGAAGATTTAGACTATCAGGTGCAATTGGTAGTTCAGGAAGAGGTATGAAAGAGGTAACCTGAGACTGATATACAGGCTATTTTAGCAATTCAGTCAGAGGAACAGGAATCTTAATCTTTTCAAGCTCTCTTTGCAAATTAAAAGCAGATGTGGACTTTTCTATCATTACTTCTTTTGACTCCTTATTCTCAACTGAGGACTTGACTTCTTTTGACACTGGCTCAGCATTAGAAGGACTGGCTATTTTAGAGGAAGAAGGAAGCTGATCAGTTGACTGCAAGGGGATATTCAGGAGATTCTTACCTTTTTCTATGCATTTCTTTGTTGCCGATTCCTTTTGAGCAGATGCTTCTTTCTGAGGTGGATCTTCTCCTTGCTCCTGAGTTCGGGTCCTCTTCCTCGAGGATCTGAGATCATATTGGACATTGAATTGGGCTTCCATGAAATCAGCAAATTGCTTGCAATAATGGTCAATATCTGCTTCTTCATCTTCTTCTTCCAGGGGTCAGTCCATATCATCATTGTTTGAAAAAGCCAGATTGGAATCTTCTGGAGTCATCTGCTGGTCCTTCCAGGTACAAGGGATGAGGTACCTGATCTTGCTACTCCCTTGTCTCTCTCGGCAATATTTGGAGAGGTGGCCTCTTATACTGGGGATTATACCCTCTGTTCGGAGCATTGTAATAGTTCTTGGGAGCTGCGTTTTTAGCTTCTAGTTCCATCTTAACCATCGTCTTTATCATTTTACCTATTTCATCCATTTTATCTGAATCTTTATCCTGGTTAGAGGTAGAAACCTCTTCTTTACCTTTCCTCCTGGCATCTGGTTCAATTCTCCCTTTTAACTTTCCTGTGGAGGCAAAGTTCGCTTCTAGTTCCAGAGCATCCGATTGTGCATCATCTAGTGTGGCAGGTTTCCTTTCTCTCAAGGAGAATCCGAAGTCAAAGTCGAAGGCTGCTATGAAGATTATCTTGGCAGCAGCTTCATTTGGCTTCATTTCCGGAGGCAAGCTTAGATATAACTTGTTGAACCTTTTGATAAATTCTGATACTCCTTCATTCTGTTTCTTCTTCATAGTATAAAATTTGGTGAGACACTGACCGTGATCTTTCTTTTCTCCCCATTTTCTGAGAAAAGCATTCTCCATTTGATCCCAGGTGGTTATTGAGCGATTTCCCAGTGTCTTAAACCATTTTCTGGCTTCTCCTTCCAAAGACTGCACAAATAATCTCAAAACCACATCCAGGTGTTCAACATTCAAATTTTCTGCAAAAGAGCAGAAGGTCTCGAGATGTTTCTGAGCATCAATATCATTTTCACCATTGAACCTTGGTAGAATCTTTAGATAATCCTGCGGCATATCATTCAACACCTGGGGTAAAGCCAGAGGAGCATATTTGTTCAGGAGAAATGCAGGAACATTGGCCATTGGAGGCGGTGGAGGTTGCACAACAGTCTGAGGAACAAATCAAGGGAGAGGGGTAGGGGGAAGCGGAGTGTGAATAAAAATGGGAATATATTGCACCGAGGTCTGAGGTGTGGATGGGAATAGTTCTCGGTTAACAGGAGCTACCTCAGTGACCTCTTTAATTTCTTTAGCCTCGAAAACAGGATAAGATTCTTCTCCAATTGAGGCACTTCCCCTACGTGGGGTTTCTAAATAAAGCTCGGGATTTTCTGTTCTAACTTCTTGAGAAGAAGAGGGCGGATAATCTTCAACAGAACACTCGGAATTTTCAGCACGGGCTGACTTCCTCTCCTTCCAAACTCTTTTATGAATAATTTTCTCTGGGTCAGACACGTAGGGTGTTTTCAGTTGAGCTGTATCTGACCTCAAATGCGGCCTACAAGGAGCCAGGACTACCGATAAGATTTATCCAATAAAGACCAGTGGAGTCGCCAATGTGAGAAATCCGCAACTCTTCACCTCTCTGTGCTCACCTGATTAGAGAGTGAAATAATTTGTCGAAAACCCAGGGAAACTGATATTCTTGAATTCGCTCCCCGGCAACGGCGCCAGAAAGATGTTGTGGATGATTTTGTCACCCTCCTAGAGACAGCCTAGAGTTGCCATAGACCAGTGCCTAGGACATCTTAATGTAGCAAGGAGTCCTTTATAGTTTGGGTTGTCAGTCCAAGGGACTCACCTACTATCTCTTGTTCTAAACAAGGAAATTAAATTAGATTGAATTGGTCCAAATTCTCTCTCAGAGGCTGATACAAGGATAGGAGTAATATAAAGACATCATGTAAGACTTCAGCATGAAAGTGTCAGACAGTTAAGAGACCGCTTTACTGTAAAGAGGGTCGATTCAATAATATACCACAGAAATCAGGTATCAAGAAGTGAAGGAAATGAGGAAGTATAAGAAGATATTACTGGCAGAAGGGCGCACCGGTTCACGAATCCTCAAGCCACTAATATAGCAGAAATTATGAAAAGAGTGAACATGGAACAACATATCACTTCTAGGCCTATTTAAAGTGCTTGACTAACTCCAGAAAGGGCACCACTTAAGATGAATCCTTACTACAAACTAGTGAGCCACTCGCATTCTAGAACATGATACAAGAAGAAATTTTGCATGAAAAGAGATGATATATTAACACATGAGAAAAGTTACATACTGTGATATACCAAAGACCAGAATCCTCAATACAGTCATAACCCCTCCTCATTGAGACCCTACGGGCTCTGAAACTTCATACATAAATGTTACAAGACGAATACAGTAGTCTTCTCGCTGCACAGTTCGCTGACAGAAAACTGGAACCCTAACAATGTCTTCTTTTTTGGTATTTATAGAGAAGACTGAAACTTCTAGAGGAGGGGGGAGGGAAAAAGGAGCAATTAATGACTCCATTTCAATCCAATGGCGGAAAACACTCGCGCCTTTTTATGAATGACAAGTTATAAATAAATACCTAACCACCTGTATACAGAAATTAATGCTGGGAGATAAAAATCTCCTTATGTACAAGACAAAAATAATAAAATATATACATCGGGGTGCTTCTGGCTGAAGGCAAATCTGCTACCATGAGAGTCCTGAGAAAATCTCCCATTCAGTACTGTACGCCTGGCCTTTGATTTTGAATTAGAGTCTCGGACCTTAAATGCGAGGTGAAATTCTCTGGAGGGTTCTGAGAATCTACATCTGTATTTCCTTTAATAGTAGTCATTTCATGTACCGGCTCCAGCTTCTTCATTAAATTTCACCTACAGGAAATCACCTTCTGATATGTTCTTGATTCTCTGGAATGGAGGCGGTGGATTTAGACGCCTCCTCTACCATTTCAGAACCTGCAAAACCCCGAAACTGTTAGAAAAACTGACTCAGACGAAGGCAGAGGTGACGGAAGTGTGAATGGAGGAGATGATGGGGACACAGACCAAAAATGGTGACATACAGGGTGTTGGGAGCAAACAATGGAGGTTTTCACAAAAAGAATGAAATGTCACACAGAGGGGGCAGGAGGAAAAACTAGCGGCAAATGTGAATAAAACACATAAAAATATATGTATATATATATTGGCGCGGAGGGATGTACGGGGGGAGACACGTAGGCGAACAAGGGGCAAATGGGAGGCGACGTGGCGGGTGAATTAATGGGCGGAGGCGTGTAATAGTGACACGGTGGCGGGCTGTGGGACGTGGCGGGTACGTATCAATGGGCGAACGATTTTGTTACATCTCCGCCGTTGGATGGAGATCTGGAGATCTGACGGTCTTTGTGAATCCCACTGCCCAGCCATCGGTTGAAGTTTAGCGTGCGGGGGATGGGCGGTTTCTCGCTCGTACCAAGAACACGTGGCACATCCCGTATGGAATCGCTGGCGTTTGGTCCGAAACCGCCAGTCGACAAGAGTGGTGCGGGGGGAAAACTGCCGGTTTTTTTGTGTGCCGGGGCCATATGCGGGGTCCTCACTCTTTGACGATCACCGCGCCATTGATTTAATTGAATCGGACGGTTGCGACGATGCCCGGGACTCAAATGATAAGCCCCCCTTTTCTTCTGGCCTGTGGTCCTGGACTCGGGTCATATAGCAATGTCAAGAGGAGGGGCTGAAGACTTTTGGGGCTTTGGCCTGATGTATTTAAAATATGAATTTTAATCATTCGAACAGAGTATTTTTTAGAGCGGCATGGGGGGGTTTTTTAGCCATAAAATATAATGAAAACAGGTTTGAAAGGGATCGATGGCTAAATCTGAATGGAGGGGGAAAAATGTACAACAGATGCAATATAGCTCTCATTGTTTCCTGTTATCAAAAGATCATCTACATATACCACAAGATATACAACTGTTTTTCCAACTTTCTTAACAAACAAAGTTGCATCATCAAGATCAAAATGTTTGAATTCAAGTTTCAGAAGATGCTCGGTCAATTTCTCATACCAGGCTCGTGGTGCTTGCTTGAGGCCATACAAGGATTTTACAAGTTTTCAAACTTTGTTTTCTTGACCCTTTACAAAAAATCCTTCTAGCTGGGACATATAAAATTTCTCCTTTAGATCTCCATTCAAGAAGGCTGTTTTTACATCCATCTGATGGAATTTCCATCCATTTTGAGCTGCTAGGGCAAAGAGAGTCCGGATGGTGGTCCATTTTGCTGTGGGAGAAAAAGTTTCTTCATAATCAACTCCTTCTTTTTGTGCAAATCCTTTTGCCACAAGCATGGCCTTGTGCTTGTCAAGTGAGCCGTCTACTTTGTACTTGTTCTTGTAGACCCACTTACAGCCAATTGGTTTCGTTCCCAAAGGCGGATCAACCAGCTTCCAAGTGCCATTCTTTATCAAGGCATCATACTCCTTCTGCATCGCTTCTTTCCATTCATCATGAGAAGCAGCTTCTTTGAAGGAAGTTGGTTCATGATCTGTAGACAAACTCAATTCACAGTTATAAGCAATATCCATATCAACAGGGGAATCCGAATTATCTACATCACCTTCGATTTCTTGAGTGGAACTTCTTGTTCCTGTTTTTCCAACCTCATCAGGATGAACATCCTCCAGTGTCTTTGTCAGCCATTTGGGGGGACCTTTCTGAGATGGCCCAGGCTGGTCACTTGACTGAGTTGGGATTGATTCAAGATTCAATCTCCCAATTCTGTCAATCACATCATCCAATGTGTCATTCGTGGTTGTTTCTTCATGTGGGGGAGAGAGTGCTTCAGGACATGATTCCACAGTTTGATTCAATATCAGAATCCCCCCTTCAAGATGTGGAATCTCATTATCAAATTCTTGGAAAGACTTTGCATGTGTGAATCTATCCAGGCGATCAAGTTGCCGCTCAACAACCTTGTCACTCTTGGAAGATTCAAGGAATATGACATCTCTTGCTATCACAAAATTCTTATTTGCTTCATCATAGAGACGATATCCTTTGGAGGTATTGGAGTACCCCAAGAAGATACATTTTCTGCTTCTAGCACCAAGTTTGTTCCTTTGACCCTTGGGTATCAAGGCATAACAGGTGGACCCAAAGACCCTGAAATGCTTTACCGAAGGAATGTGGCCATGCCACACTTCAAAAGGAGTTTTGTTTCTAATTGAACTTGAAGGACACCTATTCTTTATGTAAACAGCACATAGAACTGCATCATCCCAAAACATCAATTTTACATTCTTGAAAAATAACATGGAGCGGACCATATTTAAAATGGTTCTGTTCATTCTTTCAGCTACATCGTTCTGTTGTGGATTATATGGCACAGTTTTTTGATGTTTGATTCCATGTTGACGAAGATAATTTTCAAATTCATTTGAAGTGTATTCTTTTCCATTATCAGTACGTAGAGAGCCAATATGTGTTTGTGCATCATTTTCAATCCATGCATGAAAATTCTTGAAAGTTTGAAAAGCATCAGACTTATTCTTCAGTAAGTAAATCCAACACATTCTGGTGTAGTCATCAATAAATGTCATCATGTATTTGTTTCCATTTGCAGAAGCAATAGGCATAGGGCCACATAAATCTGAATGAAAAAGTTCAAGTTTTCTATGTGCTCTGGAGTGTGAATCATGAAATGGCTGTTTGCTATGCTTTCCTAGAATACAAGCATCACATTCCTTAGGTTTTCTAGGAATCGTAGGCAGTCCATTAACACCATTTTTCTTCAATAAAAGAAGGTTGTCATAGTTTAAGTGTCCAAATCTAGCATGCCATAAAAGACTTGATGGGAATGTACCTTCATCATGATGTGAACTGAATGCAAAGTTTTGAGCATGAGCAGATGAACCTTTCAGCTTCAAGAGTCTTCCTTCTTCTATTCCCTCCATGACAAGTGAGTGATCTGATGCTTTTCTGACCTCTGCCTTGCCATCAAAAAAGTGAATTGAGTGTCCTTGCTGCCGGATTTCGACCAGGGACAACAAGTTTCTCTTCAACTCAGGGAGGTATAGAACCTCATGTAGGATATGATCAGGAAGACCAGGCAGTTTAAGCCTGACTGTGCCAAGCCCCGATGGCTTGAGTTTGGATTTATCTGCGAAATATACTGCTCCATCAACTTTGTCAGTGAATTCTTCAAAAAAATATTTTCTAAATGTCATGTGACATGTTGCTCCTAAATCTAGCAACCAATCATCTCTCCATGAAGTAAATGAAACATCAAATAGGTTTTCAGTTACTCCATTGTTACAATGTGCTAGAACAGAATGAGCTGATTCAGCTGGTTTACCTTTTTCTTTGTCATTAGTTTTATCTTTGTCTTGATTTGTTTGCTGCTGAGCTTTAGATTGTATGCCCCCTTTTTCTCTGAAGTTTCTTCTTCGTCTTCTGCCTTCTCTTCCTCTGGATGGACCTGAAGCATGTCTCTTTTCTCTCTGTGCCAAGTAGGCAGCCTCTTTAGAAGATGAAGGGACTGTCATCTTCTTTTGAAGGAGGAGAGAAAAAAACTTTGCTGGAGAATCTCTTTTGAAGGAGAGAAAACAAAAATACTCTTTGCAGGAAAATATACTGAAAAAACTCTTTGCTGCAAATATACTGAATTTAAAAGGACAGAAACACTTTTTTCTAAAAGAATGAATTTAAAAGGACAGAAAAGCTCTTGCTAAAAACTGAATTCTACACCAAAAAATATATATATATTTTTTGTTTTGTTTGGAAAAAAAATTTGTATGAGTAGCAGTTTTATGAAATGGAAGGGCGATATCAATGTTATGGGAGGGGACGAAATTATGAAGGTGAATGGGGCATATGGGCAGTATGGGCGTATGGTATTAAAAGGCGGAATGGGCAGTATTATGAAATGGGCGTACGGGCAGTATGGACGTATGGTATTAAAAGGCGAAATGGGCAGTATTATGAAAGTGAATGGTATTAAAAGAAGGGAGGGCAGTGAGAATAAAGGGCGTGGTATTATATGAAGGCGATATTGATATTAAAGAATCGAAGGCGGAAGTGTTTGTAGGTGGGGCGTGGTATTGAAAGATGGGCAGCGTATTACATATGGAGGCAACATTGTATGGTGCGCAGCGTTGTATGGAGGCAGCGTTGTATTATAACATATGATAGCGTTGTTACATATGGGCAGTGGTATGATAAAATGGGAGGGGTGGAAATATATCACCAACAGTGAGACAGACGGCGCCACGTATTAATATCACTCCGATACCACCAACAACGTTTTATACACAATGTATTATATGGACAGCGCTGTATGGAAACGAACTGTGCAGACAGTGGTGTGTATTGATATTTATGCAGTGGGAACGTTGTGAGAGTAGTGAGGCAGTATATAGCGTATATAGTGAGGCGTTATATAGCGTATTGATATTATATGCAGTGGGAAAGTTGTGACAGTAGTGAGGTAGTATATAGCGTGAACGTTGTGGAGATAGAGTAGTGAATTACATGACAGACAGGCGGAGGGTCGAACCAGCATTGAATTTGGAGTGACAGCAGTATTTGGGCTGAGGGAAGAGATGGGTAGGGGGAACGAGTAGAAGGGAGGGCGCAGTCGAATGGGGAGTGTAGGTGAGGGAAGTGTGAGGGGCGTTGGGTAGGTGAGGGAGAAGTGAGGGCGTTACAAAAAAAACTGAAATGGCAGTTGCAGGTGCTGAGTTGCAGGAACTGTAGAAATTGCAGGGGCTGCAAAATACTTAGATATTGTAAGAGCTGAATCTGCAGAAGTCAGAGACTGTAGAATTGTAGAGTGGCAGGGGCTGTAATTTGCAGAATTTCAGGGTCTGCAGAATTGCAGAATCTTCAGGAGCTACAGGAGCTGAAAATGTCAGACCTGTGGATAATTGAAGAGAAAAAAAATGCAGAATAACAGTATAGCAATTTAGGAGCAGCAAAAAACTATTAATAAAAATTGACTGAGCAAAGGAGAGGGAGTTACACCACAGGCAGAAATGCCAATAGTGGGGCTGGCTTTGATACCATGTCAAACCAGGAGGTAACTCCTCAAATCAGAATGTGTTATTAGCTGAAGAATCTACATGCATTTATACATGGAGGTGAGGCTATTGGGATTCCTCTCCCAATGACTCTTGGCCTTCCTTATTTCCTACTATTATTTATTATACAAAAATACATATCCACACCCATCCCATAGGATTAGGTGTCAACAGATAGAGATAGGTTGAGAATCTCATCAGCAACTACACATTGGGCTTATGGATTCAAAATAGTTTCAGTAACCAATGAATCTACTTAATATGAAAGTTGAAGCATATCAGAGTTTTAATCAAGGAATAACACACATGAAACTGTAAAAGCACAACCAGTTCATTTATATAGGAAGTCAGAGCATCTAAAGATGAATTTTGAGTAATATAGATAAAAACCATTACAATAGGATAATAAGAGATGCAAATAGAATAGGAACACACCAAGACTCCTTCCAAATCCCAAGTTGGTTAAGTAGAAACTCTCTGTATTAGCTAAAAACCAGTTAATTACAATAAGCACAGTCTTTTGCTAAAAATGTCCAACCCTTTACTAATTCGACTTCTTAGTCGTTAATAAACAATTTACAACATTAGATGATCTCATCTTACGCTAGATAAATCGAATTCCTGACTCTTGACACCTTGCATAACCATAATACATTGGATTTATTACAAAAAGACAACTAATCTACTAAATAGTCCTATTACAAATAGGATTCAAACTCCTTATCTCTATCCATAATAGCCTTATCTAAATTAAATGACATCATTTTCCAAGTGTATCAACACATGGTCGAATCTAGATTATAGGCTTCAACTCTTCATGATCATATTTCTATCCTCCACCAAAATAGGAAACAGTCCCCTGTTTTTTAGGCATAGGGCCCTTTGCACTCTTGCAACATTCTGACTATCATGAACTCATAATTTTGAGGTCCTTAGCTATTGGAAATTGAATTAACACATGCCAAAACTCCTCCTTAAGCTCCAACTTTCCAAAATCATCTTCAAACTGTTCAAATGAGCTGTAATACACTGCGCTATGAAAACAAAGCAGTTTCATAGCGCTTCCCTTTAGCCCTTTTTTCTTCAATTTTTTGACTTCTTTCCTCCAAAATTATCTTAATTTCCTTTAAATACATCCTCCCTAGAAATTTCAGTTCTTGATCCATTATTTTACCCCTCAAAATTTGATGAAAAAATGGCAAGGAAAGCTGCTACAGTAGTTTCGTAGCGCTCTTCTCCCTTTTTACTCTGTCTGTGCTACGAAACTGCTGAGTGGGAAGTTTTGCTAAAAATTTCCTAATTATAAATTGTAAATGTGCCAAATACTCAAAATCAACTTGATTCATCATTTAAAAACCATATCAACTAAAAAACACAGTCATTTCAGCCTTCATGAGGTCCCTTCTTCAATTTCACTTGATTTATCTATTGAATCTTCAATGACTATTATTTTAATACCTATGCTCTTTAACTCATCTTGAATCAATTTCAGCTGTTGCTCCAAGTCCTCCACTCGATCTTTAAGTCTTCTTTTGTTAGATCTCAAGTGAGTATTTATTACTGTAACAAACTTGGCTTCCTTAATTGTTGGGACTGTCCATTTGAAAAACTGCTTTGCACTACTTGGAGTTTCAAAAATAGAGCCAGATTGACCTTCCCACAGTGCATTCATTCTTTTAAACTCTGCTTTCTCAACACTATGCTTTCTAGCCCTCTTTCTCATCACAACAATTTCTTGGTTTTCCAACCTCAATTTTTCCTCAAGATGTTGAAACTCTATAATATCTTCTTTTCCCCTATTTGTTCTGCCGGCTATATGCTTCACTATAGGTGATGAGAGATCAACAACTTCCTCAGGAGCTTTAACTGTCTCAATATATTTTTGAACTTCCTAGCTACCTTCCTTGAGTTTCTTAGCATGCCTAGTTATAGGCTTTCTTTCTTGAAAGATGAAAGCTACATCTTCCCCCTCAAAATCAAGTTTCTTTGCAGACTTATCCCTTTTCTGTTTATGCTCATCTTCCCCAATGAACTCAGCTTGAAAAATGGGTGTCTCCTCTATGTCAATAACATGAAGGATGTCATCTAGATTTCCCTTTTTTACTGGGCTGTCCTCTGCAACAATTGTCTTCCCTTTTAATGTCGCTGCCTGGCTTCTTGTTACTCTTTTGATTTCCTGTTTGTTGATAGCTTGTTTCTGTTTTTCCTCTTTGACAATATTTGACCTCTGTTTTGCAAATGATGGAGTTGGTGTATCAAGAAATTTTGTTTGCTCTACCCTTTTCTCATTTTTCTTCCTTGGCTTCAGTTTTGCAAATTCCTTTGGTTTTGCAACCATAGGTTGAATAGGCTCTGTTGGTGGTGGTGATGGAACTCCTTTAGTTTTAGGGTTTCTTGCAGGGGTTAGGGTTTCCAACTCAAAACCATTTATAAAAATAAAGATGACTAATCCCTGCCTATTTTCTGGAGTTCATCTAAAATCAATAACTTCATTAAACCATGATGAAACAAGGATGTTTCACTACCTTCAGATTTTTCATGTACGTTATCAACCATTTTTGTAAAGACTCCTGTGGAGATAAAAAGGCAAATCGAGTGAAATCTTACCATTGAAATGGAGAAGCAACTTGAAATGATATGTGTAAACCTTATGATATCTAACTTCACATGTAAAATACTTCTAAATGTTGAGTAGCAGCTTTGAATAAGTGTCTTTGATGCAGCTTCTAGGGATAGCGTTATTAAGTTCCATGTTTTCATACTCAGGCTTCATGAATTATTTACATTTCTCCATATCAAATTTGAAACCTTTGAACCAAGTTTCTTGACCTCTTGGTATCTCTGTAATAGTAGCAATGATCTCTGGTGTAATTGACATACTTAGCATCCAAACCTTAGTCGTTGTTCCATTGAAGTTCAAGGAAAATTAATTTGAGACCTGTGTGTGACAGCCCTGCAATTTTTCACAAAACCAAAGGCAACATCCTCTTATAAACACCTCCATCATTGCTGGGTCTTTAATTATTGCCTTCATATATTTAGGCTCATGCCTTAAGCAGTGTCCCCCTTAGTGAACTTTATTTTTCTCTGCCATGCTTCTCAGAAAACGTGTCAACCTCGCTTGATAAATTGAATCAGCCTTTCTTGACTAATTTATATCAGCCTCGCTTGATAGGGATGAAGAAAAACTTTGTATAAAACAGTCACAGGTTTGGCTTTAACACTTCAAAGCTTAGACATCTCGAATGGAGGCAAAGGAAACGAGAATGACCAATTAGGCAAGATTTTTAATTTAAAATGTCATCCCATAACTGAATGATGCCTCATTCATACCCTATCATGACAATGATGACTGCAACGTGGATAAGTACATTGAATTTCATTATTAACTGACTCATCATACCACTAACTTACCATTTCCCAAAGGGTTCTGACCTTTTCCAGCTCAGATAACAAGATAGTTTAGAAATCGCGCTTTCGTAGTGCCTGTAGTGTATTTTTTTTCTGTTTGCGCTACGAAACTATTAGCGCTTTCATAGCGCAAATCAACTTTTTTGAACTAGTGGCGCTATGAAAATGAGGTTTCTTGGCTAATTGAACAGTTTTGACACGAAATTTTTTAGGAAATGACCCACAAATGAAAATGATGGATATTTGACATGAAGGGACTTAAAACAAGACTTTATCATAACCTAAGGATGGGCTTTAAAATATAAAAATCTAAAACCTACCCTTGATCAAATCCTAAATTGACTTCTAAACCCAATTTTGAACCATGACCAAAAACAAACTTGACACAATGATGTTTTGATTTTTTTTTTGGGGTGATAATATTACCAATGGACTTATTTGTGGTAAATCTATTTGCCCATAAGGCATTAACTAATCTTTTGTTCCAGGTTTTCTTACTGTATTCTAGTAGTTTCTTGATGATATTCACAAGGATTTTATTGGAGGATTCAACAAGAACATTACCTTGAGGGTATTAAGAAATGGAATGGGCAAGGGTAATGTGGTATTTATTATAGAAGTCAATCATCTTTTTGGACTTGAAGAAACCACATTATCAGTAATGAGCTTTTGGGGGCATCCAAATCTTGACAATATGTTGTTTTCTAAAAATTAGATTATGACAATATCAATGGCTTTCCTGGAAGGTATGGCTTCTATCCACTTAGTGAAATAGTCTGTGGCTATCAAAATCAATTTGTGTTGGGCTAAGGATGGAGGATGAATTTAACCAATGAAGTCAAGACCCCATTGTGGAAAAGGCATTTATGTGGAGATGGGTTTAAGGGGAAAAGTTAGTAGCTTTTTATTCCCTTCAAATATTTGGCATTTGTGACAGGAGGTCACATACTTTTTCACATCTACAAATAGTGTAGGCCAGTAAAAACTAGCTCTCAAGATTTTATTTGTAGTTGTCTTCTAGTAAAGGTGTCTCCCACAGTCACTTGCATGAAAATCTTCCATAACTTTATCAGATTCATCTTTAAGAAAATAATTCAATAAAATTCCACCATGATCTTTCCAAAACAGTGCATTGTCTATGATACAAAATTTCATTGCCTTTAACTTTAAAAAACTAGCTTTAGTTCTTGAAAATCTAGGAGGAGCTTGTAAATTTAGTAATACAAATATGATATCTGCATACCATGGTGAGTCTAAAAAGGCTTCACTGATCTATGGAATCGCCATCTCTTCTTGATCATCTATTTGGACATTAAAATTTATATCTAAAGCATGAAAATTTGATTCAACCATGAGTTTGGCTAAACCTTTACCTTTAATGAGTTTGGTGGGCTTAATTTCTATGTCATATTCCAAAATGGTGGCAATCCATTTGCCTCTTTTACCATTAGGCCCATTCTGAGTCAGAATTTCCTTCACAACTGAATTTGGAACATAAGCAATGATATTTGAATACAGGATGTACACTCTAAAGTATTTAATAACCTTCACTAAAGCTAGTGCTTGCTTTTCCATTATGTCACTCTTTAAAGTGGCATATCTAAGTGATTTACTGAAAAAAGCAATGGGCTACTCATAGCCCCGATCATTTTTCTGCAGTAAGTCTGCAACAATATTATGATCTGAAGAAAAGTAAAAAATAATGAAATATTTTTTGAAATTAGGACTTATTAGAACTGGTGTTTTTGTCAAGGCTTGTTTGATTGATTAAAATGATTGTTTGGCCTCCATAGTCCACTTAAATACTGAGTCTTTTTTCAACATGTTATTGAGTTCTCTAATTATTTCTGCTAAGTTTGAAATGAATCTTCTAAGAAAATTTATTTTACCTAAGAAAGCCTGCAATTCTTTAATATTCCTAGGATGGCTTATGTTTAGAATGGCCTCTATTCTAGATGGGTCTATCCTATTCCATTTTTAGATATGATATGTCCTAACAATTTACCTTCTTCAAGTCCAAATAGAGTCTTTTTAGGATTTAAAGAAATACCAAATTTCCTGCATTTGATAAACACTTGTCTGAGATGATCTAGATGTTCATTATCAATTTTTGAAAATACAGTAATATCATCTAGATAAATCACAAGAAAATCATGAATTTCTTTATAAAAAGCGATATCCATAGCGCTTTGAAAAGTGGCTCTTGCATTTGTTAATCCAAAAGGCATTTTCAAATACTTGAAATTACCCCAAGGAGTAGTAAATGCAGTCTTTGGTTGGTATTTTGGTTGAACTAAATCTGGTTATATCCAGAGAATCCATCAAGCAATGAAATCCTAGAAGAACCAACCACCCTCTATAAAATGTGATCCATATTGGGGAGAAGGTAGTTATATTTTAAGGACACTTTATTTAAATTCTGGAAATCAGCACACAGTCTGATCTCCCCTGTCTTCTTCCTAGTAGGAACTAGGTTTGAAACCCAATCAGAATATATGATTGGTGCAATGATATGGGCTTCATACGTTCTCTTAACCTATTTTTCAATTAAAGGCATTAAAACTGGATTGATTCTTCTAATATTTTGATCTTCTTTTATGGATATTTTGTGTTGTATTATGTTAGTGTCATGAGATTTTAATTCCTCATAACTCCATGCAAATACATCCTGAAATTCCTTAAACAAAGCTATGTATTTCACTTTTTCTTCTTGAGGTAAGGCTTTTTAAAGTTTTATCATCTTAGACTTCAGTTCAGTTCCTATATTGCATTCTTCTATGTCAGATCTTAATGGTTCCATCTTTGGTTATCTTGCAACATCATTTGAACCAAAAATATCTTCTAAAGGGGCTAATCCCTTAGGTAAAAAAAAATTCTTAAGGTTTAAAATGTCAGAATCATCATTTGCTAATTCTTCTATTTCTAAATTTTCTAAATTATCTATTTCTACTTGAGTAAATTTAGTGGGTTTAGTGAAATCTAAATTATTTACATCTACAACATTTATATCAATATCACTATCTATGGTTTGATCTACTGTACAATCTGTGTCTATGTTACAATTCTAAAATTCTCCTTCAGTATTCATGAAATGAAAAATCTGTTCATCTTGTGAAAATATCTACCAATATTTTAGATTATCTAGTATTGTAAGCCTGTGTTTAACTTCTGCTCTATATTTATGATTTGGTTGAAAATACAGATTGCAGGTGCTAGAAAAAGTTGCTAAACTGTGTGACTACATGTTCTGTTTTCTAGGAATTGCAGCAAAGTCGCATTCAAGCAGTTCACTAATCAGATCTAAAACTGTTTCTATATATTGGAATAATCTAGGATTATATACAAAATATTCTCCTCTTATTTGTTTCACAATTAACTCAGAATCCCCCATGATTGACACTCTTCTGGCTCCTAAATTTCTAACAATCTGCAGTCCTAAAATAAAAGCTTCATACTCAGCCATGTTGTTTGTACATTTGAAATTTAATATAAATGCATGAAATTCTGCATTATTGTTTTCCATGTTATGTATCCAAACTCCTTCTCCTGCTCCTAATTTGTTCATTGATCCATCAAAATCTAAATTCCACATTGGTTCATGAAAAAATGTTTTCATTGTCTGGTGCTTTCTTTTTTTGTTTTAGTTCAATGTTGTTCTATATGCCAGTTTCAGAATTACATAAAATGAGGGAGTCCATATTAGTAGGTGTAGAATAAATAGGATAATTTCCAGGTCTTTCTACATAACTAACCATGTACTTCATTAATGTTTCTCTATAAAGTTTCTTGGGTTGGCCAAAAAATGATATTGTTGCATAAGACATGTCTAGTTGTAGAGATTCCTGCAGTTTAGCTCCCCATGAGCAAGATAACAACATTCCATATTTAGGAGGGATGTCAGCTACTACAATATCCATGACTATGCCTTTCCAAGGTATTGAACTAATGTAACACATAAATCTTTGATTAAGCCTAGACATTTCACTTTACTGGAATCAAAATACAAGAGATCTTTATAAGGTCTAGTGATGTCTAAATTCAAGTTTTCCATGATTTCTTTTGGCATCAAATTGTGTGAAGCACCTGAATCTAGCATTGCATTATGTAAAATCTGATCATGAACAGATAAGCTAATGTAGAAAGGAGGAACTCCTCCTTCTTGGTTTTTTCCATTTACTTCAGGACCAAATATTAGTTCTAGTTGATCATCACTCAAATTAACTGAATCTTCTCCATCATTCATGTTTAAAGTTTCAACGATGTGTGATTTGTATAGGTTATGTTTTACCAACTTTGTCAAAGGAATTGGTATCTTTAGTTTGGCAATTTCCGCTTGGATGTTGAATGGTGCTTGTGATTTTCCTAACTGAATTACTTCTTCTTTTGTAACTATAGTTTGGGTGGTTTTATCTTCTTTTTCTACATTTGGTTTTTCATTTTCTATTGGTGTTTCCACTATTTTACTACTTTTAATTTAATTTTTAGGGACAATTTGAGATGCAGTGGAAGTTTTGGCAGGTTTTGAGGTTTTAGCAGATGTTTTGGAAGTGGTTGTTTTAGTATTTGCTGATTTTGGATTAGCAGCAGATGTTTTTGGATCTGAAATTGCTATTTTAATAGAATTTTTTTGTCTTGGTAGCAACGTATTTTTTAGGATCTGCTGATGTTTGAACAGAAGTATCTATAATGTCAACAATTTTAGGACTAGGTGTAATTTTGGGACTTGAGATTTTCTTATTAGGACTTGAATTCTTCTGAGTTGAACTAGAGTTTTGCTGGGTTTCGCTAGGAAGAATTTGCAGAAATTTAGTTGTAGGAGCCTCTAATGTCTTCTTTCTTTGAGTTTGGGCAGAGTTCTTAGTAGAAGGCTCTACATTTTTCTTATTCCTAAGGTTATATTGCTTATGAACTTCATTAATTGCAAACTCATAACCTTGCTTGTAATCAAAAGACTCACCATAATCTAATTGTAGTAGTTGTAATTCATATAACTCCTGTTATTCTTGTGTAAGAAAAATAGTGTTATCATCATTAATACCCATTAGATTGATCTGAGTGTCTTCATCATTTTCGTTTTGGTGAGAACTTTCAACATAGTTCTCTTGGAAAGGTGGTCTTATTGTTTGGTCAGGTGCTGATTCTTTAGATTTACTAGTGTTGGTGTTTTTCCTGAAATTGGGATTCCTAATTTGAGGTCCTTGTTGTTGGTTATCCCATTGTGGCTTCATTTCCATGTTATCTAACCTATCCATCATTCTTTATAATATTTTTGCTAAGTTATCTATTTCCAAATCTGAGGTTGATGTTTCCTCTTTTATTGTCACTCTTCTTTCATTTCTTAATCTAGCTTTCTTTGCTAACAAATTTGCCTCTACACTTACAACATTAATTTTCATTTGCTCTAAGGTTTCTGGGTTTCTCTCTCTTAGTTGATAAGCCATATCTGTATGAAATCTATCAAGGAATTTGATAAGGGTAGAGTCTGGAGGAGGTTTTAAGATTAGTAGGGATTGCATTGTAAATATTGTTATATCTTGTACAATAGTCTTGAATTGTTTCATTTGGTGCTCTTTTTATACTTTCAAATTCATACAAAATTTGTAATGGATTCTTCTTCTTCTCCCATCTATTAAGAAACATTCTATGGAAAAAAGCTAAATCAACTATACTACCAGCAGGTAAACCTTTAAACCACTTATTAACATCACCAGCTAAAGTTTGAGAAAAAAGTCTCATTTGAACATCAACGTCATCTAATTCATACAACTCAAAGTAATCTGGAATTTTATTAACATGTTGTTGTGCAGTGTAGTGAGTGGTTCCATCAAATTGAGGGATTTTGCTTTGATAATCTTGGGGAATGGCATTTAGAGGGGCTTGTAGAACCAATGGGGCATATCAGGCAACCATGGCTTGGATTCTTGCTTGGCTAGGAGGTAAGTTTGAAGTACTTGGTGAAGAACTTAAAGTAATTGCAGATGATATTGGGATATTAGAAGATGTAACTGGGATGCTAGAAGAAGAGCTTGGAAATGAGAATGAAGTGTTGGAAAATGTAGCAGAAATGCTAGGGGATGAACTTGAACTATTTGGGGATGGAAATAAAACTCTAGGTTGAAAAGGTTGCTTGGGAAAAAATGAATATGTGGAATGAAGTGTGGTGGAAACAATGGATGAAGTGGTAGTAAATAAGGATGAACCTATAGATTCTAAAAGACTGGTATATAAATGAATGGTAGAAGGCTTAGGGGTATAGGCTGATAAAGCAGTCAATTCAACTGAATGTTGTAAATAAGCTTCATAAATTTCCTTAATCAAAGTTGCAGTTATAGAATCAAGTTTATCATAAACTTCTAAGACTTTTTCATTTGAATCTAGTGGAGTAGTTTCCTTCTTACTTTCAATGAATGAAATGAAATTAGGATCTATTACACTATTATGTATGTCACTTTTTGATGTAGTTCGAAACAAAGGTTTTTCAAAAGTTAGATCAAATTCAATGTATTGTAAACTTGATAATTTATTTTGAAGATAATTTGATTTGATCAATGAAATATTAATACCTAAACTTTCTACTTTTTTTCTTTTTAACAATTCTGTCAAGATTATCTACCATGACTGTAGGTTTTGGATCTAGATTAAACCTAGTATAATAGACTCTTTTGGAAGCCAAAATTACAGTTTTTTTATAGAAAATTTACTAACAAATCTTCAAAACAATATTAAGGTGAAAAGGTAAGTAAAAATATTTCCTTTAAGATTTATTTTAAAATTGAGGATTGATTAGTCCCCAGTATGGTTGCCAGTATGTTATCACTCCAATAATTCTCAAGAGTTGTTATATTTTTTATTTTGTTTTAAAGAATATTAGAGGTAACCATAAAACTACTTTTAAGCCTTAGGATCTAGCCTTCCTAATGCTCAGAGAGGGCTCTCTCTATATGATTTATCTTTGTTGATTTTAATTGATTTTAGGGTAGTTATGTAAGATAAATTGGTTTTGGATATTGATTTGATTTGGTGGTGAAATCATACTCAGATGGATAGATGTAGATCTGTGTTCCATTAGGCTAGTGGAGTCAATGTGTCAAGCAGTCAGATCAGGATCAAGTTCTAAAGGGAAATTCTTACAGGGCAAGATAGCTAAGTTACTTTAGATCTTCAAAGCTGATGGTAAAAATGGTTTCAATCGGGGTAAGAGAGAAATTAAGGGTTCTCAAATATGGATAATGAGTGAAAAGGTTGAGTTCAATTGAAACTAGGGAAGGGTTCCTTAGTCTAGATATTAATGGAAAACATGTAAATGTTAAGCAGTTCAAGATAGAGTTCTTTTAAAATATTCTAAAATAACAATTCTTGATTTATCATTTACATTTAGAACAACATACAAGTATTGATGAAAAACATAAGAAATTGATAAAGAAACACGTGAAAATACTTCATTGCAGTGGCCCAACACATGAATCCTGTAATATGATGCTTTATTTATTAAATCTAGTCTACCGACTTTAAATTGGTACAATCACCCTTAGGTTCAGAATAGTACAACTATAGAAATGTTCAGCAATTCATCCACACTCAATACTTTTAAATGAGAAGTATTTATACAAAAACTCTTTACAAAATATCCTAAAAAAAACTTAGGAATTATTCATGGAAAAGAAATATCTCCATGCAAGAAGATAGTGACAAATTTATAACTAATGCTAGTTGTCCTTGTTTTTATTGAAATTATTTATTTGTTGCCTTCAATCTGTTGCTATTTTCTCTCTTTGATGTTCAACGAAGGCTGCAGCTAGGTAGTGAAGTGTCCTTCACGCTGGCAGCTTTATCTCTGCTTTGTAATTTTTTATTTTGACTTTAAAATTTGATCTTGAACTGATACTCTTTAACCTGATACTCTTTCATTGTTTATTATCCTGTCTTTAACTGCAAAACTGTAACTGTAAATGTAAAAACATCGTGCTCTGTTTTTATTTTTATTGCTCTGTGCTTACTGTAACCTAATTTCATAGTAAATCAGTCATCTTGTCCTAGAATTCTTTCTATGGCAATTTTATCTTCATCATCCTTCTGAAAATATCATCAGCTTTATTATACTTTGAGAATGTGGGCTTGTTGATAAATATGTGTTTCACCTCATGCTGTAGGTAAAACAAATTCTCCAAATTCTTGTAGATTACCTTCCCTATTGGAATACCTTGCGAGGAAGGTAGATTGGCCCACTCCTTGGAAACCTCTCTCATTTTCTTGTCATAGTCATCCTGCTTCATTAGTTTTTCATGAATAACTAATGGATTTGGAAGGAATTTTTGTCTTGGGACATCAAATTTCATCATAAACCTTGTGATAGAAACCTCCATGTTTTGTAATTTCTCCTCTAGTTGTATCATCAAATTATTTTTAGAAGTTTCCTTCCTAACTTCTAGGATGGTTTTTGTTCTGTCATTAATACCAATTTATTCTAGCTCTTGCCTATTCTTATAATTTAGAAACTTGATGATTGCAGTAGCTGCTTCCCAGTTTCTTACCAAGCTCTTCTTTGATATTTTGAATGGCTTATTTTGATGATTTGACTAAGTCTTTCTGCTCATATATATAACCTAGATTGATGGCAAAATATCATTGACTGCTTCAATGATATTGGCCCATAGCTTTTGTCTGATTTGAGCCATGGGTTCTTTCAATGTTAGATCTTTTTCTAATTTCTCCAAATGCTCATTTAATTTGTTTGCTATTTGCTCTTCATTCATATGCATTGTCTTGGAAATTTTCTTTTCATATTCAAGATTTTTAAGTTGTTCTTTAATTTTTTTAATCTCATTAGTCTGAATATACATGTCCTGTATAGATTTTACTAACTTGCTTGCTTCATCTGAATGTTGTGTTGTTGTTTCTGCTCCAAGCAGGTTATCGTGGCATTTTAACTATAACGTTTTTTATACAAAGGTTCAGAAGCTGAAATTTTTACAACGAGAAGCCGAAATCTTGAGGAACTTCGTGTAAAAATTTTAGATCTTGGTTTGAAATATTTTCGGAGATATGATCTGTTGATGTTATGATTTTTTAGGCTCCTGAATTTCATCTAAAATAGGATACCTTGGGAAAATCGTCATAAATATCTCTGAGAGCATTGGATTGGAATTCTGTAAAACATGACCAAAATTACATGGACAATTTCCTGTGTATCAATTTCATAGTCGAAGGAGGAAACAATGACATGTGGCACGTCTTACGAGTTCACTCTAGTCAACTTGTCCATAATTAGGTAATTGTGGGAGATTGGGCATAACTTTGCCTTGAAGCATCCAAATTAGTTTACAATTATGGCATTCAAAAGAAGATTCAAAGGGCTAATACATGGCTAAATTTCATATATTTAAGATCCAAGATCACAGAGATACTTCAGTTTCAATGTTGAGCTCCTCAAAAGCAAGAAAAAGGTGTGTATTGTGTTTTCAAATTTCATAAGTCTTGTTTGAAAAATCAGTTTGAAGTGATTCCAATAGCATATTGAACCATAGATATCAGTACTGGGTTCTAAAATTCCCCCTAAAAATAATTCAACACCCATTAAGCCCTCGGAATACTCTACTATGACTCATGAAGAGGAAGAAGTGCAACATGATATATCAAAATTACAAGAGAAAGTGAACCAAATTTCGCTCTCACAAAGAGCATCAAAAAATGAAATGGAAGTTTAAAAGAAAGGCGTGGAAGCTAAATGGATGGTTTGAAGAAAGGTATGGAATCTAAGATGAATGAAATGGAAGCTAAGATGTATGGAATCAAAGCTAAGATGGATGACATCGACGAAAAAATGAAAGACAACATGGAAGACATGGAGAATGATCTAAAAGAACACAGGGAAGATTTGACAAAGTTGATATAAGAAATTATTCCTAATGGAGAAAAGATAGTAGAGGAAACTCATGATGAGAACAAAATAAATGTTAATCTTGATTTAATAAACTCTAATGTTGGATGGAAGAGCCACCATATTCCAAATATGGATATGAGGAATTTTGATGGAAATGATCTCGTAACATGGATACTACAGATGGAGAAATATTTTGATCTCCAACATGTGAAAAACACACAAAAGGTACACATTGCAACTTTACATTTAGAAAAAAATACATTTGTATGATATCAATGGCTTTTCTCTCGAAACAAAATTGTCGCTTGGTCAATTTTTACAGAGGAAATGATAGCACATTATGAGGATACAAAGAGCAAAACCTTCTTTAGCCAATTGATAAATCTCAAACAAAAGGGTTCAATGGTGGAGCACATTGAGGACTTCCAAAAATTAACTATATGGGTAGTTGATATTCTAGAGGAACACGTGATTGATGTCTTTATAGGGACTTTAAAGGATAACATCCAACATGAGTTTTACCTTTGGGAACCTGATTCATAAGAGAAGGCATTCAGGTTGGAAAGAAAAATTGAATGTAAAATTATGGCGACAAGGAAGCCTACCACTCACATCTATAAAGATGGAAGTGTTGCTACTCCTAGACTTCCCCAACCTACAAGGTTGACACCACAAAAATTGGAAGAAGAAAGAGAAAAATGGTTTTGCTACAGTTGTGATAACAAATACACTAAAGGTCATAAGTGTGCTGAGAAGAAATTATTTTACATAGATTGTGAAGAGGAGGAAGAAAATGAACAAGAAACTTCAAAAGAAAAGGATATGCAACAGGAACCAACACTAGAGAAAGAATAAATGAGTCTGAACATATCCTGTAATGTATTGGCAGGAATTACCACTCCTCAAACTCTCAAGATAGAAGGAAATATCAAGAAGAAAAAGGTAATAGTTTTGATTGACTCATGTAGTACCCATAATTTTATTCATTGTAAGGTAGCCAAGGAATTGAATTTATTCCTATATACAGCACTAGAATGTCAAGTGATGGTTGAAAATGGAGGAACTATGTATTGCTTAGTAAGATTCCATAATATCAAGCTAACCATGGGGGTATATGTATTGAATAGTCCAATGGTTTCCATTCCAATGGGAGGTGTTGATGTGTACTAGGAGTACAATGGTTACAATCTTTGGGGATGGCAGCTTTTAATTTTCAATAACTTTTCTTGAATTTTTTTCAGAAGGAAAGGAAATTGAATTATAGGGTATCAGAGGGAATCCATGAAAGATAATAAGCTTTAATGTCATGACAAAGCTTCTGAAAAAAGAACAATGAGGTGTAATTTCACAATTATGCTCACTAGAAGTTCCAACATCAAAATCATTTATTTCTCCAGATATCCAAAAAGTCTTGGATAATAATTCAAAGGTGTTTGAGACTCCCAAAGGACTCCCACCTATTTGTGATCATTATCATGTTATTCATTTGATTCCAGGAAGTGTTCCTCCAAACATCAGGCCTTACATACATCCTTATGTCCAAAAGAGTGAAATTGAACGTATGATTGCAGAAATGTTAGAGGCTGGTATAATTAACCTAAGCCAAATTTCTTTCTCTGCTCCAGTATTATTGGTGCACAAGAATGATGGATCATGGCATATATGTTGGATTATAGGGAGATCAATAAGCTCACTATTAAAGATAAATTTCCCATTCATGTGATTGATGAATTATTGGATGAATTACATGGAGCAATTTATTTTACCAAGTTGGATCTTCGTTCAGGATATCATCAAATTAGAATGAAGACTGAAGATATTCTGAATTTTTTTTTTCAAATTCATGAGTGTCATTATGAATTTTTGGTCATGCCTTTTGGCCTTACCAATGCACCTTCTACATTTCAAGGGTTGATGAATTACATTTTCAAACCCTTAGAAAATTTGTGTTAGTATTTTTTGATGATATACTAATCTACAACAAGTCTTGGAAGGATCATGTTCAACATGTTGATAGGGCGCTCAAACTATTGGGGGAGAATAATTATATGAAAAAACCTCCAAATGTTTCTTTGGAGTACAAGAGGTGGAATATCTGGGCCATATTGTATCTCACAAGGGTGTTAAGGTAGACCCTAAAAAAATTAAAGCCATTAAGGAATGGAAATTCCCCACAACCATAAAGCATTTTTGATGATTTCTTGGGTTAACAGGGTATTATCGCAATATTGTTAATAATTATAGGATAATAGCAACACCTCTAACAACATTGTTGAAGAAAGATGCATTTTCATGGACTCCTAAAGAAACTAAGGCCTTTGAACATCTTAAATAGGAAATGTGCCTAGCACTGGTCTTAGCTACGCCAGACTTCACAAAAACCTTTATTGTGGAATGTAATGCCTCGGGAAATGGAATTGGTGTTGTTTTAATACAAGAAGGATGACCCGTTTCTTTTGAAAATTGTCCAATCAAAGGAAAGTATTTACAGAAAGATATTTATGAGAAGGAAATATTGGCAATACTACATGCACTAAAGAAATGACGACCTTACCTAATGGGAAGACACTTCAATGTAAAAAATGATCATAATAGTATTAAATAATTTTTGGAACAAAGACTATCTTCAAAAGATCGGAAAAAATGGGTCACAAAGATGTTGGGTTATGACTTTGAAATCATCTACAAAAAAGGGAAGCTAAATGTTGTTGCAGATGCACTCTCAAGAAAGGATGAAGAGGTGGAAGCATTGCTTTGTGCCATTTCTATTATCCAACTAGATTGGATAACCGAAGCAAGGGATGAATGGAAAAAGGATGAAGAAGTGTGGACACTCATTCAAAATTTTCCACAAGATCCTACTACATTTGATACATTTAGTTGGAAAAATGATTCCTTATGGTACAAAGATCGCTTATATCTTTGTAATAATTCTCAACTGAATCAAAATATTCTTTTGGAATTTCACACTTCCCCCTTAGGAGGACACTCATGATTTTTAAAAACTTACCACAGGGTGAAGAAAGAATTTTTTTGGGATGGCCTTAAATCTGATATTCAAAAGTTTGTGGCAGAATTTTTGGTTTTCCAACAAAATAAAGTTGAGACAATTAAGACCCCGAGTCTTCTACAACCTTTACCCATTCCAAGTGAACGCTGGGAGGATATTTCAATGGATTTTATCATAGGTTTACCTAAGTCTGAAGGAAAGAGTGTCATCATGGTGGTAGTTGATACACTTACCAAGTATGCACACTTTTGTGCATTGTTTCATCCATTTAAAGAAAGTATAGTTTCTACTGCATTTATGGAAACAATTCAAAAGCTACATGGAAACCCAAAGATTATTTTAAGCAACAGAGATCCCATTTTTACTGGAAATTTTTGGATGGAATTGTTTTCTTGTTTGTGTACTCAACTAGCTCATAGCTCATCTTATCATCCTCAATCCGATGGGAAAAATGAGATAGTGAACAAATGTTTGGAAGGATATCTTCGTTGTTTTTTATTTGATAAATAATCACAATGGGTCAAGTCGTTACCTCTGGCTGAATGGTGGTATAACACTTCCTTCCATACTACAGAAAAAATGACCCCATTTATGGCATTTTATGGATATCATCCACCACCCATCACATCATATTTAAGAGAAAAATCTAAGGTTCAAGCAGTGGAAGATCACATCGAGCATCAACAAGAAGTTCTCCAACTCTTAAAGGTTAACCTAAATTTGGCACAAAATCAAATGAAACAACAGGCAGATCCACATCACAGCGAGAGAATTTTTGATGTAGGAGACTGGGTATTTTTACGACTACAACCATACAAAAAATGTCCCTCAATAAAGCTAAGAAGGATAATAATTATCGCCAAATTAATATGGTCCTTACAAGGTGTTGCAAAAGATTGGTACTATGGCATAAAAATTGGAGCTTCCTACTTCTTATTGAGTGCATCCAGTTTTCCATGATTCATGCTTAAAGAAGGTTATATGTGACAAACTTCTAGTTCAAACAATATTTCCAGAACTTGATGAGGAAGGAAAAATCATATTAGAACCTGAAGCATTCATGGAAACAAGAACTTGAGAGCTACGAAATCAATCAATTTTAGAGTATCTTATCAAGTGGAAGAACTTACCCACTAAAGATTCTACATGGGAGGATGAGAATTTTATATAGAAGCATCTAGAGATACTCAAGCGTTGAGGACAACACTTTTTTGAAGGAGAGGGGCATGTTAGGTCCCTATATTACTAGTGTAGTCCCTTATTGTTGTTAGTGTAGCCCCGTTATTGTTATTGTTGTACCCTTGTAATGCTCATATTGTTATTATTGTGCCCTTACATTATTATTGTTAGGTCAGCTAGGATTATATTGTGACCCCATGGACTCCTATATATAGAAAGGAGGTTTTTTCATTTGTATCATCCAAGAATTTTTCATTTATGTAATGTAAAGGAGGTTTCCCCCTCGAAGTGGCTGATTTCTAAGGCATTGATCTCTCTTTTCTTCTCTTTTTGTAGTCGGTTTCATAATATTTTTCCTGTTTGATCTATTAAGTCATTTGTAGATTTTTGGCTTATATTTCTCGAAACATGGATGGAGAAGGAAGAATTTGAAGCAGATTTCGTTTCCATTCAAGAATTTAGAGTATGGGAAGATATGCACATATATAATGAGGTAAATGAGAGTTTTTCTTCATTCCTTTCTTCTTATTTGAAGTCCTATCGATGTAGCCATGAAGTTAAGATGAATTTTTTGGAAGATATTTCCATAAGAATTGAAGAAGATCTTGCCAGGTTGGAGACTCAAATACAATCCCAAGATATTGAATTTAAAATCCAATTCTTTTAAAATCTTTTCTAGCATAAATAAGAAAGGGTAAGGCTGCGCTTGGATGCTTGGATTGATGAATGTTTTGATTTACAAAAGGTATGTTACAATCTTCATCTGAAAGAATATATTGAAAAATATAATGTTAATGAGTTGTCTTCTCATCACCATCAATTCAAAACATATTTGGGGCAGCAAATGGAATCTGTTTTGTATGATCCTATAACAGCATATATGGAATATTTTTTTAGTTTGAATGACAAACCTGATTTCCTTTTAGAGAGACAGAGGTATTAAATGTATATGTTGTTGTTAAAATTTCCAATTATGTTCTAGTACAAGCACAATCAAACAACCTCATCATTACAACATCTACTTGACTAGCTTCATTGGCACTTTGTATTTTTTGATTCAACAATTTTTCAATAGATTAGTGTAGGATGGTTTTGAAATAAGATTGTTTGCCAAGCATTCTTTCAGTATGTATTTCAATCGGTTTTTAGAAATGTACAATTTTTAGTTGCAATTGGGTGTCAGTGGAAGAGCGGATTGTAGGTGGTTATTTTTTGAGGGTGGGAAAAGCCCAATGGACAAGGCACTGATATGAAAATTCAGAGATTTGTGGTTCTTGAAACCTCTTAAAGGATATTTCATCCCCAGATGGAGCCAATGTTAGTGCCTGTCAGTTTCCCAATCACCGATGATCAAATTTTCTCTTACCAAGTGTGTTGATTGGGTCCTTTTGCAAATTTGTATAGTTTCAACAAGGGTTTCAATAAAAAAATTTGGTTACTACTTAGTGTGTATAGGTTGCCAAATAATCCTTTACAAAATTTCCATGTTTTCGTCATTTTCATCATACATATGGATGTGCCATCCCTCTAAAGTGTTATGGTCCTTTTAGTCTCAGTATCATGGTTCTCATTTAGTTCGTTGTTCATCCATTAGGACACTAGGGTTTCACTCATTTCCTAAATCTTAAGCTTACCGACACTCCACTACACTCCATAAACCCCTTACACACTCTCACACTATATCCCTAAGCTTCTATAGTCAAACCCTAGTCCCTACACCATCATCAATATCCTGTGCTGCATTTTTGGGTAGTTTAGGGTTTGGTAGTGTGTTTTAATTCCCTACACTAATCCCTATACATTTTCATCATTTTACACCCCGCTAAGCCTCTTGACACCCTCACCTACACTCCATATACCTCCTCTAACCTTTTCCCATGCCCATTCCTCTCATTTCTATCACTTTCCCATAAACCATAGCCTATTGCTACATTTTTGACACCTTCCTAGGTTAGGGTTGTGTTTTTCCCTTTTGGACACCTACCCCTCACTCATTCCTAAAATTATACTTCCTTACACTCCCTAACATATATCCTTACCCTTAAAATTTTTTTCAAGAATTTAGAAGCCCTCTAACCCCTTATTCTCCCTCCATTCCTAAAACTGCACCAAAATCCCCTGTTTTCCTAAGAGCAAACCCTAATTTTTCCTCCTAGTAAGATAGGATTTCACCATGGAAGAAGAGACCACATACAATGAAAAGAAAAAATAAAATAATGGAGGACATTCCTCAAGATTTGATCCATCTAACATCAAATAGATCAATTCCTCACAAACTCTTCAAGAGGTCGTTTGTTGCACATAGGGACAATTATGCTTTAAAGTATGTTTCTGACCAAATGGAGATGAATTTGAAAAAAATGAATGAGGTTTTTGTCAATAATAGAACAAGGAATAAAATAATCCTTTTTTTTATACACAGGTATTATTCTTTGGGAGAAATTCCCGAAATATAGTTGCTATAGGAGAGTTGTTCTACTTCTGGATACCCTTGGAAAAATGGAGATTTCTCTATCATGGAGTGTCCAAATGACTATATTTATGAGTCAAATGATAACTAGACAGAAAGAGATTTCCAAATAGATATCATGATCTCAATGTGGAGTTTAGGAAGGCCTCCACAAGTGGTCTGCAATCTCACACTACACTTTTCCTCGAGCTGCACTTTTTGACCAGTCTTGGGAGAATTGACTTTTTAGGGGCTTAACTCCATCATTTTCAGTGCTTTAGGGAATTGTGGACAACTAGACAGGAAGATATTTCCAATGAGATATCTTGAGATCAATTGGGACTTCAAAAAGACAGTCAAAAGTCAACTTGAAGGTCACGCTGCACTTTTCTCAAGGGCATGCTGCGCTTTTTCCAGTTGCTTATTATCTTAAGAATTTTGAATTTTTCTCAGTTGGATGATGAATTTCATGAATTTTTACTGATGTATACTTGTAAATATAATTTAATTATGTCTATTATACTTACTATAAGTATATACATAAAGTAAAATTGTATTTTTGGGTCAAGTGAACCAATTTCATCAAAGATAGGGATGAGTTTGTTGACCTCCCTAATCATTAGGATTCTAGTTGAGGACTTTGGGGAATAGCTCCAAAAGTCATGGATTCGACCCCTGAGAGTGGGAGAAGTCTGTTTTGGTCTAAATATTTCATTTCATTTGCCATTGGAATGGTTGGATGCTATAGAATTGATCTTTGATCGCTAGTGTATTCATTGATTTTTTCGAGGAACTAATATATAGAGTTTGCAACTATTGTGGTGGGATTCATGCGGTATGTGTTTTAGAAGTGTTTATTATTTTTTTTTCATATATCTGAAATTATTTTTCTCTCCATATTTCATTTCCATGACTTATGTGATTGATTTCTAAGTTGATAAGCAAAATTCATTTTTTTGATGCTCTATTTTGGAGAAATTATCACAATTATGTTCACTTTATTATGATATAAACAAAAAAAAATCATGATTTCCATGCTCGTTTTGAAACCCCATCAGTCTACCATATTCTCTAGGATACCTTGAAAGTGCTAAAGTGTGTGCCTACCTTGCCCCATCACATCTCTGCAAGTCTGATTTTCAATTCCCTGACCTAGTATTTCCTAGACCTAATTCACCATCCAACACAAAATCCAAATAAATTAAAACCTATAGCTTACTATACCTATCCTAAAATCTTCATTATCCAATCAATTTGGTTGTGATCTCATGAAGAGAGTCCTCTCCAGCCTAGTAGGGCTAGCTACTAGGTCAAAGTGGTCCGTGGTTACCTTTGCTGGTCTCCTTCTCAGCCTTCAGAGATTTGGTGGAGTGACAACATCTTGGCGACCATACTGGGGAGCAAGGTGACAGATATTCCCTGGGAAAGAACAACAAGGACCAGATCTCATTACTGATGGTGAAAATTGATCAGACACAAGAAGTTTGAATCATTCACCTAACGACTCCATTTTTTTAAAACAATCTAGATTTCAAAGCATTGATGGTGAATCCATTGGATAAATCAAGGACTCAGATGTTGCTGCTATTAGTTCAAGATATGCATGTGTATATTTTTCAAATCTTCTTGGTTTTGTGAATCCATTCTCGAAAGATGCATATTTTTTGAGCAATGGTCCTAAATTTAACGAAGAAGATCGGACTCTAACTCTTAAACATGTAGCAAATTTCAATAAATTTGTGGAACTTCTTAGAGTCAAACAGGAATATGTTTTCAAAGAGAGTGTTCTATGATTCATTTCAGGGCAAATGTAGACAACAAATTGAAAGTTTTCATGTCAGATCTCTTAGGTCATTTGCAGATTTTTGGCTTATCTTTTTGGAAACATGGATGAAGAAGGACGAATTTGAAGCAGAGTCAGTTTCCATTCAAGAATTTAAAGTATGGGAAGATATGCACATATATGATGAGGTAAATGAGAATTTTGCTTCATTCCTTTCTTCTTATTTGAAGTCCTGTTGATGTAGCTGTTAGGGTCCTATAATAATAGGATTCATAATTTTTAATTTACTCTGATTAGTCTTGTAATATGTACATACTTTGCTTTCTGTAAAAAAAATTTCCCATATTAGAAAAATAAAAAAATAAAAAGAGGGTAAAAGTCCTAAAAGAAAAATCAAAGGACCTGAAAGAAATATATCAAAAAGAATATAAAAATGGACCCCCTACAAAAAGAGACAAAAATAAAACATGAAAGTGATGCAAATCCAAATGCCATGACTATTTACTTTTACTGCAAAATAAATATTGTGTGCAGCTTCTTAAAATGCCACAATCCATGAAGGTCAAACTGCTTAATCTTGACCCTTCATGCTTTAAATTTCATATTGATAGATAGAGAATAAAGATCTAGCCAAACAGTTTAATTTTGGCAGATCAGTAGTTAGGTAGAGAATAATAAGGAGCTCAACAATTTAATTTGAGCTCTTGGAAGAAATAAGGATAGAATTAGTTAGTTTTTTGTTTAAAAGAAAAATGAATAAGGGTTTGCAAGCTCAAATGCACCCATGTAAATTAAGAAAAGAATGTTAGGGTAGCAGATGGGTAGGCAGAAGCAATTTTCACAAGCATGGATATTAGAAAATTGGTTATTTCATTTACTAACTACCATACAAATTCATTCACCTTGTAAAAAATACTCCCTCCCCTTCATTTTTCCCTGTTTCCCATTACCACACATTTTTCCTTACAAATACCCCTTTTCCTAAGTTAAAACACATTTTTTCCTTTGGAAAAGTAAAAAATACTTTTATTAATTCCCCTTTTATTAAAAAATACCCAAATACCAAAAATTACTTTAACCCTAAGTCTAAAATGGTTAAAATCTATATGTTGGGTCCCACTGCAAATATCCCTCCCCAACATATGTTTTTACATTAGAAACTTAGTGTATTTTTACAAATCATATGTACATTACTAACATTTGACATAATGTATTAAATCCCTTTATAAACCTTTACCCTGTGTTTTTATTAATTCCTTTATATGTATTATTCACCACCCATACATTTTATTTAAACATATAGTTCAATAATTTCCCACATGTTATATAATCTTGGTCCCACTTTGTATTATCCCCACCTGTCATAATATTCCTTCCTCCCTAACCCCATTGGTTATATTACAAGCCCCAACCATATTACATATACCCAATAGTATAATAAGTCCCGAATGTATTAAACCTTATTTTTAATGCATATAACCTACCACGTAGTCTAAACCCTAGGCCCCATGTGATCAAATCTCGATACGTTCATTGCATTTTCCCATCCGTTAGATAATCACCCGCCAGATCTAACAACCAGCATAACTTATTGTGCATTTCATTGCCCAATTGTTAACACACCTCAAACCTTGTGAAAAGCGCAGTTTTCAGAGTCTCCATCATCTCTATGTGGCTGATTATTATTTGATCGCATCACCACAAACATTACCACTAACCACTTCTGGAGCTTGCGAAAGCCACTGAGTGGTTTTCTCCCCAGTGCGCAAACCACCTACTCATTTGAAATGACCGCCCATTAATGCAAAACACTGTTTATTTAAAAAATTTCATATAAACTGCCCAATTGTTTCCTTTCATCCTTTCTGTTACATTTTTCTGCAGAAGAAGCATTGTAGACCGAAAAAATTTCTTCTGACTCTGTTTTTAAGCAAAAAACAACAATAATTCAACCAAATCACTGCTACAATTCTACAGAAACAGTCAAAAGCATTATAAAGACCTTTGAAGCCTCAGGAAGCCTTTTTCAACCCCATAAATCTTCTGCGAAAATAAATCGACATTTTTCCTAGGTATTCTTCAAAATAAAAAACCTATATCTTGATCTAAAGAAGTAATACAGCTAATTGAATAATTTAGAAGCCCTTTTTCTAATCTAAAGAAAGCCCTGTTACTTCCTAAATCTTTTTCTGTAAACCCTAGGCATATTTTCACAAATTCTGAGGCCTAAGACTATTTAAAATCATAGAGATTGAATAATTGAAAAAAATAAGCCTCTGTACACTTGAAGAAAGCCTCTTGTGCCTTTCAATCCACTTTCTACAGACTCTAGGTGTCTTTCTACAAAATTCCAAGGTCTTGAGATTACTTTTTGTCACAAAAATTTCACTATAGACCCTAGACATCTTTTATAGAAACTCTAAAGTCCCGCAGTTTCTCTTTTGTTACAGAGATTACAGTTTGGTTAATTGAATAAGTTTAAAACCTTTTTGTAGACAAAAGATAAGCCCCTATTCTATCCAAATCCTCCTACAAAATATTATAAATTGCTAGAGGTGCTCCTACAGGCCTAAGTCAGTGTTTCTAAAGTCAAAAGAGTAATAAATATTGATAAATCAAGAAAAGAAATGGCTTCCAAAAACATTGTAGCTGTAAATCCTCTACAACCCCCTATTGTATATGTAGAGCACATTCCCTTACCTGACACAGACTTCAATATTATTGACACAGTCACAGAATTTAGCCTTCTTGAGCTCGACTATTGGAGCTAAGAAAAATACATAGATCAGGCTGATGAAGTTTTCATCTGGGAATCAAATTTTCCAAAATATGTTGTCCCTCAGAACTTTCAGTTCCCAGAAGTGATTAGGCTTTGTCAATCCTGCTATTTCCCTAATCAGAGAGCCATAATAAACCCTAAAAAATAAATCCTATTTACCTTTACTACTGAGTCAATTAATCAGATGCTTCAGATACAGCCCAAGCCCGATGAAATCCATTTATCCATTGAGGCCCTCACTCAGCTATACCTGAATTTGGACTCCCCCAAGAGGTTCCAGATATTCCATACTTTCATGCCTTCTTCTGTACAAATTCCCAAGATAAATCCTACATACCCCTCTGCAAAATTCTCTGAAAGGACAAGACACATCATCTCCATGTTGTTGTTTATTCTTGGATGTTTTACAGATGAGCATGATGATGTTGCAGTGCTAGGTTTTTTATCTACTTTCACACATGGTCAACCTCCTGCTACCATTTTTAATTTTTCCCAATACTTTGCTGACAATATTCATGAGCAGTTGGTCAAAATTCCTTCTGAAGGTGTTTTCAAGTATTCCTCATTCTTATTCCATATGTTTTTATAGTTTCAGTCTGAGAAATTTGCTATAAACCTTCATAAGCTTGATGTGGAAGGAAACCCAAAATCGGTCATCTTTTGGACTTCCTTGATAAGGAAAGACTCCAATGAGTTCACTTATACAGATTTTACTGATTCTTTTTTCATCCTATGGTCAATTTTCTGAACAACAGTAGGCATCCTAGAATTAGTGATGAGATTAAAAAGGTCCTGCAATTGTCAGAGCATAATAGGACAGGTGATTGGTACTTGTACCAAAATCATACTGAAATAAGAGTATATGGATCAAGTCTTGTTCCATATAAACTACCCAAATACCTCCCTATGAGGTTATTTTCCCTTGACTACATAAGGTAGATTATTAATTCAGATGCAATTAATTTCCTGGCAGCAAAGAAGAAGACATAGTTCAAATTGAAAAATCAGGTTGGTCATTTTATCTATAAAAATATATATGTAGGTCCAGAGGCTAAAAAATGTTTATAGGAGTTCAAATTCAGTAAAAATTTTCTGTGGTATTATGATCCCCTTGGATTTATAAGTAAAACGAGAGTTAAATGCAAATTGACTCCCAATGTACATGAAAAGAAACCAGACATAGAGAAATTCTCCAATCAATCGGAATGTTTGGAGAACACCTTAGTAGAGGCAGAGAAACAAGTTGATACTAGTCAAACCTTGCAGACTCCAGCCCAAGAAGACAATAATGCAAAAAGAAACAGAGAGGAAGGATCATACACAGTAGAGACTACAACTGAAACTAAATTTAAATTGAGATACAGTAAAAAGCCAAAGTTAAATCCCGCCAATAAAGAAGTGGAAACAATAGAGGTGATTGATATAGAAATCGCATCAAAGGACAATGCACCTCCTACAATAATTGAAGAAGGAGAACAACCTATAACTTCAAACACTCAGCTTATTCAGAAGAAACACAGTATTTAAGTTTCCTCATCTAAAAAACTAGCAGAAAATGAGTTGGATATCAAAGGAAGATACAAAGAAATCAAAGCCAGAAATGAAGAAATTAAAACTGAAATATATTCTCAATATTTGAAACAAACTCCTGGCATCCAGAATAGGCTACTTTCAACCTTTGACTATAAGAATAAAAAGATGTAGATGGCATTCCTTCAACCCACAGTTCAAACTCCCGAGTAATCTTCTGATTACAAAAGGACAGATTTTAAAGTCTTGACCCAAGATATCCATCCTCTGGACCAAATTGAGTTTCATAAGTAGACAGGGGAGATGATATATTATACAATTACCACCAAGGCCATGAGTGTACAAAAGCTGCAAAATACTCTTGCAAATATCAGAGATCGGCTCAAATTGGAATAAGCATCTTCATAGGAAAAAGAAAATAGAATTAAATCTTTGGAAGAATTAAAAATTGAAATAGAATATGATCCTAAAAATATCAAAGTTGCAGATGAATTGATAAAGAAGAAAAATGCATACATTGCTGCATTAAAGAAGAAAATAAAGCTGCCCCCTACAGAACATCCTCAAGTAAAGGAAGTATTACAGGATACAAATCAGAAAGATGAGATGATGAATCTCATTCTACAATTGAATGCTCAGATAAAGGAAAGGGAGAATGAAATGGAAAAGTTGGTCCAGGAGAAAGAAGCCAACAAAGAACCAGTCCCAGTCACTGTCATTCCTGTAGTCACTACTGATGTACCCTCCACACTAGCAGAATCACTGGCTCCTACAGTCCCCATGGCTACATCATTACCTGTCACTTCATCAATAACTTCAGCAACAGAGTCTTCAACCCTAGAATCCAAAGATCTAATACCAAATGTTATGAAACCAGCTCCAAAAATAGAATAAAAGAGAGATAAATGCCTTAGAAATCAACCACTTCGAGGGGGAAACCTCCTTTACATTACATAAATGAACAATTATTGGATGATACAAATGAAAAAACCTCCTTTCTATATATAAGAGTCCATGGGGTCACAATATAATCCCAGACTACCTAACAATAATAATGTAAGGGCACAATAATAATAATATGGGGGTTACATGGGTACAACAATAAAAATAAAGGGGCTGCACTAACAACAATAAGGGACTACACTAGTAATATGGGGAACTAAAAAAAACTTTCAATCCATTATCTACACTTTCCTTGAAATGAATCATAGAACACTCTGATGAAAACATCTTCTTGTTTGACTCTAAGAAGTTCCACAAATTTATTGAAATTTTCTACATGTTTAAGAGTCAGAATCAGATCTTACCGTTAAATTTAGGACCATTTCTCAAAAAATATGCATCTTTCGGTAATGGATTTGGAAAACCACGAAGATTTGAAAAATCTACATATGCATACCTTGAACTAATAATAGCAACATCCGAGTCCTTCATTTATCCAATGGAGTCACCATCAATGGTTCGAACCCTCGATTGTTTAAAAACATTGGAGTTGCAGGGTGAATGATTCATCCTTCTTATGTCTGATCACTATTCATGATTAGAAATCAGATATTGTCCTAGCCATTCTTTCCCAAGGAAGATCTGTCACCTCACTCCCTAGCATGGTCGCCAAGATGTTGTCACTCCACCAGATCTCCGAAGGCTGAGAAGGAGACCACCAAAGGTAACGACATACCACTTTTACCTAGTATCTAGCCCTACTAGGTTGGAGAGGGCTCTCTCCGTGAGATCACAGCCAAAATGACTAGATAATGAAGATTTTAGGCTAGGTATATTTAGCTCCAGCATTTGATTGATTTGAATTTTGTGCTGGATGGTGAATTAGGTCTAGGAAAGACCAGTTGAGGGCACTGAAAATCAAACTTGCAGAGATGTGATGAAGTAAGGTAGGCACACACTTTAGCACTTTAAAGGTATCCTGGTGAATATGGTAGAATAATAGGGTTTCAAAACGAGCATGGAAATCATGAATTCGTTTATATCAGAAGAAAGTGAACATAACTGTGATAATTTCTCCAAAATAGAGCATCAAAACAATGAATTCTGCTTATCAACTTAGAAATCAATCACATAAGTCATGGAAATGAAATATGGAGAGAAAAATACTTTCATACATATGAAAATAGAAGAATAAGTACTTCTAAAACACATACCACATGAACCCCACCACAATAGATGCAAACTTTGTTTATTAGTTCCTGCCAAAAATCACTGAATACACTAGTGTTCAAAGATTAATTTTACAGCATCCAACCATTCCAATGGAAAAGGAAATGAAATATATAGACCAAAATAGACTTCTCCCACTCTCAATGGTCGAATCCATGTCTTTTGGAGCTGTTCCCCAAAGTGTTCAACTAGAATCCTAATGATTAGGGAGTTCAACAAACTCACCCCTATCTTTGACGAAAGTGATTCACTTGACCTAAAAATACAATTTTACTTGATGTATCTACCTATAGTAACTATAACAGACATAATTACATTATATTTACAAGTTTACATCAGTAAAAATTAATGAAATTCATCATCCAACTGAGAAAAATTCAAAATTCTGAAGATAACAGGCAACTGGAAAAAGTGCAACGTGAGTGAAAAAAGTGCAACGTGCTCCTGAGAAAATCACAGTGTGACCTTCAGGCTGGCTTTTAATTACCTTTCTTAATTCCAAATTGAGCTCAATATATCTCATTGGAAATCTCCACCCGTCTAGTTGTCCAAAATTTCCTCAAGCATTGAAAATGATGGATTTAAGCCCCTCAAAAGTCAATTCTCCCAAGACTGGTAAAAAAACACAATGCCAGAAGGAAAAGCGCAACATGAGATTGAAGATCAATGTTGGAGGCCTTCCTGAACTCCAAATTGAGATCATGATAGCTCATTGGAAATATATTTCTGTATAGTTATCATTTGACTCATTAAGCAAGTCATTTGGACACTCCATGATAGTGACTATATTTTGGGAATTTTCTCCAAAGCATAACACCTGTGTATAAAATGAAGGAGGTTTTTTTTCCTTGTTATATTATTGAAACAAACCTATTTATTTTTTTTCAAATTCATCTCCATTAGTTCAGAAACATACTTTAAAGCATAATTGTCCCTATGTGCAACAAATGACCCCCTGATGAGTTTGTGAGGCATTGATCTCTTTGATGTTAGATGTCTCAACTCTTGAGGCATGTCCTCCATTATTGTATTTTTTCTTGTCAGTGTATATGGTCTCTACTTCCATGGTGAAATCCTATCTTACTAGGAGGAAAAATTAGGGTTTTCTCTTGGGAAAACAAGGGATTTTGGGGCAGTTTTAGGAATGGAGGGAGATGAAGGGGTTAGATGGATTCTAAATTCTTGGAAAAAATTTGATGGGTAGGGATAGATATTACAGAGTGTAGGGAAGTATAATTTTAGGAAATGAGTGAGGGGTAGGTGTCAAAAAGGGAAAAACACAACCCTGACCTAGGAAGGTGTCAAAAGTGTACAAATATGCCAGGGTTTGTGGGAAAGTGAGGGAAACGAGAGGAATGGGAATGGGAAAAGGTTAGAGGAGGTACATGGAGTGTAGGTGAGGGTGGTAGGAGGCTTAGGGGGGTGGAAAATGATGAAAAGGGTATATGGATTAGTGTAGGGAATTAAAACACACTCCCAAACCCTAAACTGCCCAGAAACATAGCGTAGGATAGTGATGATGGTGTAGGGACTAGGGTTTGAATGTAGAAGCTTAGGGATATAATGTGTGAGAGTGTAAGGGGCATAGGGAGTATAGTGGAGTGTGGGTGTTACACAACATTTTGTTTTTGTCCTTGTACTCCCTGTTCCTTGATCCTGGAGGATCCATACAGTGACCCTTATGTACTTTCCAAGAATGGAATACATACCCCTGAGCCACACTTTGTCTGTCAATTCATCTCCCTTTACAACTTTTCTGGTAGATCCATATAAAATAAATGTTTTCAAGGTTGGCGCTTTGTCTCTGTGTCTAACCCACACCAATAGTAGATATTTACACTGAGACCCACGCCGATCGGCGCTCTGTCTTAATTTCAGACCCACGTCGATCCTCTTTTGGAAAGTTTTTAAAAATAGAAACAAAATTTTTACAACTAGAAGCTTCGCGAGGTGGTGAGTTGGAAGTTTGTATTAAGGATATGGATGAGGAATTCCCCTTTGGGCTTCTTGTTCCCAAGAAATGGGAACTACTCCAAACGATAAGCCCTTTTCCCATTATTTGAGAGCCCGTAACCTCCTCCTCTATTGTTATATAAGGAGACCTCTTTCACCTCTGTTTCCTTAGCTACAATTAGAGTTAGCATAGAGAGAAGAAGTAATCATAGATTCGGGAGAATAGTGCAGTGTGATTTTTTGTGTGTGTTAGAAACATAGTGATATGTTGGACCTTTGTGTATCAGGGTGTTGTAAATGTGCTTGGATATGAACGAAGGAGAGTCTCAACATCAAGGCTTGGTTGTAAACTCCCCTCGTCTTTATCATAATAAAATACAACTGATGTTTATCTGCCACTCTTGTTTACATTTATAATGAGATTTATAGCATTCCTTGATCAGCTAGATAGGTTGTAATTGTTTCATTTTTGTCATGGTTTTACACTTGTTGTGGTGTCTTGACTATCCGTATAGGTAATCTAATGTTGATAGCAGCGTGTATCAAGCTTGAGAAGAGCAACGCATCAAGAAGCTTCGATGGAAGGCGACAACATAGCATTAGAACAAGTTAGTTCATCTTCCTTGCTCTGAATTTCATTTACAATCTAGGAAGGTAGATGTTAGTATGTTCCCGTATTTTCTAGAACCACCCTAGGGCTAGATGGATTGCCTCTGTCCGTAGAGGGGATTTACCTACACAACAAATTGGCAATTCTGCTGGGGATTTTCCTTTGATTTTGTCACTCTTTGAGGTCTTAGTTATTTGGCGAGTTTAGTCAAACAACCATTTCCCTGTTTGTTCCTATGTTTTTAATCAATTACAATCTTTTAGTTTTTTCTTGAAGTGGTGAGTCTGGTCCTTGTTAGGAGAAATTCTTTGTTTTTTTCTTTTTCAGGCATTGACACTTTTATTTGTCTGACAGTTGCGCTGATTGGTGCTAGTTGTCAGTTAGGAAGTCGCACTAATGGGCTGTTGGTGCTAGTTTCAGCCCTAAATTCATGACAATTCCAGTATGTGTGAAAAATTAAGGTTTTTTCCCTAAGCCTTTCATGAGTGTGTCTTTCCATTCCGGTCCTTTTATCTGTATGATTTACATGTTCTCCCATTCACTCAAGTTGGTTTGATTCACTCATTGGATTGGTTTTTGGTTTTTTTTTTTTTTTTCCTTTCTGTTGGGACGTGCATCCTACATCCTAGGTTTTTCTAGGATTGTGCATCAATTGCCTGGTTGCATGCTTCGCATGACATCACCCTACTGATTGTGTCAGTTTCCTGGCTTGGTGAGAAATATATAGTTGATTGCATTTTTCTTTTTGGTTGATTGAGTGTTCAAGTCTCAAGTGTCTCTCGAGTTCATTTGGTCTGCTTGTTCGCTTGTGATCATAGATTAAATTTCTCATTGTTCAGCTTAAAAACATTCTTTCTCTAATTTCTTGATGTAAAAGGGAATGAATGCCTTGTTTTGAGATATTGTATTCTTAAATTTTGGTTGCATCGTTTTGCATTAAGAATATTTTTGTTCTTTTAGTTTCCGTCTCAAAGTTTTCTTTTCGTTAAAATGCATTAGATCAAGTTTCATTGAAAAGTCATGTTTGAAATCTATGATTGAAAACTAAAAGTTGATTTGAGTGAATTCTCTTTAATTAAAAGCTTGCATTAAGTAGATTCGCATTTCATCGAAAAATGCATTGGGTGCATTCTTATTCATTCAAAAAAAAGGAAATTCGGCATAGATTACAATTGCATAATTTTCCAAAATAGAATTTTGCATAGATTACATTGCATAATTCACATCGTTGAATGTTTTCGATTAATTTTGAATAGTGAAAGTAATATAATTAGGAAAAAGTTTCATTTGCAGTATTACTGTTTGTTGCATCAATGTTTGAGACTCTTCCCTTAACTAGATAGCATTCATTGAATTGAAAGGTTTATTTTCTCATATAGCTGCATATAGAAGTTCTCTGATTACAATGGTATGGCCTTGGAATTGAGACATAATTGAAGTTCAACTGTTAAAATTTATTCAATCAACCTAAGGAAGAATTGAAATTTAACACTCATACTTTGAGGTCTAGTCTAGTGACGTGTTTTGACATCAATAAACCCAGTATTTGTCATTCGCCATCTAGTAGTAGACAACGCTAGCATGGAATTGTGCTCCCCGTACCGTCAATTATATAAAGGGACACCCTCATAGGTTGCAATCCTTTATCCATAGGAAGCCAATTCTATTTACCTGTAACTGTGATACATCGAACATAGCATTCGGGGAGACTGCCTGCACGTATGTTAAGTCCTTGGTCATTTATTTTTCATTTGATCACCAAGGTGTATATTGCAGTTCATGGAAACTTGGTACACCCTCTTGCTTAGATTACCTAAGTAGTCATTTTGGTCTTTTCGTGACTCTCTAAAATTGAAAATATCATTGAGCGCTTGTCCTTTCGAGCTCGTTCAAACTAAAAGCAACTAGACTCACCTTTTGTCCTTTTCTCGACTCTTAAAAAATGAAAAGGTAGAGTTTTGTTCAATGTCTTAAAATATTAACTGCCTAAGAAATATTCCTGGCTCAATTTATCTTTCTTAGTGTTTTTTTTAGGGTTGTTTCCAATGGAAACGTTTCCAAATTTTACCAACCAAGGAATCCCCTCCGAACGGAATCCAGGTCCTTTTCCTTCTTTTGGGAATTTTGGTGCTCCTTATATGGCAACTTTATCCCTTCCCGAGTTAACTATTGGTTTTCCTGTGTGGTTATTTTCAACCTCAGTGGTCCCGAGTGCTCCAACCTCTATTCAAACGTCTCCTCCGCTTGAATAATGTCATGTTGATTCTAAGGTGGGCCTCTCGCCTTCTTCGCATATTTCTTTATCCTCCTCTTCTACTTCTCCTGGTGAAAGTATGGATTTTAGTAACCAGGTGGCTAAGAAGAAGAAGAAGACGAAAAAGAAGAAGTTAGATAAGCGAGAGGTTGATGCTGTAGATATTGCTCCTAAGACACCTTCCACCGATAAACCATCCTACCTTCCACAAAAATTCAAATTCCCTTGCAATATGTGCAAGGGTGACCACCTTCTTCAAGATTTCCTTGGCACCCCCAAGGTGCTCGAAGTATGTTCCAATGGTCATTTTCCATTGTCTTTGGCCTCTGGATGTCATGTTGGTGATACCTTTTCAACTAGTATTGATAAGATTCGTAAGAAACAGGGTAAGAGCAGAAATCCCTATAAGTTGTGTGAAGGGCACCATCCCGTTAACATTTTTCCATACATGGATGAAGCCACGAGAGTTTTGGAAAGCCGTACCGTTTCTACATCCTGCCTTATGGTTGGTTACCAAAAGCTTTCTTTGAATCCTCCACTAGTTGATCAAATGATTGGTTAAGATTCTTCTTTGGTCGATCTTGCTCCCCTGGAAATTCAAAATCACAAATCCATTCCTGACCAACCATTGGTCATGGAATTGGTCGATCTGATCCTGCCTATGGTTCATCAGATATTTTCCATCGAGAGTGGCCCTCGTATCCCTCACGTTCTTCCTATTTCTTTAGATTCCTCAGACTTAGAGAAAGATCCTCCCATCCTTGTGACTCAAGAAACTACTCCTCCTACCCCCACTCCTATGGTCTAGGAGGATGCTCCTCTTGCTCTGGTAACAGAAGGGGATAACCTTTTCATTCCTGTGGTCCCCCCCCCAAAGTAGTTTGGTCGCTTCTTTCTATTAGAGTAGATTTGCGGGATACCGTCTTGTTTCTTATGTGCCCTTTGAGATCACGGTACAGGCCTTTAATGTGGTTGTACCTGGCACAATTATATATGAAGGCGCATCTGTTAGTATTATGTCTTCAACTACTTGGCAAGATTTTGGTTCTCCACTGCTTGTGCCTGTTACACAAAATCTGTTGGCTTTTAACAGAGGAATAAGTCAACCGTTAGGGATCCTTCTGAAGTTTCCTATTACATTGGGAGGGAAAACAATCTATATAGACGTGATGGTGGTCCAAGGCCCCTTGGATTTTAATTTATTCCTGGGGCATGACTATGCTTATGCCATGGGTGCGCTTGGCTCTTCCCTCTTTTGTGTGATATGTTTTCCACATGAAGGTCTGATCATGACCATTGAGTAGATTTCTTTCTTTGGCCCTGATGTGACATCTGGTCTACTGTCATCCCTTCCTGGTTCTTACCTACCAGTGATATATTCCCTGCCACAGGTCAATTATGTGGCCACCTGTTCCATTTCTGCATCCACTGATAATTTAGTCAGTGAGGTAGTACACCATGTACTGGGGGCATTGGATCCTAATTTCCGAGATGTTGTTCTCCTTTTAGATGAGAACCTCTTGGAAGCCATGAATTCTTATTCGACATGATGAGGGGTCACTACAGAGCAAAGTTTGTTTTCTTATGTTAAGCTCCTTAAAAAAATGAAACAAGGTCATCGGAGCACAGTTTGTTTTCTTGTGTCAAGCTCCTTAAAAAATGAAACAAGCTCTTTGGAGCATAGTTCATTTTCTTGTGTCAATCTCCTTAAAAAATGAAACAAGGTTGTTGGAGCATTGTTCGTTTTCTTATGTCAAGATCCTTAAAAAATAAAACAAGCTCTTTCGAGGATAGTTCATTTTCGATGTCAACCTCGTCAAAAAATGAATTAGGTCATGAGGATAGTTATTTTACTGTGTCAACCTCGTTTAAAAATGAAACAGATTCCCTTTTCAATTTGAGTCCTTGATTAGATCTTGTAAAATCCCAGTTGAGTATTTCTCTTGATCTCATAACTGAACTTTCATTCCATCCACATATTAGTAACAAGTAATCTACTCCAGTGAATGCATTGAATCTTAGGGGGCATGTACCTCGAATTGAGTCACCATGCTGGGGGCATGCAAAAATTTTCAAGCATAGTTTATCTTTGTTTCAATCTTGTGTAAAAATGAAACCAAACTCAAGCATAGTTTGTTTCCATTCCAAGCTTGTGTAAAAATGAAACCATTATTATTTTACCTCTCATGATTGCCATTTTATCAGCCTTTTAGCTAGATGAGCCTTGGATTTCTCATTCCATCTTCACCATCTCCTTGGATGATCATACGCTTTCACTTGATTGTTTTACACATTCCTAAGGAACCATTGCAATGAGTGGTTTTGTTAGCTAGCCTCTTGACCTTTAGTTGTTCTGAGCAGTTCCACCATCACTAGAACCAGTTTCTACCCAAAATGCCACTCGTTCCTCCAGGAGGAGTCAAATTTTAGCTCTTTTTTGACTCTCAAAAATTGAAAATATTTTCGAGACTCTTGTCATTTTGAACTCGTTAAAGGTTGCGAAACGTCATCTGCCCAATATACGTTTACCCCTTTTCGGGTCGGGACAGATTATTTACAAAAAAGGAATACCTTAGCCTATCATGGCTAAGAGGTTCTCCCAGATATTGTTTTCTGCCTTTTCAGATCTATGAGACTACCTACGAAAAGGACTAGATGGAGTTTTAATTTCGCCTCTTTTCAAACTCTCTAAATATGAAAATATGTTGAGTTCTTCCTTTGTCAGACTCGTTAAAACCTAATGACATCGAGAATCATCACCATGATGTTATCGATTTCCTCCTTCCTAAGGCTTGTAAAATGTACTATGATGAATTTTTCCGAAGGACAAAATTATACGACAAGAATATGCTATCCTCTTCAAGATTGTGTAAAAATAAAGAAGTACTCACCAGAAATGGTGGAGGGAAATGGAAGTTATTCGTCAGTTGTGTCGGTAGTATGTCACTCTTGAACATGACACTTATCTGCAGTTCCTGTCGGGTTGGGATATCTTCACTCTGTCACTTTGCTTCCATGGGTTGGGGAAATCTGTTTGCCTCTCATTTGATTACCAATCTTGTCAAAATGACCTCTAATCCTGTTTGAGTCAAATGCTGCCAAATTTTAGAGTCGTGTCGCCGATATGTTCAAGAGAAAATCCTTCTGCAGTTTTTACATTCATTGATCCTCTGTTTCAGTCTCGATTAGCACTCATATTCCTCTATCTCATTTCGATGATGTGGGAAACATTCTGGCCCTCCTTAGACTAGGTCACTTCCTGTCGACTTTAGCTTATTATCCGGGAAGCTGATCTAGAGACTCCTTTCTGGTACATTGGAGCATGCATGCCTCAATGGCAAGTTCTTCACATTCGACAATAGGTCCTCATTATTTGCCTTTGATCGGGTGATTTCACGAGTGTTCAACTTCATCTCACTATTCATATTTTGTGGATTTTAATAATATTACCTTGAGAGCCTGTTGTAGCCGCTACAGCACCACCCAAAATTTTGTGTATATTTAAAATTTCGGGTTCCCCCTTCGCTCGCCTAGGCGTTAAAGTCTTTCACCTGACTTGCAGTCAACGACATCCCGCCGACCTATCCCCAACCCTCACGAGTTGTCTCATCACCATGACTTGATCCTGTCGCTTCAATCACGCCATATGTGGGAGGGAGCATCTAGTGTACGCTCGAACATTCTTACCGTAGTCGCGCCATGTGTAATGAGATCACCATGCATACGTTTGAATGGAAACCTTTTGTGTATTGACAAGTAAAAGCCCTCCTGCTGTCGACCCCACGGGTGACAAACTCCTCAATCTTGTCATTACATCGAGGGCAATAAAATTGAGCTCGGTAACAAAGCCAAGGTTGCGGAACAGGGGAGGAGCAGGAGCAAGTGACCAGTACTATTAAAGGGAGGATGGTGTGATGCACGTTGATCATAAAAGGAACCTTTTACCTCACTGATGCAAAAGGTTTTCTTCACTAGTGTGCACCAGACACTTTAAAGCGCTCCATTGGAAATGTCTAGGTCCTGCATCATACCATCTCAATGTTGATAGGCGTACACAAAGGAACATATTTCGCCACTTCAATGAATCTAGCCTAAAGTATAGCCTGGTGAACAAAGCTGACTCAGAAGATCTCCCTAGAGAATGACAATCTCACACGAGTGTGGCAAGTCGACGGCAGAGTTTCAAATATGGCAGCGCACCTTTGGGAAGCAACATCTGTCAATCTTCAGATACATACTGTGGCATTATTTAGGTTGTACATGTCCATGAAGATTGTCTATACGAAACTATTAGAGACGGAGAATTTCAAAGTGAACCTAGAAGGTTATGTTTAATGCATACACTTTTGGTAGCTGGGCACATTGATGCATATGCAAAGAAAGCCCCCGGAACCACGAGATAGAAAAGGTTAATATTAAAAGGGCCATCAATGTGGCTTGAGAAGCATATTTCGACTCTCGATATTTCAAAACGAGAAGCCTTCATATTATGAGGATTAGTAAATGATCAAATTAAAACTAGGCTCGAAGCACATGGTTTTAAAACCATAAGTTATCTTGGAGCAAAATGCAATGATAACATTATAAAGGGCGCAAGGTGATGTTGTATATATTAATGCAAAGCGCAAAACCATGTGGGTTCCAAAACATATAAAATGGTGGAGTTTGGACTAATGGTAAAGCAACGTTGAGCAGATATATTATGGTCGAAACCAATGTATCAAACATGGCAGCCAATATTATAAGTACTATGGCACAAATAGTTTAATGGTGCAGTCTAATCCACGTGGGGCAGGTAATATAGCAGTCAACTATGCAATGGGAACGTGGCACAGAAGTGAGTGGACACGTTACATGGAGGCAAACATCGATAACAGGTCTTCCAACTCACGGTAAACGTTGGAACAATATATATAGATTACGGGCAGCCTTTCAACGTGGGGCAGAACCACCTCACCACATACAACTGGACGCCAGCATGTCGACGGTGGAATTTCTCACTACGGTGAAACGTGGAGCGGGCGCAAAGGTTCAGCAAATGTCTGGAGAAATTTACATATGTAACGGTCAACTTTACGTTGAAACCCGGTGCAATATTACATGGACACGTTGCATGGGGCGCGAATGTCGATGGTAGGTTTTCAACTTACGTAAATGTTTAAGAACAAATATATATTTACAGCGGTCAACTTTATGATCAAGACACGGATCATAACCATATAAAATTGCATTTCGTGGACTTAAACATCGTGATGCCTAGTTTTCATTCTATGCTAAAAGCTCTGGAGCAGATATGTAGACATATTCATGGGTCCGAAATCGTATGTACACACGGCGCCATGCGATCAACGTGACTAAATGTTCAATGGTCCAAAGCCTTGCCCACGTTGCCAAACGTAAATTTTTATATATACAATGGCTAGAGTTTAAAGATGGAGCCTTTATATATGATGACCAGAGTTATAATTACAGCGTTGCAAATTGGTGCGAGCTCTTCTACGTTGGAGTTTAAATACAGAGCATAGATACATATAGTGGCCCAATTTTGTGTCTAAAACCTAGAGCCAAACATCGGAATGAACCTATAATAGCGTGCAAGCATGGAGTCTCGAATCATGGTGAACGTTGGAGCGGATACAGTAGCGGTCAAAGTTTACAACAAGGGAACGGGTTCAACGTCCTTATCGGCACCAACCACGCTCTTACCAAGCTCTTTCGGGCTCTTCTCTCATTTCCCAACATGGAATAGCTCATTGATGAAGGAATTTTCCCATGCAAAGAGCTGCGTTCAGTAGCCGCCCGTATCTCAGTATTTCGGTGAAGGTGAAAGTGTTTGGTATTATCCAGCGTTGATTTTGCTGTGACAGCGTGAAAAGTGGCATGCGATTCCATCCTGGATGCATGCGCGTGGATTAAGCTGAGATAGCGTGGAAAATGGAAACATAATCCCGCCCTAAATGCATGCACACGGATTCAGCTGCATCAGCTCTGTCATTGCTGCAGGATACAGATCCGCCAGAGAAATCAAAATGCTCATTTGAACGAATGTAAGTTGATATTTAATCTCTGATTTCTCATTTTGATAGTTTGGTCTCCTCAGGCCTTTTTCCCCATGGATTTGTCTTTTACCAGAAATCGTCTCACACTGGTTTTCTCCATGTTTAGTTTCACCACGTAAAATTGGCGTACAATCTGTCATTCTGCAAGGGGCCTCTTCACAGCATCCTCTCCCACAGAAATTCCAAGCACTCTCAGATGTCAAAGCAGACGGTGGCCTTCAGAATATATCAGTTTAGGATGTGTTAAAATTTGTCAGCATCCGTAAAAGGCTCAGCAGCTGCCGTAGCGTATGAATTAAAACACCCACAATTCGAGCAGTGAGCCTATCGAAGAAGCCCTACAAAGCTCACAACCAAGACCGCAATCTGAGTGCACTACGATGATTATCCGACTGTCTAAAATGAAGAAAATTGTTGCAATGATGGACAACGTGCTGCAACCAGGAGAGGAAGAATTTCATGGAAATGTCTAATCAACCCTGCCCATGGTCTATCAAAACTCGCCTCTTCCTCCAACTGTGACCAGATCATATGATAGAGGGACATGTCCATACATGAAGACCACACCAGCCATTAAATGAATCACTGCCCTGTTTCACCTCCTTTAGGAAAATGCAACGCAAGCACAAAATCCTTGAGCATGACTCGCGTAGGATCGTAAGTGAGGTTGCAGTTCCCCTCAGTTAAGATACCTGAGATTCTTCGATTGAAGATGACAAGTATTGCTCCTCTAATGGATGGGAAAATCTATGAGTATGAAGACCTATGGCGAACACTAAGGACGTGAAAGAAGAAGATCGTTCATACCGAGTAATTTAATCCAAGACTTGAAGAGAACCTTGTGCGTGGGTAGAATGATAATCCTGACAGAGAAAGGGCACAGAGAAAGCCCACACATGCCATTATCTCTGATGACAAAGTCTTGACCACACAGGGGTCTAAATTCATTGTTTTCTTTCTTTGCAAATTAATTAAAATGCCCTTAGCATTATTATTATTCAATATATGACCTATGTTATTTTATTGCAGGAAGAAACTTCGGGTTTTCACAAAGAGCAAAGGCTTTCCCCAGCAAACAGTGGGACCTGTTCAAACAAGTATATCCCCATGAGTCTCCGAAGAAAGCACTCTATGTTCGAGAGCACCTGGCCAATGCTTCACCGGGAAGAAGATTACAACTTACAGACTCGCAGACATGCCAAGGTCGCACATCTTCTGCCACCTTGCGACCCTGCGACCCAGCGACCTAGTCGTAAGGTCGCAGGTCGTACATCTTCGATTTTTCCTCCTTTTGTGACACTGCGACCCAGCAACCTAGTCGCAAGGTCACAAGGTCGCACCTCTTCGATTTTTCACCTTTTGCGACCCCGCGACCCAACGACCTAGTCGTAAGGTCGCAAGGTCGGATCTCTTTCTGGGGCTTCTTGGTCCTCTTTTTGCGACTCCCACCCGGTAAACTTAGTCGCAAGGCTCAGAGTGGTCACATCTGACCATTTTCTCTACAACTGCGACCCCCGCGACTCAGTCGCCCGGCAGTCGCAATAACAACAAGGTCGCAGTCGCTACAATGGGCCCTGTGTGTCAGGTTGCAGGTCGCAGAAAAGACTGGGTTGCAAGGCAGCCCAACGATCAAGAAGATGAAAAGTCAAGGAAGCCCAAAGGGCAGGTTTTGCATTATAAATACTCCTTCGGGAGTGTGTAAAAGGATTTTTGGTTTGGGCCTCGAGCCGAGTACATTGTATTACCAGTAGATTATACATTTAATGACGGATACAAGCATTTTGTAAAACCCCTTTTGTGGATCTGGTGTTGTTTTATGTATGAGCACTGTTGAGTATTACGTTTTCAGTTTCTAAACGTCTTTGTACTAAGGGAACTGCGTTTTTAATTCACATCACAGTTACATAACAGTTTGCTGAGTATGCTAATGGTGGTTGAGTTTATTTCACTTTCTTAGCGAATGTTGATGACTTTGTTTATCTGCGTTTATGTTATCATTTAAAATTTTAGGAAGTGAAGGGTGTTCTTGCTATGGGGAATGGTTTCCTTTGCGGTTAGAATAGTTTACAAGCATGACCCCAATGAAGTGTTGCTAATGACACTCCCTTCGGTCTTCATGCTTTATTATTTCTTCTTGCTACTCATCGTGCTGCATGTACATTTAATGCATCAAGCATATGTCTTGTATCAGTTGATTAGGTGTGTATCCACTGTTTTATAGAGTTTAAGCGAGACCCAAAGTGAAGGAGAAATCAGTGGTAGCCGGACCCACACCCCGGACGGGATCCCTATTCCAAACGGTTCAAGGTCTAATTGGGACCTTTTACCTAGGGAGATCCCCCGCTTTTGGCCGTACTGCATTTTCCCGTCACCGTAATTGGCGCGAAAAGAGGCCCGAACCTCCCGACCATATGGTTAACGAGAAGGAGGGCCCGAACCTCCGACCATATGGTTAACGAGAAGGGGGGGCCAGATGACAAGTTGAGCCCTTAGAGCCTGCAGTTAATCTCATATCTGTAATGGCTCGTTCCCAAATCATTCTCCCGAGATGTTTGTCGGAGTTTTATGAACCTGGATACTTCATCCCCGATAAACTTATGTATCACTTGTCCCAGTTAAAATTTGATGGTGAAAATGGGGTGTCCATAACCCAACACTGTTCAGATTTTTGTGACTTTGGTGAGTGCTATGAAATTGACGATGAGGGTTTGATTTGTTTTCTTTTCTTCCTCACCCTCGAAGGTCGCGCTAAGCAATGGTGTCGCACATTGCCGGAAGCTTCCATCCATTCGTTTGAACAACTCGCCCATAAATTACAACAAGCTTTTCACATGTATGATCCTCATGACGTTGTAATAAAGTTACATCTCATCAGAATGGAACCTCAGGAATCTTTAGGTGAGTTCTTTATCAGATTCATTCATTATTGTTTTGAGTTCCCTGAGAGGGATGCTGATTGGAAATATTTAGGTGAACAATTCAAGTATGTGATTTCCCTTGAGCAATTTCAGTTAGATCCTAGTGTTCCCTATGATGACCCGCAAGTTACCGGTTGTTTGGACTTTTTCCCTAATGCTTCCTTGTCCATATCCCCGAGTCCAGACCACATTCAGGCCTCCAAGGAGAGTGTTGCTATTTGTGATATTCTCGCCCCTCTTCCTGAGTTGTATGGGAGTGGATTTGTGACCTTGGAAGTCCTGAGTAAGGATAGAGACTGGCAAGAGGATAAAGCCTATTGCACTACCTTTGAATCTTTCACGCACCATGACGAATCCGAGCTTGAAAGCCCCAGTGGCACATTATCCCTCTCGGTTCATGAAAACAAACCCCAAGCCCACTCGATGTCTCCCTGGACTTAGTCCTGAATCTGGTTCACATTCGGATGATGAATCTGGTTCACATTCGGATTATGAATCTGGTTCACATTTGGATTATGAATCTGGTTCACATTCGGATTATGAATCGACTCCTACCCCGCATAAAGTTGAGTCCCTTGCAAGGCCTGCCAGATCATTGTGTCCTCTGAATGACATGGATGTGCTTATTGAAAAGCCTCGTATGGTTAACTCCCCTATGACTCAATCTCTTCGTTCATTACTCCCCGGTTGGTTTCCCGATCCCGCCACACCAGTAATTTCTTCGAGACATTCAAAATTTCCTTATACTGGTATTGGCGACAATCATAAGCACACAGATGGTATTTCACGATCATAGTTCAAAATCGACGAATCTTTCAGATCTGATCATTCTCACTTAGAATCTTTAGACAGCCATAGGAGCGATTTCCTGTCTGGGAAACCTCAAGATGTCATGTTTATTGATCCATCCTAGTTGGTAACTCCCGGTGAGCCTAACTTGCGAGGTACCTAACTTGATCAAATCAATGGTTGTAGCGAGCACTCCTTGTCTGAAAGCACATCCAACCATACCAATGAGGACGGTCACTCGCATCTCTTTGCCAACCATATAGAGACCCCAGAATTTGATGATTCGCTTTGGGAAGATTCAATTATTCATCAGGGGATCGGGGCGCTTACGCTTATGTGGGCCATTGCCCCTAGTCCTGCTGATCCTGACAAGGCCCCTCCAACAACTCCAAGCATAACCACGTCGAATATCATTTCGTCTGGGCGTATTTTTCATTCTCACAAGGTTTCCCTGAGCACATATTCCTTCCCCCCAACAGCTGGTGTGCAACAACCGATATATCCCAATTTATTCACTGGCAAGAAAACGCCAGCCATTGTCTCTAATCTTTCAAGTTGTTGCCCAACTAGTATCACTTGCAATCAGACACTAACATGTGATTTTTCCAAAATCCCTCAACTACCCAAGAACCTTACGGTAAATCCACCCCATCCTGGCGACTCTAAAGAATCTGATACATTGGATCATCAATCTGTTAGCGTGCAAAAATTTCGCCGAACTAATATAGAGCTCACTGATATCTTTCCAATCACTACAATTGATGATCATGTCCATTCGCCTGTTTATCCTGCCAAGCAATCGACGTTGGGAAAACCCCCACTCGAAGGTCTGGATTTTGTTCAAGGCGGTGAGGAATTTCAAGCTCCACTAAACATGGATTCGGATCCCCATACCCTTGACCAAACCCAGGAGCAACCCCGAACTATGGTTTTCGAAACTAGGGTTTCTATGTTAGCATGCGCATGCATCTATAATTCACCTGGCACTTTCTTATTATTTCCATTCCCTAAAACTGATGGTCCTCAACACCATGATGAGGTTGTCGGTCAACTCGACCAACCCTATTCGGTGGATGTGCCCACAAATAGGCCATGGCCTGCCCAACGCCCATCAGACCTGGGACTGTGCATGGATGGATGTGTGTCTTTTATAAATGTTGAGTTTCAAGAACATATTGCTATTTATCAAGATGAGAGTGGGATTCAGCTTGCACAATCTATTCTGGCATGTTCATTGGCAAGTATCTATGATCATCTTGCCATTCCACCTGCTCCTCAGGTAAGTTTTGTCGCTACTGCACTTTTTTGGATACTGGCTCTGATCCTGATCATTGTTGTCGTTGCAGGATGCAAACTAATGCGGTGGCTGCACTGGAAAACTGATTTTACATAACCCGGTCACCTCATGGGTTAAGCTAGGGTTTAGGTGTAGGCTAGCTAGGACTTGTTAATAAAATTTGTTAGTTCAAAGTTAATTAGGTTTACTTGCCAAATTTTTACTTCATAATTTAAAAGTGTGTTTTTTATTTTGTTTACGATTAATATCTTATGCATCATCATGTTACAAGTATTTTCTTTCATTTCCTTTTTAGTTGCTTCTTGTTGCATAAATAATCATTGCTTGTATTGCGCCTCTTTGCCACCTACAACTGGTTGATCGTTCTCGCACATGGCATTGCATTGCATCCTGAGCCTCGCATTTTACATTGCGTCGTACTCTCTCTTCCTCACATCATTTCTGTCATGTCGCCTGCCACTACAAGAGCCCTCATCACAACCCTATAACCTTGCAGTCTTGTTTTGCCCCGATTGCTGAAGCAGTAACTCCATTGTTTTGGCATGAGGTGGTGGTGGCTATCTCAAGAGGCAGCTTTCTCTTAGGACGATTCATTGAAGTCGCATTCTCAACAAGATGCCTACGAGTCTAAAATTATTTAGACTGGGAGATACGAGCTGGTTGATTGTGGGAGACCTAATGAGTTTGAATGGCCCATGCCCGTAAGCTTAAGCCTTGTGCCCAGCATGGTCTTGGACGTCCTAATGATCTGTTTTGCACGCTTCGCCTATTGTGGTGAATGGGATGTGAAGGTTTAGCACGAGGGCAAACCCAAATCAGGATATCTTTCAGTTTCTGTAACACGAGAAACAACCTCGCTTGCTCGTAAAATAAGTCGAGATCCCTCATCCGCCCATGAAAAATAAGTGCCATGAGCACATGAAAATAAGTGCCACGAGCACGTGAAAATAAGTGTTGTAAGCACATGAAACAAATAAGGGTAAAGGATCGAGAAAGGCTTCATGTGCAGAGAGGTAATGCAACGACTCTGCCGGGGTACTGACCAGGCTCGCTGGCAGCGGAGCAACGTTTGTGATTTCTTGAAGTGACTCCGCCGGGGTACTGTCCAGGCCTGCTGGCAGCGGAGCAACACCAAAAACTTACTTTAAAAATCCTGAGAATAATAAACCCAGTGCCTTGCTCTTCACATCATCAACAAGCTACTGGCGTCTGCGAGCTTTCTCTTTGATGTGTTTCTGATTAGCGGGATTTAGTTGAGGCACAAGGATTAGGCATACCTGTAAAGGGCCAAAGTAATATAAAGGGGACCCCGCGGAAATTGTTCAATATTCCCTTGCATTACTATCAGGACTCAGAATTTTGTTGTGATACTGACAAAGATGCTGGATTCTACCAGTGGTTCGCCATTTGTTGTAGCCGCTACAACACCACCCAAAATTTTGGGTATATTTAAAATTTCAGCTTCCCCCTCTGCTCGCCTAGGCGTTAAAGTATTTCACCTGACTTGCAGTCAACGACATCCTGCCGACCTATCCCCAACCCCTCACGAGTTGTCTCATCACCATGACTTGATGCTGTCACTGCAATCACGCCATATGTGGGAGGGAGAAACTAGTGTATGCTCGAACATTCTTATCGCAGTCGCGCCATGTGTAATGAGATCGCCATGCATACGTTTGAATGGAAAAATTTTGTGTATTGACGAGTAAAATCCCCCCTGTTGTCAACCCCACGGGTGACAAACTCCTCAATCTTGTCATGACATCGAGGGCAATAAAATTGAGCTCGGTAACAAAGCCAAGGTTGCAGAACAGGGGAGGAGCAGGAGCAAGTGACCAGTACTGTTAAAGGGAGGATTGTGTGATGCACGTTGATCATAAAAGGAACCTTTTACCTCACTGATGCAAAAGGTTTTCTTCACTAGTGTGCACCAGACGCTTTAAAGCGCTCCATTGGAAATTTCTAGGTCCTACATCATACCATCTCAATGTCGATAGGCACACGCAAAGGAACATATTTCGCCACTTCGATGAATCTAGCCTGAATTATAGCCCGGTGAACAAAGCTGACTCAGAAGATCTCCCTAGAGAATGACAATCTCACATGGGTGTGGCAAGTTGACGGTAGAGTTTCAAATATGGAAGCGCACCTTTGGGAAGCAACATCTGTCAATCTTCAGATACATACTGTGGCATTATTTAGGTTGTACATGTCCATGAAGATTGTCTATACGAAACTATTAGAGACAGAGAATTTCAAAGTGAACCTAGAAGGTTATGTTTAATGCATACACTTTTGGTAGCCGGGCACATTGATGCATACGCAAAGAGAGCCTCCGGAACCACAAGATAGAAAAGGTTAATATTAAAAGGGCCATCAATGTGGCTTGAGAAGCATATTTCGACTCTCGATATTTCAAAACGAGAAGCCTTCATATTATGAGGATTAGTAAATGATCAAATTAAAACTAGGCTCGAAGCACATGGTTTTAAAACCATAAGTTATCTTGGAGAAAAACTCAATGATAACATTATAAAGGGCTTAAGGTGATGTTGTATATATTAATGCAAAGCGCAAAACCATGTGGGTTCTAAAACATATAAAATGGTGGAGTTTGCATTGATGGTAAAGCAACGTTGAGCAGATATATTATGGTCGAAACCTATGTTTCAAACATGGCAACCAATATTATAAGTACTATGGCACAAATAGTTTAATGGTGCAATCTAATCCACGTGGGGCAGGTAATATAGCAGTCAACTATGCATTGGGAACGTGGCGCAGAAATGAGTGGACACGTTACATGGAGGCAAACATCGATAGCAGGTCTTCCAACTCACGGTAAATGTTGGAACAATATATATACATTGCGGGCAGTCTTTCAACGTGGGGTAGAACCACCTCACCACATACAATTGGATGCCAGCATGTCGACGGTGGCGTTTCTCACTACGGTGAAACGTGGAGCGGGCGCAAAGGTTTAGAAAATGTCTGGAGCAATTTACATATGTAACGATCAACTTTACGTTGAAACCCGGTGCAAGATTACATGGACACATTGCATGGGGCGCGAATGTCGATGGTAGTTTTTCAACTTACGTAAATGTTTAAGAACAAATATATATTTACAGTGGTCAACTTTATGATCAAGACACGGATCATAACCATATAAAATTGCATTTCGTGGACTTAAACATCGCGATGCCTAGTTTTCGTTCTATGCTAAAAGCTCTGGAGCAGATATGTAGACATATTCAGGGGTCTGAAATCATATGTACACACGGTGCCATGCGATCATCGTGACTAAACGTTCAATGGTCCAAAGCCTTGTCCACGTTGCAAAACATAAATTTTTATATATACAATGGCCGGAGTTTAAAGATGGAACGTTTATATATGATGACCAGAGTTATAATTACGGTGTTGTAAATTGGTGCGAGCTCTTCTACGTTAGAGTTTAAATATGGAGAATAGATACATATAGCGGCCAAATTTTGTGTTTAAAATATGGAGCCAAACATCGGAATGAACCTATAATAGCACGCAAGCATGGCAACGGTGGAGTCTCGAATCATGGTGAACGTTGGAGCATATACAGTAACGATCAAAGTTTACAACAAGGGAACGGGTTCAACGTCCTTATCGGCACCAAGCACGCTCTTACCAAGCTGTTTCGGGCCCTTCGCTCATTTCCCAACATGGAATAGCTCATTGATGAAGGAATTTTCCCATGCAAAGCGCTGTGTTCAGTAACCGCCCATATCTCAGTATTTCGGTGAAGGCGACAGTGTTTGGTATTATCTAGCACTGATTTTGCTGTGACAACGTGAAAAATGGCATGCGATTCCATCCTGGATGCATGCGCATGGATTCAACTGAGATAGCGTGGAAAATGGCAACATAATCCTGCCCTGAATGCGTGCACACGGATTCAGCTACATCAGCTCTGCCATCGTTGCAGGATACAGATCCTCCAGAGAAAGCAAAATGCTCATTTGAACGAACACAAGTTGATATTTAATCTCTGATTCCTCATTTTGACAGTTTGGTTTCCTCAGGCCTTTTTCCCCATGGCCTTGTCTTTTACCAGACATCGTCTCACACTGGTTTTCTCCATGTTAGTTTCACCACGTAAAATCGGCGTACAATCTGTCATTCTGCAAGGGGCCTCTTCACAGCGTCCTCTCCCACAGAAATTCCAAGTACTCTCGAATGTCAAAGCAGATGGTGGCCTTCAGAATATATCAGTTTAGGATGTGTTAAAATTTGTCGGCATCCATAAAAGGCTCAGCAGCTTCCGTAGCGTATGAATTAAAACACCCACCATTCGAGCAGTGAGCCTATCGAAGAAGCCCTACAAAGCCCACGGCCAAGACCGCAATCTAAGTGCACTACGATGATTATCCAACTGTCTAAAATGAAGAAAACTGTTGCAATAATGGACAACGTGCTGCAACCAGGAGAGGAATAATTTCGTGGAAATGCCTAATCGACCCTGCCCATATTCTGTCGAAACTCGCCTCTTCCTCCAACTGTGACCAGATCATATGATAGAGGGACATGTCCATACATGAAGACCACGCCAGCCATTAAATGAATCACTGCGTTGTTTCACCTCCTTTAGGAAAATGCAACGCAAGTGCAAAATCCTTGAGCATGACTGGCGTAGGATCGTAAGTGAGGTCGCAGTTCCCCTCAGTTAAGATACCTGAGATTCTCCGATTGAAGATGACAAGTATTGCTCCTCTAATGGATGGGAAAATTGATGAGTATGAAGACCTATGGCGAACACTGAGGATGTGAATGAAGAAGATCGTGCATATCGAGTAATTTAATCCAAGACTTGAAGAGAACCTTGTGCGTGGATAGAATGATAATCCTGACAGAGAAAGGGCACAGAGAAAGCCCACACATGCCATTATCTCTGATGACAAAGTCTTGACCACACAGGGGTATAAATTCATTGTTTTGTTTTTTTGCAAATTAATTAAAATGCCCTTAGCATTATTATTATTCAATCTGTGACCTATGTTATTTTATTGCAGGAAGAACCTTCGGGTTTGCACAAAGAGCAAAGGCTTTCCCCAGCAAACAATGGGACCTGTTCAAACAAGTACATCCCCATGAGTCTCCGAAGAAAGCACTTTATGTTTGAGAGGACCTGGCCACGTTCACCGAAAGAAGACTACAACTTGCAGATATGCCAAGGTCGCACATCTTCAGTTTTTCACCTTTTGCGACCCTACGACCCAGCGACCTAGTCGCAAAGTCGCAGGTCACACATCTTTGGTTTTTCCACCTTTTGCGACCCAGTGACCCAGCGACCTAGTCGCAAGGTCACAGGTCGCACATCTTCGATTTTTCCGCCTTTTGCGACCCTGCGACCCAGCGACCTAGTCGCAAGGTCGCAAGGTCGCATCTCTTCGGTTTTCCTCCTTTTTGCGACCCCGCGACCCAACGACTTAGTCGCAAGGTCATAGGGTCGCATCTTGGCCATTTTCTTACAACCTGCGACCCCGCGACCTAGTTAGGTCGCAGGTCGCAATAACAGCTAAGGTCGCAGGTCGCTGCAACAACTCAGGTCGCAGGTCGCAGAAAAGATTGGGTCGCAAGGCAACCCAATGGTCAAGAAGGTGAAAAGTCAAGGAAGCCCAAAGGGCAGGTTGTGTATTATAAATACTCCTTCAGGAGCTTGTAAAAGGATCTTTTGGTTGGGGCCTCGAGCCGAGTACATTGTATTACCAGTAGATTATACATTTAATGACGAATACAAGCATTTTGTAAAACCCGTTTTGTGGATCTGGTGTTTTTTTATGTATGAGCACTATTGAGTATTACGTTTTCAGTTTCTGAACGTCTTTGTACTAAGGGAACTGCATTTTTAATTCACATCACAGTTACATAACAGTTTGCTGAGTATGCTAATGGTGGCGGAGTTTATTTCACTTTCTTAGCGAATGTTGATGACTTTTATCTGCGTTTGTGTTATCATTTAAAATTTTAGGAAGTGAAGGGTGTTCTTGCTGTGAGGAATTGTTTCCTTTGTGGTCAGAACAATTTACAAGCATGACCCCAATGGAGTGTTGCTAACGACACTTCCTTCGATGTTCATGCTTTATTATTTCTTCTTGCTACTCATCGTGCTGCATGTACATTGAATGCATCAAGCATATGTCTTGTATCAGTTGATTAGGTGTGTATCCACTGTTTTATAGAGTTTAAGCGAGACCCAAAGAAAAGGAGAAATCAGTGGTAGCCGAACCCACACCCTGGATGGGATCCCTATTCCAAACGGTTCAAGGTATAATTGGGACCTTTTACCGGGGAGATCCCCTGCTGTTGGCCGGACAGATTTTCCCGTCAACAGAGCCATTGGAATTATTGGTGGTTTCTCTCGCGCTTGTTAACAAATTTCATCATTGGCTGGTAATCAGGTGATATTCTCACATGTTCAACTTCAGCTCACTCATTCACATGCTTGAATTTATACCTGTTTGGGTCAATATGGAGAGCAAGACCCTGGGTTTTGTTTGATAAAATACAGGATGTGAGGTGATATTATTGTTCCATGATTGGATACATGTTTCTTTTAGATGGATGGATGTGACCATACCATGAGTCTATATGAGATCCTTCATAGATGGATGGCTGCAACCATACCATGGTATCTTTTATGGATGGCTACGTCCATACCTTGATTCATGTATTTTTATCAGAGATTAAATTTATGTACATGTATCTATGCTTGATTTGCAGGTCTCCTGAAAACAGCGTCTGGTTCCTTGTACGTACTTGTAAATCATTTCACCCCTCACTTATGTCCGGACTTCATATTTTAGGGCACATGTAGTACACAAAAAAAATTCATTGTCCTTGTAATCCCTGTTCCTTGATCCTGGAGGACCCATATAGTGACCCTTGTGTAATTTCCAAGCATGGAATACATACCCCTGAGCCATACTTTGTTTTCCAATTCATCTCCATTTACAACTTTTCTGGAAGATCCCTATAAAAGCCTAGTTTTCAAGGTCGGCACTTTGTCTCCGTGTTTGATCCACGCCGATAGTAGAGATTTACACTGAGACCCGCACCGACCAGCGCTTTGTATTAATGTTGGAACCACACTGATCCACTTTTGGAAATTTTTTTAAAATAGAAATGAAGTTTATACGACTAGAAGCTTTGCGGGGCGACGAGCTGGAAGTTTTTTTTGAGGATATGGATGAAGAATTCCCCTTTGGGCTTCTTGTTCCCAAGAAATAGGAACTAATCCAAAGGATAATCCTTTTTACCATTATTTGAGAGCGCATAACCTCCTCCTCCATTGTTATATAAGGAGACCTCTTTCACCTCTGTTGCCTTATCTACAGTTAGAGTTAGCATAGAGAAGAAGTAATTATAGCTTTGGGAGAATAGTGCAGAGTGTGATTTTTTTTGTTTGTTAGGAACATAGTGAGACCTTGTACCTTTGTGTATGAGGGTGTTGCAAATGTGCTTGGATACAGACCTGCCAAAGGGGAGCCTCGACATCAAGGCTTGGTTGTAAAATCCCCTTGTCTTTATCATAATAAAATGCAATTGATGCTTATCTTCCACTCTTGTTTACATTTATAATGAGATTTATATCATTCCTTGATCAATTAGACAGGTTGTAATTGTTTTATGTTTGTCGTGGTTTTACACTTGTCGTGGTGTCTTGACTATCCGCACAGGTAATTGAACGTTGATAGTAGCGTGTATCGAGCTTGAGAAGAGTGACACATCAAGAAGCTTCGACGAAAGGCAATGACAACATAGCATCAGAACAAGGTAGGTCATCTTCCTTACTCTGAATTTAATTTACAATCTAGGAAGGTATATGTTAGTATGTTCCCATAGTTGCTAGACCCACCCTAGGGCTAGAGGGATCGCCTTTGTCCATAAAGGGGATTTACCTACACAACAGTGGGGAAATTGAAGATTTAGGAAATGAGTGAAACCCTAGTGACCTAATGGATGAACAATGAACTGAATTACAACCAGATATTGAGATTGAGAGGACCATAATGCTTTAGAGGGATGGCACATCCAAGTGTATGATGATAGTGACCAAAACATGGAAATTTTGTAAAGGATTAGTTGGAAACCTATACACACTAACTAGTAACCAAATTTTTTATTGAAACCCTAGTTGAAACTATAAAAATTTGCAAAAGGACCCAATCAACACACTTGGAAAGAGCACATTTGATCACAGGTGATTGGAAAACTTACAGTAACTAACACATTATATCCATACAATTACATCTTTGGATACTTATGCTTGGTGTGGATTTGGAAGCATATGAATGCCCCTTTGATATTTTGTTGGTGTAACATATATTAGCCAAATTTTGTACTTACAATTTTTAACACGTTTTTTGTGGTTACGTTTTAGGATCATTGTTATTGATTGTTGTACTTTAACATATTTAATTAATTAATAACGAGAACCACCCCCAATTAGTTTTATAGACCCCATAGCGAGTATGATTCAAGAATGTAGCTCATTATTTATAATTTCATCACATATACTCATTGTTTTTGGATTTTTGGCATGGAAATCAATATTTTAGAGGAAGGATTTTATGTCATCGCAACACATTTACATGATTCAAAAGGTGAGAAACAAATCTTTGTTGTAATTGCATATTTCAGATTCGATAATTGTAGGTCATTTATAGGCTATCAACTTCTTTAAAGTTTCACTTTTAATTGAGTATTTAACTGAAAATATTGAGTATCTTATACATGAATAATTTTCCCTTCACCCACTTTTCATAAGTTCCATAACCATTAGATACAAACTTAGATCCTATTTTTCTTGTTTAGTAAAATATTTTCCAAAACTTTACAAAGATTATAATTGATTGAAAGTTGTAGAATTTACAATTTATAAAGTTTCAAGATCTATTTTTTTTTAAGTCTAATTCTTTAAAGGGTGTTAGCTCAATGGAACAACACCTTCTTTACAAACAAAAGGTTGGCGGTTTGATTCCATCATGCTCTGATATTTATATGGAATGGAGAAAATCAATGTTTATTGACAAAGACTCTTTTGACTGTCCCTAATGAGTTGATGATGACATTTTTCGACCCTCACCAAAATATGAAATGGTGATGGTAAATGAACACCACCATATATATGCATCAATAGTGATGACCATGAAAGTTCCATCACCATAAATCGATGTTGTTCATATGAAATGGTGACAATCACTATCTATCATTATAATCATTATTCGTGACAGACCTTGAATGTCACCACAACACTTATACTTTTTGCGACGCCACATTTGGTGACGTTCACTTTTTTGGCGATGGAGGTTAAGTGCCATCACCATTTCTCATATGAAATGGTGATGGTCACTATCCATCATTATAAACCATTATTGGTGATGTACCTTGAATGTCACCGCAAAACCTATACTTTTGATGACGCCACCTTTTGTGACGTTTAATTTTTGGTGACGGTGGCTCTTTTGACCATCACCAATGAGATTATGGTGACATTTTTTGACCCTCACCAATGTCATTTTTTATTGTAGTGTAATTGAGGAACAAACATTGGTGGTATTGTTGTAATATGTTAATTTTTTTTTATTTTTTTTATTCAAGTATTTGCTATAAAATATAAATCAATGTGTTATATATTAGAAATTACAAGTATGGTAAATATGGGAAAAATATTGGTGCTTTTCACGTAAATCTACAAAACATATCAAAACTAATCTTATTTTATATTTTCATTATAATGATCACTGATGTTTTGAGTTTGAGTAACTAAATATGGCCATAGGTCTCAAATTGGAAGTTTGGTGTTGGAATTCAGTGTGGATTTTCCATTCAAGAATCATATAGCAACTGGAATCTAAAAGTTACATTCCAAAATAAACCTTTTTTGGGGATTACTAGTGGTGATTTCTACATATTTTGGTGTTGTAAATTTCTCCAAATCATAGCTAATATATTGTACCATAGGTGAGGAACAAAATGGGAAGGGAATTGTCTTTGCAATTTATCCACTTATATTGTAGTGATCCATAAATATAAGAAAAAAATTAATAATTTGATATAGACTAGTTGGTGTATTCATATGTGATAATGGACCCAAATAATAGTTCTTATCTGAAGAAATTCTCATAATACTTGGGCCTTCTCGACACATCGACCTATAGGCCTGGACTTATTCACTTAGTGCTCTACATTATCCGATTATATAAATGTATACAAGGCTATCCTATTATCATATACTTTTTACTTCAATTCATTTTATTCTAGAATTAGCTTTGGAATTTTCTAGGATTTCTTTTTTCACTCCCACATTGTATAAGTAATCTACAACTTGATATTTTTAGCATGTAACTTAGTTGGCATGATTGTATCTAACCTTTCCTTGAATGTTGAATACTAATTTGACTAAGGTGTTATTTTCTATGGTGGCATTTTATCTTCTTTGTTTATACAGGTCATTTGGCCACATAGAAGCCGTTATTTCCCAACTGAAGAAAACTAGTTCGAGTTTGTTGCTTTTATGGGGGGGAATGGCATTGACAATATTGTTGATGTTGAGGCATATATCGTATGAATCCTTTATAATCTAATTTAATTTATATTCCAGTGTTCATCATATTTCATGTCTTATACTCTACATTGTATCTTCTTTATTTTTCATAAAAGGAACTCAATATTGATGGTAAGAAGCATGAATTGAAGAAAGAGGAGAACAATAACACTGAAGCAACAAAATGAAAATTAAAGAGAGAGAAAAGAGAATTGGTCTAGTGGTACATGTAGAGTCAATATCTCGCATAAGAGACACACATATAGATTGATGGTCAAGTCTTTAGAGTTGGTGAATTCACCTGCAATGCCATGGCAACATAATGATAATGTTTTGAAGTGATGAAAAAATATTTCATGTGTTAATTGTACTCTAACCAATATTAAGTTGGAAACTCATTTTGTAATACTTGATATTTTATATAATATAATTTATATGGTTGAAATTATTTATAGTTGCACTTGATATTATTTTTTATTGTAATTAACATATGTAACTTTGCATTTTCATATGAGATGAACATATACATTGTAAGCCAGTCTTTTTTTTTTTTTTAATTTAGTTGCAAAATCATACTAATTAATTTATGTTGATTTATAATCAACAAATAAAATCAATCTAAACTAATAAATTAATATTTTATGTTTATTAATGAACACAAATAAAATGAATATACAACTAAATTAGTTGCTTATAATAATTGTTAATGAAAGTAAATGAAATGAATATAAACTACTAAAGTAGTCATTAATATAATGAATATGAAACTACCAAAAAAAGTTAAATGACTACTACAAATGATAAATTTTGTATTACAATGATGACTAAATTTTTCTTATATACGACTATTAGTAGCTAATTTACAGTATATTATAACACGACCAGAATTTAGTCATATTTCTTTGGTGATTAATTGGTTTCAAACAATGACTAAAATTTGCATATACTTGACTATTAGTAGATAATTTACAATATCTTATAACACGACCAATATTTAGTCACATTTTTTTGGTCATTAATTGGTTTCAAACAATGACTAAATTTGCATATATATGACTATTAGTAGCCAATTTATATAATATTATAACACGACCAACATTTTGGTCATATTTCTTTGGTTATTAATTGGTTTTCTAGGGTGATCATTTAGTAATATATTTTGTTGTATATTTTTTCATTAATTGTGACAATTAATGACTAAATTAATGACCAAATTAATGACTAAATATACTACTAGACGTAAGGTTGAGACAACTAATTAATGACTAAGCTAAAAATGACTAAAAGTTGGTTGCGTTATAAGATACTGTAAATTAGCTACTATTGGTCACCGATCGAAAAATAGTTGTTTATATGCAAATTTTAGTCATTTATTTAGTAAATAATTATCAATTTTGTACTAGTTCTCGTTGGCATACTTTCCCTGAGATACAAATAGCTTCTCATCTCTTTTCCATATTTCCAATCCCAGGAAATAATGCAAGAGCCACATGTTTTTCATCTCAAATTCTCCTGCAAGATCCTCTTTGAAATATTTTATGAGTTGCTCATCACCTGTCAATATAAAATCTTTAACATAAAGTAAAATAATAAAAATCTTACCATAAACCACAATATTATATAGGTTCACATCTGCTTCACTCTTGGTGAAGCCCAACCTGGTGAAATAGTTGTCGATCCTGGTGTACCAAGCATGAGGTCCTTGATTCAGCCCATACAATTCTCTCTTTAGTCTGCACACATGTGAATCCTTGTCTAAGGTCTAAAAACCTCTTGGATTATCAATGTACACGTATTCCTCAATAAATCCATTGATAAAGGTTGTCTTTACATCCATCTTATGTATCTAACATCCCATCTACGTTGAGAGTGCAAGGATGGATATGATAGATTAGTACCTTGCGACTGGTACAAAAGTTTCATCATAGTCAATCCCCTCCACCTGAGAGAACCCTCTGGCCACAAATTTGGCCTTGTGCTTCTCCATACTCCCATATGTTACATGCTTTACCTTGTATACCCACTTGGATCCTACAACTAACTTCCGCACTAGTCTTGGGACAAGTTCCCATGCAATGTTTCTGATAATGGAGTCATACTCCTGAACCATGGCATCAACCCACATTGAAAGCTGCACTGATTCCTCAAAAGAGGATGGTTCTATATCAATACCTCTGCTCATAAGAGCCATGTATCTAGTGTACTGCTCTAGGGACCTTCTCTGCCTGCGTTGTGATGTGGGTTCTCCCACATTCTCTCTCACATCTAGCAACAATCTGTCAACCTCGCTGGTGTAATTCCTTCCATCTCTGGTGGATGGCTCTACATGAGTGATTTATACCACTCTTTTTTCCTCTTCTTGTGGCTGCTCCACATCCTGAGGTTCATCCTTTGGAGCCAAGAGCTCCTCAACTACATGCAACTCAAGCTCCCTCTCAAGGGACAATCACATGGATTTCTCTTCATCGAGTTTCACATCTCTTCTAACCACTTTCATCCTGTGTGCTGGAAAATACACTCGATAGTTGTGTGGTGTATCATTGTACCCCAGAAAATCCCGAACTCTGTTGTTGGCTCTAGCTTCTTCCTATAATCTTTGGTTACATGGAAATAAATAGGTGGACGACAAATTTTAAAATACAACACATCTAGTCCCTTACCTGACAAAACCTCATCTGATGTACTCATGCGAAGTATCTGATGAGGATTCCTATTTTGCAAAAATACTATTTTATTGCAAAATTCCACCCATAGATGCAATGGTAGGCCTTGATCATGCAACATAACTCGTGCTGCTCCCACAATATTTCTATTCTTTCTTTCTGCAACCCCATTTTGTTTTGGGTTATGAGGTGATATCAATTCTCTTCAAATTCCTTCTAAGGAACAAACTTCCTTGAATTTATTAGAGATATATTCTCCACCATTGTCGCTCCTCAAAACCTTCACCTTCTCCACTGTATCTTTCTTTACAAGTGCCTTGATCTCACAAAACTTGTAGAACATCTGATCTTTATTTTTCATGAATAAAATCAAACACTTTCTTGAAAAATCATCAACAAAAATTACGTAATACATTTTATTTGTTGTGGAAGCTATCGAGGAAGATCCACACACGTAACTCTCTCAAGGATCGCCTTTGCTCGACTTTCCATATCATGAAAGGTGGCCTTGGTATACTTCCCCAATGTACACCCTTTTCATGTATCTCTCTACGTAAGTGCACCCTTTGGAATTCCTGTATAAATATTATACATGATATTCAAAGCGCCATGGTGTAGATGGCCCAATCTCTTGTGCCATAACTCATCGATGTCTCATCTCTCCACCTTCTCTTCTTACGTGCTCAATGCAACACAATTATCTACATCTAGATTGTAGATATTATTTACTCGAACCCCAATATTTTTCATCTATCCCATGGCGTTTTGATGAAGGAATGTCTTTCCTTCACTGAAGATTGCATCATAGCCACGATCTGCCAACATATCAACAGAAACCAAATTCCTCTTTAAACCAGGAACATACATGCATATTTTGATCTAAGGGTTTTACCTCACTCTCTCTGAAAGGTAATTGAACCAACGCCGGTAGCATTATACATCCCATCATCACCAAACTTGATGTGCATCTAGAGATCCTTCTCCTACAAGCTACTGAAGAACTCTTTTTTGTTGGTCATATGGAACGAATATTCGCTATCCAAGTACCACACAGAACCCATCATTGATGACAGCATGCATGCGATGAGAGTGAATTCCAACTCCAACTATGAATCCAATGCTTTACCTACTACTCCTCCTAAGGCATTCTTTTTGGTATTATTTTGTGGACAGTTTGTGGCATAATGTCCATGTTCATGAGAGTGAAAACATTTCAGCTTTGACAAGTCTCACTTCTTGCCTGCCTTGTCAAAGTCTGATTTGGAATGGGATTCCTTCCCTTTTCCTTTCTTTTCCTTTCCATCCAAGTCATGTTTCTCATCATCATCAGTCTTTGATGAGGATCATATCTGGTGCTCCACTGAAACTCTTCTTGTACCAAGTCAGACCACAACCGCTCCCACTTTGGTAGTTTCTCCATCCCATTATTTGTGTCAGCTCTTAGGAAGGCCTAAAAGTGTTAGGCTCATCAAATCCTCATCGGAAATTGTCACCCCAACACTTCCAAGCTCATCTCGACACTAAGTTAAATTTTTCAAGTATTTTTGGGTCATGTCACATTTATCCATCTTTATCTTTATGAGCTTGTCTTTCAGCGCCAACTTCCTGTGGTCACTACTATTTTGAAATAGATATGTTAAGGCCTTCCACATAAAATATTTAGTCTCCTTCCAATGGATATTTAATATAATATTATCTCTAACTCCTTGTAACAAGATCCTTCTCGCATTTGCTACATTCTTCTTCCATGCATCAAGTTGTTGAGCATTAGTTTCCTCGGGCTAAGGAATATCACTATTAATAAATGCCTTCAGTTCGTTGTCCTCTAGCACTTCCTCCATCATGTATTTCCATGCTATGTAATTCTAATTTCCCTCGAGTTCATATTTGAGTCTCAATCCATTGAAAGACATCTTGATCTATTGCTGGGTCCTGAAGAACAAATATGCAAATTATGTATACCTGTTCAAAATAAAATTTGATTCTTCTCTTCTATAGTGATTCCTAGTATACCATGTAGAAAGTATACCAATGGATTCAATTTTATATTATAATGTACTAAAAAAAAATATTTAATCACTTCTAAAATTTGTGGAAACCAAATTCAATCGCATAATCACAAACAAGCAAGAGAAAGAAATCAATCGATCATGCAACACAAGATGTATTTGGGGAAATAAGCTGCTCAAAACCCCACTATCTGTATATTGCATATGGTAGATATCATGAAACAATACAATGTTATTCCTCCTCCTAAAAAACCTCTGCACTTTTCTCACTGACTCACTCTGATCTAGGTAAAATCGGTCTAATACTTTACCAATTCTCAACCCCTGTCTACCCAACCTTGCTTATGCATTTCCTGAGGAATTGTGGCCCTATTAATTAGGAAATTCCTTGGAATTGATTTCATAATTCAGCTAAGGCTTATTGGTGACCTCATGCATGAACTATAAAATTTTCTAATTATACAACTGATAGTTATCTTCCCTTTAACCTCAATCTCAACTAGGCCTTCCTTAGAACTGACACACAACAACTATTTATAGTGAATTATCAGTTAACTAATTAATCACTACTTGTGAATTAAATCAGATTTAATTCACTAGACCTATCTCTATCTCATCTCTTAGTTATAACTATTTAAATTAATTTAACTCTATTAATTGAGTTAACTAATTACAACTCACAAATAACTATAATTGGAACCCCTAAAATCATGGGATAAATTTACATGCCTCCTATCTAACACTCAACTCGAATTTCCTAAGCTAACTAAGTCTTCCTAAATCAGTTAACTAATACAAGTTGTCATGAGATGAAATCACAATTTCTCTTCCAATTTAATTAAGGAAAAATACCTCGGATGCGGGTGTTTAAAGAGTCATGTACGTTGGAGCGTGGGGAGATATGGCGGGTCTGCATGTGGATTGGTGCCACCGCCACCCAGCTCACTGGTCTTCTCTGTATTTACATCCCATCGATCATCTTTAATGTCATTTTAATGCAGAGCGTCCTCCCAAGACAGACTCATAGCATTTCAAACATGAAGCCTCACCCTCGATGCATTTATGTTCCTCCTCTGCGGGCTAGATGCTCCAAGGAGGCAACTGATCCATGGTCTCGGTCTGGCGTTGGGAAGAGATGCACTCTCGTCAGTTGCCTTGAGCTTGAGCCTGGTATCCATTATACTCGCAACCCTCTCTGCAACTCCTGGTCCATTTGGCATTCTGTTTGTGATTTTGTTCCTCATATGCCCTTGCCATCATTTGTTTCCCGTGCTTCCAACCTCTGCTCAGAAGATTCGCATTGTGCCCTGACTACCAATTGCAACATGCCGAGAATTCGCCATCGTATGAGGTCCAGAAGAGGGGCAGGTCGTGGACAGATTGCCCGTCTGCCTTCCTCTTCCAACTCTGGTTCGACCTCTAACTCTTCTAAGTTTCTCACTGGGCGCTATCCGGATAATCGGAGTGGCCGAGGCCAGAGGTTTGAGCATTCTCTCTCGGCTCGGGGATTCACCCATACCATGCCTTCTCTTTCTTTCCCCCCTGCTCACTCCCACAACGTGCATTTCCACTCTCCTTGCGCCAACTGCAGTGTCACCATGGTCGCCAATTTCACCTTTGATATACACGCTGACTCCGAGCATCAGAATATTTAGGCTGTGAGTGAGCTTAAGGAGAAAGGCCTCAACGATCTTCTGTCCTCTTCTCCCGTCCCCAATCTGAAGCAAGCGGATATCTACGACAGTGAGGTCCATGGCACAGGCACTCCGGGTAGCCCGAGAAAAGTTAAGGATGGCGATTCCAAGGTCCACGATGACTTCCAGATGCAGGATGAAGACAACCACAACTATGGATGCTGTATCATTGAAGAACAGTCCCCTGAATAACAGGTTTCCGGAAAGCACCTTCAGTTTTTGACGGTTAATTGTAAGTCTGGGTTTGCTTTTTTGTGCTTTGGAGCTTATGTTCTTCCATCTATTATCTCGGTCACTATGTCTCATAGTCGGTTTCCCCTGCGTGGGCAGCTTTGCCAGGATTGTCAGCCTCTTAATAGGGTTTTTGGTCCAGTTTTTGAAAACTTTTGGTTAGTCTTAAGGTGTTTATTTGACAGAATGCTGCTTCATTGGGCAATAACTTGGAAGGCTAAGACCTCGGTGTAACTTTTGTATTAATAATAGGAGTAGACCAATCTAGAAAAAAAAAAAATTAAGGAAAAATAAATCAGAATCCCCCTTTGGGTGCCATTTCAACAAATTGTTTACCTATGAGTTCTCACTGTTGTGATTATTGAATAATATCATGTTAAGGCTGAAAAAATCATCAAATTTATGTTGATCAGAGGCATAAATATTTGATACCAATACTATGATTGAAGAATGTTGGAGCTGATGGGGTGAATTCTGATGGAGTTTTATTGTTGTTTTCCTGAACTAAAGAGATTCTCGTTTCTATGTTGAATTACTATATATGTGCTTGGATATCCTAAAAATGTTGAAACTATATTGAAACTAGATGACCATAACTTGATGTTGGAATCACGAACCATAAACCCACATCTAACACAATTCTAGCTATGTAAATAAATTTTGCTGAAGTCCAAAATAGAAAGAAATCATTGGATCACCGACCATTGATGGATGTTGTTAAGTAGTGTGAGATGACCCACCATTGATGTAAATTATTAAGGTGCAATAATGCATTCCAATAAGTACGAATGGATTTTCTGAAGTTGAGTCACCCACAGGATCAGGCAATCAAGACACACTGAGGTATTCCCTTGTTGTCAACGAGGAAGTCTGCATTAATGTATGCAAACTCCAAGGCACTAAATAATATCTCTGACCTTGGTCTTAGATAAGGTGTTGAAGTCGATGGGAAAATATCTATTGGAAGGTGGGCCTTAATGAATTCCACATCAACCCACTTGAGCATAGAACCAAAATGATTTTGAAGAATCAATGAAACCAACATGAACTTACAAAACTTATTGTGATTTTTTCCTGCTAGGAGGCTTGGTTTTCAAGAAATATCTGTGCTTATTCATACCAGTTTCTTGGTTTTCGCCTTTACTATTTTATTTATTTATTTTATTGTACTATCCTATCCTTCTTGAAAAATAGAATTCTCATTCAAGTGTAGGAGTACTCCGAGTGAAGTCACGTGCATAAAAACATAACACACATACTCATACTCAGATTAAAAATTATGCTTTGAGATATATAAGAGAATGAAATACCAACCGATTTGAGTGATGTGGTGTAAAGAACTCTTGAGGAAGAGAGTGGTGTTATGATTTGATGGCCATTTGGAACCAGTGTTCAATAAAGTCATGATATTCTTGGCTCTCTTGCTTTTTTATTCCACTCTATATGTTCTCTTATTCCACGCCATGTAGATCTTATTTTATTGGATGGTTTTACTTTTACATACATGCTAGAATCGATGATATGCATGCTTAAATATCATTGATCTCAGGTTCTAATGGATTCTCTCCATTGAAATTGGTCCATGATTCCTTAGTCTCCTTAGCAGATCGACAAAGGTGATCAGAGAAGGATTTTCGATCTTCTTGTAGAGATGGATTATGGATCTTCTCCTCTTCTATCAGTTATGGAAAGGCATATATATTCGTGATTTCTACCAACATTATCTCTCACTCAGAGAAAAAAACATAGTTACTGCTGTAATTTGAGAAATTTCTCTAGTAATGTTCTTAATTCTTAAACATTCTTATATGTTACCTTCCTAGTTTCCAATTCTCGTCTAGCACATGGATTAGTGTATGGTGGATTCTTATAACACCCGTAATTAGTTGAAATATTAACTTCCAAATGATGAATTAAAACTAACTACATAATTAAATCAAACCAAACTTGCATAAAAAAAAACACATTAAAACATAATGACGAGGCTTGGAGAAACCCACTAAAGTAGATGTGATAGGCTAGAACCCTTTTCAAATATTTTGAAATGAAGGCATGTTTAAATTTTACCGTTTATCCTCCCTAAGGTCACACGTGTTGGAAGAAATAAGAAAATAACTAAAAAACTAATGCTCTCATCCCTTTTTAGCACCCCCCAACAACTATGCCAAAAAATGTTGGGATAAATATATGTATTATATTTTCCAACATTAAATTATTGAACTAAGATCTTAATCCTGGAGATGCAAGCACAATGAATGCAGGATTAAATCTCTAGTCTATATAATGCCGACAATTACTTGAACAATCAAATTTAACAACTAAATAAGACGAGCATAAGAAAATAATGAATGTTGATAAACACATTGAAACTTAATACCTTCAGCCAATCCTTGTCTTATATCCCCTGGCACAACTCTGGAATGTAATATTTCACTCTATGAGGTAGTTTTCATGCATTCAGTAGTAGATTGTATTTAAAGGAATAAGGGATTCTAGTTTTGGTGGTTAATTTGTTACATTCAGATGTTGAAATTAAATTGAATACATTAGAACATAAAGTAATGTAAAGACATGAAAAACAATCTAATTAACCTAGCTAAACTAGAAAAATCAAGCGACAGATCATTTCCCAGGATTGGGTCCCCCTTCCCAACCTAAATAATTCTTCCAAGAACACTCAAAACGGACTGAGATGATGCACCAAAGATTAGGAACATGCAACATTCATTAAATGAAAATCAACTATGTTTAAAATAAGGCAACACTGACATTTTTTTTGCCACATCATAGCCTATGGTTAGAGTTTTTGGGTCTTTTGGGGTTTTACCTCTTAGGACTTCATATTTTATCTTAAAATGATAATCTTAGCATCTTGTAATATCTTCTTGCTAATAAACGTATCCAATACATATCTCTTCAAAGATAAATTACCACCATTCTAGCTAGTTTGTATTTCCTTACATTTTACAATTATGTTTCTATATTTTCATTCATTATTAGAATTTGGGGTTTCAATATATTATTTTTCTCTCTACACCATCTTTGTTTGTTTCCATTTATATTTATATGTTCTTTCCATTCTCTATATAATATAGATCTCTCATATTATAATTTATTTTCCTCTTTAAATTCCCTAATACTTAATTTAATATACACGGATTATTTATGCCCAAACTATGATGAAAACCTTAAAGGGTTCCATGATGTAAATACCCTCAAATTTTGCATGTGATGTAATTTTGTAAATGTAAGTGGTAAATTAAATTCACCCCATTTATCCATTATGTCCTTGCAAAAAAACATAATCCAACAATGGAATGTGAAACCCTCCACTTTTAAAATATGACATAGAGACAATACATGGGAATTTTCAAAACCACACATCACCTTAAAAAAAGCCAAGGTGGATTTTATGTACTAATCTTACAGTCACTAATTTTTGGAGGTAACTCGAGTTTTCTATTATAATCCCTTGATTTTGTCCCCATATTCTAGGAATGAATTCTCATACATGAGTGGAAATAGAGAAGAATGTAAGGAGTGGAGAAATTTTTTTCAAGGGAAATAAATTTGCAAATGTGTTGCACAAGTCTAAGTTTCTTAGAAATTACTTTAATTAGAGGAATTATTAAAGTGATTTATTTTTTAGGAAAAAATTGAGGTTTTTCTCTTCGTAATTTTCCTTAATGGGCATTTAATTTTATAGGAAGGGAATCCCTTGTATGCTGTGAAACTAATGTTAATGGACAACATATTTGAAGGGCATAATTTTCTATGTGCAAGTGTATGCTATTGGTCAAGTTTTTTTATGTTGCTTTTATATTTTATTTACCAGTCAAGGGTTTGCCAAAAAAACGATTTTTTGGGTGTTTTAAAGGAACAAATGTGGATCCATAGAATTTTGTAGAAGATTTATTAGATCTATGAGGAGATATTAACATATCTATAAACTAGAAAAGAAAAAAAATTTATGAGTGCTAGAAGGACGTACACAAATATTTTTATCAGATTTAGGAATTGCAATAACTAGTCTCGAATTTGAAGACTACCTAAATGGAGAATCTACCTTCATGTCCTGGAAAGCAAAGCTTACATTGTTTTTAAATGAACATGACCTTTGGGATATTATAATAAATCTTATTCTTTTACCGAAATATGCAACACTCAAGGGGAATTATGAAAATCAAGACATCAAATCCTAGAGAGTGATCATGTATGTTATTTAGGATCATTTAACCATGCATTTGGAAGAGAAGTCGACTAGAGAGATGTTTAAAGCTATATTGTACCTATTCCAGAGTGATAGGATTAACATGAATATGATCTTGAGGAAAAAAATCAGATCCATCTAGATTTCAAGGTATGATGATTACCAGTTATTTAATGATGATCACGCAAATATGGGATCAACTTGTAGCCATTGGGGAGAAAGTGGATGAGACAAAGCTCGTTAATGTGGCATTGAATGGGTTCACCAAGCCATGTGAACGATTTATTAAGGGATTTTTTCTTAAGAGAAACTTCCCAAATGGGAGAGGCCTTGGGATGATTGCATCTAGGAAGAGGCTCAGGAAGAGTCTAAGGTCAAAAAGTAAGTATATGGAGAGGATAATTTTATCTTGGTAAATTTTTCCAAGAAGAAAAAAGGGAATGGTTCCAAGGGTAAAAATGAAGGATCATAGCTAGGGAAGAATAAGGACTTGATCAAGCTCAAGTGCTTCTTATGCAACAAGAATGGAAATTATTCACCATACTGTTTAGAGAAGAAGAAGGGGAAAGGAAATTTTCAATAGACAACATCATCAACATAGGTACAACTTTATGAGTTTGTAGTAAATTTTGATAAGGACCTCTCATTAGTATTATATTTATCTACCAACACCATCACTAGTAGTTCTTGGTACTTCGATAATGTGAATCATGCAATATGACCGAAGAAATAGAGTTGTTTAGTATTTTTATGGGGAAATACATAGAGGTTCATGTGGAGCTTGGTGATGATGCCAAGTATGTAATGAAAGGAGAGGGAATCATTAAGTTCAATCTCGATTCAGGAGGAACATTGGAAGCCAAGGCATGTTGTTTTTATGAGGACTGAATAATAACTTTCTCTCAGTCTTAGTGACGAAGGATAGAGGATATGGATTCCTATTCAAGAATGGGTAGGTTCTCATTCATCTAGAGGATACTATCTCAAACATAGTAGTATCAATCGAGGTTAGAGAGGGAAAACTATATAGGTTGAAGGGAAAACTTGTGTAGGCTTTGGTACATGATCGTGACAACTTATGTGAATTATAGCATAAGAGGTTGTGGCACCTACACTATGGATTTTTATCGATATGAAGGGATATTTTCATTGGTTTCCTAGAGTTCAATATTGAGCAACAGGGTGTGTTCATGTGGAAATAATGGTAAGAATTATTTTTTAATAATGAGGGTAGGTCCAAGGGGATTTGGAGATCATTCATTCAATATTGAGTTGTAGGGTGTGTGCATGTGGAAATAATGGTAAAAATTATTTTCTAAGTAGTGAGGAAAGGTCTAAGGGAATTTTTAGCTCATTCATTCACATGTATATGCACTGATGTGAGTGGAGCCAGTGAAATAATGCTATATTATGTCATGTTTATTGATGAATATTCTAGGAAAACCTAGATATTCTTCCTAAAGACCAAAAATGAGGTCTTTGGTTAGTTCTTGGGGTTCAATGCTTAGGTGGAGAACTAGATAGGGAAGAATATCAAGGTATTAAGGTTAGATAATGGGTGTAAGTAAAGCTCCAATGGATTTTAGATTTTTTTCAAGGAGGTAGGGATCAGAAAGGAGATGGTAGTGTCATAAAACCCTTAGAAAAGTGAGGTTACAAATACAAAGAATTAGTCCATCATTGGTTTTTCCAAGGAAATGCTACCTGACCAAGATCTAGATATGTTTTTTGGATAGAGGTAGGCAACACTATAACATATGTTCAAAATGATAGTTCTCATAGAATGTCAAGGGACAAAACTCTAGATGAGGTATTCACTAGGGTGAAGCCAAATATAGGACACTTGAGGATCTTTGGTTATCTAGTTTATATCCATGTTCCTGTGGAGAACATGATAAAGTTGTAGCCTTCAGGATAGAAGGGGATATTTGTTGAATACAACGAGACCTCAAAATATTACATGATATTCATACTAGTGCTAAGGAATAAAATTGTGAGAAGATACGTTAAGTTCGAGGATTACTTGGAATGTAGGAAGTCTCATGAGTTTCCACCCATAATGTTAAAGGATGAGGATCAGAATTATTTAAAGGGAAAACAATGCACAATCACTTATAGTCTAGGGAGTCAAAATTAAGGGGGGTGAGTTAATGGATCCTTCCAATTTTTTTAGGAAACCTAAGTGGCTTGAGTAGACATTGAGGGATCCTTAGGAGCATGTGGAGTCTCATAGAAGCTATTAGACTATGAGTCCTTATACAAACATAGAGTCTGAGACCTTGAGTTGTGATCCTTACCTTGATGAGTTGTTAGTGAGATATAGAGGATTTAGAAGGTCAATAAATGGATTATAAATTTACATTTTGAGATCAATATGGTACAATACAATAGATTGATCATTTTCTACCACTTTTTTTTGTCTTGTCTTTCTCTTTCCAATTATTAACATGGTGGCATATCCATGACCAATGAAGATATGAGAGGCTAGAGATTGATCATTATTAAAGCTATTTTTAGTGAAATTATTAGATTTGGTATAATTAGAGAGATTTTAAGTTATGAGATGTTGGTATAATGAGAGAATCAGGGTGATGTGAAGGCCATGATGGATCAATGAAGAAGAAAGTCTCCACAAAAATAAACATGGTTATAAACAAGGTCCTGGTAATTTGAGTTATTGTTGTTTTAATTGGCCATTATATTTTTAGTTATTATCGAGAATTATCTTAATATAATATTGAAAAGAACAATAATTAATTTGAATATTTAAAGTAACAACATCAAGAGCTTTCTAAGATGATTGTCAGACTATGAAAATTAATTTCATTCAACACAAATCAACATAGATTGGGATACACCAAATAAAACAAATTTCACAGTCTAGATTAATCGAAACCAATTCATTTTATGAGTGTAGTATTTCTTGATGAAATTAAGAGTATTAATAAAAATTTCCAACATTGTCAAAGAATGGTCACATGGAGAGTCAATGTTTTGATCTTCGCCCTTGTCTTCTCTGTGGGAAGACACATCAACTTTATGAAAGGTGTTGAAAGAAGAATAATTCTAATAAATTAATTTAATATGGATGGATAAATTCACGGATATGGAATCAAGAAGTGAAGAAAACACATAAAACTTACCACTTAGTCAAAAAATAGGTAAGGGCACAAGAGTCAAAGATGGCACTCTCCACACCTAAAGGTGGGGAGCGCAATGATAAAAAAAAACTCTCCTACACCTTTAGGAGGGAGTAAATTGATGAATTGAAGATGGTTGGTGGTAAACCATAAACCACCACATTATTCAAATCAAATTAGTTTGGTTAGTGGTCATCCAGAATCCACCACATTATTCAAAGTATATTGGTTAGCATTAAACCATAAACCACTAGTTTCCATGGAAAATGGTCAGTGGTTAACCAAGAAAACCACCACCTAAAGAACCCAAAGCCCCATATTAGATCCTTCCAATAATTAACTATTGAAAAAATTAACACCTTGCACATGATAGGGGGAATATAAAATATCAATATTCAAGTTTTGAAGTCTCATTTTAATAAGAATTTAGTTAAAAATTGGGAATTCTAGAATAAAAATTAGTCTCCTGAATAGAAAATCTACAATGATTCAAAAAAAATATTCAGACATAATAGCTGATCACTTCTAGATATTTGGATCTTGATAGTTTTTCAAGAAAATATTCATTGAAGCTCAGTTCATTAGTTTCATATTGGATATAAAAAATGTTACTGGTACATGTTTTGTACAATTATCCATACTTGTGATTAGGGGGGATGTTAGATTGTGAGTCCCTATACAATCATAAAGTCTGACACCACGAGTTGTAAACCTTATCTTGATGAGGTGTTATCATGATCCACTAATGACTTGTCATTTAGATATAGAGGATATAGAAATCCAATTGATGTATTATAAATTCACATTTTAAGATCAATATAGTACAATACAATGGCTTAAGCCTTTTTTTCCACTTTTCTCATATTGTCTCGTTCTTTCCAATTCTTAATATGAGCACGTTTATGGAAAGTAGGCCAATTAAGAAGTTTTATAACTACATGACACTATATAATAATGTGTAGTGCCATCTAAGAGGTAGCATATCAATAGGTTTAGAGGAAATAATTTTTGAAGGATGATATATGGGACATTTGTGCTAGGATCGAACAGAAAATCAGTTCTAGGTGGCGCTTCAAGAAACAAATTCCTCTCTAAGAGGGAGTGTTAAAGATAATAGCATAATACAGGTACTTTTGAAAATGTCTAAGTTTCTAAACATGTCGAAGCCATACAAAATACTTTTAATCTTAAAAATTACTTTAATTAAATGAATTATTAAATTAGTTTCTTTTTCTAAGAAAATGTGAGTTAATTTAATGAAATAAAAATGTTATTTGCATTAGTAAATTAGATAAATATAAAATTGTTATATCAAGTGAAGTTGAGATATAATCTCAACTATCAATTACTTTGGAGATTAAGGTTGTGGATTCAATCAATAAGTCAAAATTATAAAAGGAAGGAAGGGAAACAACACATGAAGTGATCACATGGCAATGTGATAGTGAGGATCTCAATGATTGGGCTGAGAACAACATGGCATCCAAGTGTGCATATTCTACAATAAGAGAACAAGGGGACGCAATGAAGAAGGATTCAACATCCAACAAGATCGAAGCACATGTTTTAAGGATCAGCTAGAAAAGTTCAAGGCTTTGCTATATATAATTTTCCTCAATGGGAATCTAGTTTCCTAGGAATGGAAGCCCTTGTATGCCATAAAATTAATGTTTAATGAAAAAATATTTGAAGGGAATAGTTTTCAATGTGCATGTGTATGATATTGGTCAATTTTTTTTTATGTTATTTTTATACTTTATTTTCCTGTTAAAAATATCAGTGGTGTTTTTATACAACAAATCTGCAACAAATTAATTTATAGAAAGAGAATTTAATAGGTAATAAATTGCCAATAGTCGTGATTAGTAAAATTAACAAGCGTAAATGAAGACCCTATCCCGCACACATAGACTATGCATCTAACCTAAGGATACAAATAACTTATATACCTAATCCATACACGAAAATTACTAACCATAGGCAACATGAATAATGCACATAAGAGATACACCTTACCTACACATATAAATTATGCACATAGCCCACACAAATAAAAAATTCACCCTAACACACACATAAGTGACATATATATTAAACACCTAACTAAAACACATAAGTGATGCAACTAACCCACTCACATATGGTATGCATCTAACATAGGGACCGATTAATGCACCTAATTGGCATGCATAAATGATACAAGTGCACAAGTGATGTACTCATGCACACCTAATCCATGCATGTATACCATACATTTCATGCAAAGATAACCCACCTAATGTAGAGAAAATTTTCATCATAATGATATGTTGTTGTAGAAAATCATAGAAATACAACATATAAATAACAATCGCAAGTCAAAGAATTTCAATACACCATGGCACTATAACCTATGTTAATGTTAATAATGCAAAGGGGAGATCTTGATCACTTCTATAGGTCAAATACATTTTTCCTTTTTTATTTGTATATTAGGAACTTATATCGCATTTGATTCACCAAAATATATACTATGCATAAATTAATTTTTGATAATTTTTTCTCTATCCTCTACAAATATCTCCATTCTCATTCTACGTTGTTCCTGTTAAACACCATGTTAAAGCACACACATGGTGTATGAGGAAGATGAACACACACACACAAGAGACTGAAGACAATGAAGGATAAGCGTGAGGCTTTCTTATTTTTCCATTACATATGATGTACATTTATAATACAATGGTGTGACTCTTGGTTTCACATTCCAAGGTCACTTGGAATCCATTGTGACTTTTCACATTCCACACCTACCAATGTAGGATTAGGTGTTCCAACATCCCCCCTTAATCCGAAGGGGTATGTGTGAGTCCAAGAAAAGAGTTGTAATACAAATCTGAAAAGTATACATGGCAACACTTGGGCTGAATCAACTCTCTGAAATGTTGGAAAAAAGAGATGGTTTAAGGATGACCACCAACACTGGAACGCAATACGTGTTGCAGTTCCCGGAACTCTTCCAAAACTGGCAAGAAGCTGAAGGCTTCTGCTAGAGGAATTTTCCCTCATAAAAAAGGGAGACCTTCAACCTAAAAGAAGGGAGGTCTACTACCTGTGATGGTTTTAGGATTACCAACAACTCTGGAATGCTTGAAGCATTTCCTGGAACTCAACCAAAGCTGGCAAGAAGCTGAAGGCTTCTGCAAGAGGAAGTGTTCCTCATATATGAAAGGGAGACCTTCGACCTAAAAGAAGGGAGGTCTACTACCTGTGATGGTTTTAGGTTATCCAGCAACCAAGATGATGGTTTAAGGTTGTCCACCAACCGAAGGCACGTCTTAAGGGTCCGTGTCTCCGGCTACATCATTACATCTCCTATCCTAATGAATTACTGTGGCTCGTGCCCGCTTGAACCGTCGGCTACAACTCGAAATGAATGTGGAGAGATTATGGCTCGTGCCTCGCTGATCTGTCGTCGAAGCTTATACATGACCACCATTTTCCCCCCGTCGTGGGACAAGGTGAGATGATGGCGAAACTCAGACCCAAGTCGGTTTCCAATATCCATGAAACAAGTTCCTTAAAGACAACAAACATCTTCTTGGCTGCTGATGCCCATTGCCAAGAAGCGATCCATCCAAGATGAATCTTTGTTCTTGCAGGAGGCTTGTTTCTGAAGCATCTGTCTGAAGAATGGGTGTGCCGACCACAGTGCTTGCATGGATGAAGATCAAAACAGTGATCTTTCATATGGCCAAATCGATCACAGTGTTGGCATTTCTCAATCTGTTGTTGTTGTGGAACATGATCTGGAACAGCTGCAGGTGAACCGTCATACAAGAATCTGACACTCTGAAATATGATAGGCTTGGTGTAGTTTGGAATATGAAAGGACACATCCTTTTCATATCCAAGACCAGTTCGGTGCTTGTTGTGGACAAGCTCTTCCCAAGGTCTGATGATGGGCTTGAGAAGTGCAGGCTGAGGTGCTGCATCTGCATGTAAATGTGCTCTTCTACAAGGAACTGAATGTGAATCAACTGCAACTTTACTGACATGCTGCTAATGGGAGTCTTTCTCAATATTCTGAACAGAAACAGGTTCAGAATGGTGACTCTTTTGTTGAAGTTCATCTTGTTGGAGCTGAGATTCCAACTGCAAAAACTCAATCTTCTTTTGTGCATCTTGCAAACAACTCTGACTGTTACAAAGAGCATGCTTGCTCATTTTTATCACATCATCAACATTTGAATGAATGAGGTTACTCAAAAACTCTAATGCCTCATTGATTTTAGCCATTTCAACAACTTAGGCTCAAAAATGAAAGGGTGTCGGCTTCAACCGAAAATGCACCCGTTTACAATGTGATTCAATCTCTTTCAAACAATTACAAATGACTTCAAGGAATTCTCAAAGTACAAAGTGTGCTCCTCAAATGTTGGAGGGAAATCAAAAATCCAACAACTCAAATTTACACTTCAAGTCTTGAATGAAGATGCAAATCAATGTCAGTTCAATACAATATTTCTGCAAAATATTTTTGTAAATGTGCAGCTGAAAACATTTGTGCAAGAAGCCTTTAAGGCAGCTGAATTTTCCTTCAAAGAGCTGTTTTGCAGAAATAACAACTCGTCTTCAAATGTCAATTTCTTCAAAAAATCACCCTTATGTCAATGCCACAAATCACAATGCAAAACTGAAATTTTCTCTATGTATTCAGTCAATCTTCTTCATATTCCATTTCCTTCATTTCTGCTGTTCATATCCTCTCTCTGATGTTTTTTTTTTTTAATTAATTAAAAGGAAGTTAATTAAGAGTGGAGAGAGGGAAGGGAAATTAAATGGGAGGGAGAATTTAAAAAGGGTGGGAGAAAATTTAATTTAAAAGGGAAGGGGGATTAATTTTAGTGGAAGGGGAGGGAAATTAAATTAAAAGGGAGGGGATATTATATGGGGGGAAGAATATATATATATATATATATATATATATATATATATATATATATATATATATATATATATATATATATATATATATATATATATATATATATATATATATATATACATATATATATATACATATATATATATTTTAAATTATAAATGGGAGGGATAAGAAATTTAAAATTAAGACGAGAGGTATTAATTAAAAAGAGAGGGGGGCGGTTTAGTTAAAAATTAATGCTTAAATGAAAATTTAAAAGTCTTAAATTTAAAAAATGGAGAAAGTTGAGTTATGGAGGAAGGGGCGTATTAGTTATGGAGGTGGGGCGTATAGTTATGGGATGTGAAGGGTCGAGTGAAGAGGAGCGTGAAGCTTATTGGTGACCGCGTTAAGGCTGTGTGAGCAAGGTTGCAGTGGAGAGGGCCATGGGATGAACAATGGGGGTCGATGAGTGTTGAGAATTGTGCGCGAGTGGGAGGAGTGGTAAGCCATGGAGGGAGGAAGGTTGATAGAGGTCGGGGTGAGGCGTAGAGGGATGTAAAGGGGGTTGCAGAGTTTTAAAAAAATGAACGGTGTTGAGATTGCAGGGAATGGGGGAGCCGTGTGGGTCGACTTTCAGGTGAGGAGGAATGAGTATTGAGCGTCGATAATGAGAGGATGTTTGGGGAGAGGCGCCGATACCTTGTCCTACTTGAAGCCGCGGGGTGTGTGAGCCGCGAGGTGGGTATGGTGAGGGTGGACGCGTGAGGGGGATAGGGTTGTGTGGTTGCAGTTTGCAGATGTGACGGTGCGTTGGAGTGGGAGGAGCAGCCGGTGGTAAAGGAGTTGTGAGCTGTAGATTGCAAAGATAAAGGGGAGGCCGAAAGGCCAAGTTGCAGAAATTTTTTTTTTTTAATTTTTTTTTAATTTTTTAATTTTTTAAATATAATAGTAGAGAGTAGAATAAATGATTTAGAAATAGCAGGAAAATAATATTTTTCTTTCAGCATCAGAAAAATGCAGTCCAGAAGCTCAGAAATTTTCAATGAAAACTTAGAAATCTTTCGAGTAGCCCAGCAGCAGGAAAATGTAGAGATGATGAAATTTTCAGCAAAACTCAGAATTCTTTTCCATTAAAAACCAGAAACTTCTTCAGACATTCAATTTAAACAATTTTCAGTAGCTCTTCAAAATGCAGAATTTAATGGGCAGAAATTGCAGGAAGAAATCAACCTTCAGATGCACAATGCTGCTTTTCTTCAAAACCAGTGCTGCCAATTTCTGAATGCTTCTTCTTTTCAAAGCAGATTTCTGAATGCTGCAGAAAATCTTTGATTGATGAATGCAGAAAAAAGGACTGCTGCAGAAACTCTCTAAAATGTTGCAAAAACGCCAAGAATTTTTGCAGATATGCACAGGCCATAAACATAAATGGCTCATTCAATTTGGAGCAGGGCCAACAATCGCCCACTCTGATAGCATGTTAAATACCATGTTAAAGCACACACATGGTGTATGAGGAAGACGAACACACACACACAAGAGACTCAAGACAATGAAGGATAAGCGTGAGGCTTTCTTATTTTTCCATTACATATGATGTACATTTATAATACAATGGTGTGACTCTTGGTTTCACATTCCAAGGTCACTTGGACTCCATTGTGACTTTTCGCATTCCACACCTACCCATGTAGGATTAGGTGTTCCAACAGTTCCAAAAGACTTTATTCTCATGTTATATGCTGATTGTGCCAAGGAAATAATCAACAATAGTGAAGCCCACTCTTTACAAATTACCCATCCAACACTCTCACTTCTTCCAACTAATAAACCTTTAGAAGCTTGCAATTTTAGTTAATTGATGCATGATGTTTGCATTAAAAATTCTCTCATCCTTACCCATTCACATGATCAAAGTAAAAAATATATAGTTACATATCTTAAGAAATTTGTTAAGATGTCATTGAAAATATACCCTTCTTAAGGTGCCAAGGCTAGTGCCAACATAAGAAAAAAAGAGTGAGCCACTCTTTTTGTTGACTACAACATTCAAGCTTGACATTGATTAATTATAACTCTGCAACTTCATGGTATAACCCATTAACAAGAAGATGCTAACACTTATTTTTTCCCCATTTCTAAGGCCACATGTTCTACACAAATATGGACAAGCAACAATATCCAACCCAATAGAGGTTCCACAACCATCCATTTGTATGAGCTATGCATGGAATCCTATTCCCATTCATAGAATTAAGAATAGATGATAGTTCACCTTTCTGGTTAAAAGTTAATAATATTTCATATATCTAGGATATGAATGGTTTATGTTCTCCTTAGTGTGCAATGCCCAAATGTGCCATATCACCAATTACAATTGCAAGTATATCAATGCTTGAATGTTGTAGTAAGAACAAACTAATGAAAATAGGTTGGAATATGTAGGTGCATTGAGATTGACGAAAAAGGGGTCGATGTAGGTTATCCTAGTGATACAACCATAAAAATAAAAATCTATGGAAATACATAAAAATTGGTAAATAGATGTGAATTTTTTGTTGTGGTAACAACACACAAAATTCAATGCATATAGGCACAAAGAGAAAGTTGAAAAAATGATGTATATAAAAAATTCACACCAAAACATTTTCTTTAGGTTTGGACTCAATAATTGGAAGATGAATTAAAAGTGTTGTGGTTGCTATAGGACTACCGAGGATGAACTACAAGGTGAATTTATAAGGGCATGGATAAATGAAAACACAAGATTCCAAACCCAATTAGAAATTGGAGCCAACCAATAATTGGAATTGTGAAAAGGAGAGAGGATGTTCACTAGGTTGCATATAATTTTATGACCTACATGGAGTCTTTTTGAAGTCGAGGAGATAGTCATATGGCCACGTACAACCCTATACTTAGCTAATAAATAGTTTATGACTTGTGGGTAAGGGCATAAATGCTTAGTCGGCATAAATTATGGCATGGGAATAAGGCTTATGTCCCTATAGGAACACGTATATCTTGTGAGGATGGTGTATCATATGCACTAAGGAAAAAAAGTAAAATACACCAATTTAGCAACCTCCTACATAAGTGAAATGAGTTAATAATGAAACCAATTGATCTCACACTTCAAAGGGGGTTGGACGGTGATCATTCAAGAGTTGTTGGCATCCATACTTTGCTAATGGATATTGTTTTTTGAGTGAATTTAATGGAATTTTTGTATGGAACTCTTCATCATAACCTTGAGTGCAACTAGAAACAATAATATGTGATCAATAATGGCGATATTCTCACCCATAACACTCTACATAAAATTAAAACACATGTAGATAATTTATCCCACATGAATATAATTTTTACCTTGGAAACCCAAATGGAAAAACCATCTTCAAATCGTTGCTCAATCTATTTCAACAATCTCTAGCTTACAATTCCATGAAAGGTTATTTGTGCCTCATCATCTACTTGGAAAAAATACCCTTTGAGAGTGCAACTACAAAAATAAGTATGGGCAGATGGGATAATGGGAAGGAAACATGCCTAACCTTTCATTTTCCATTCATATGTATTTTCTCTGCTATTATTATTTTTCTTACCAATTTCCTCTTTTTTTGTCTCATATACATTTACATTTGCATTGTGTTCCACAAAAATTGTACTGAATGATAAAAGCACCAATCCATAGTTGACCTTTGTTACCTTAACAACATATCCTCTTCAGTTTAGTTTGGCTCTCATCCAACTCAATGTGGGTATCCCTAGGCTAACGAATGAGGCACAATGTGAAGTGAGAGTAACCTTAGTAGAATCAATTTTTGGGGGCTTATTTAAGTATTTTAAAAGAGGTGGTGGAAAGAAGCATATATTAGTGTTAAATATAACAAGGGAAATTTAGCCAATGTGAATCAAAGATACTTATGGGGTTACAAAGAACAATAGGTCTATTTCATTTAAGGATTACGGTAAGAGGCTAGAACAATGGAGGAAGAATAATCCCTCATCTAATGAAGATCAATCTATGGAGATCAAGACCAAAAAATAAGGGAGTCTTGTGTTGCCTCTTAATTTGGCATAGGGGTACTGCTGGTGAATTTCTTCACTATCCCTTCTGATTTTTCCATTATAGGCTTTGTTGGGGCGTTCACATGATTTAATAATTATGTGAGTTATATGATTTTATGACCTGTTGATGGATCATATGATGTGGTAGTGTTTCTCGAAAGCATTTGACTTAATCCTAATTTTTGGGCATTTTCGTAATTCCCAAGTTAGTTCACATTTCCCAAGGCACCTTCACATATTATCAAGCATCTTAACAAATCTCAAGGCAACTATAAAATATTTTGGAGCTATTTTTTATCTATTGGGAGTTTTCATGCCACACCATGTCCTAAATTTTGGATATATCACCTTGCTTGCAAATTTTGAGGCATGCATCACCTAATTTGAATGCATTCCCAATTTGGAGGTTGCATGAGGGTTTCAATTGTCATGTTTGGGTTCATTTTACTCATTTATGAGTTAAGGATATGCCTTACTTGGTTTAAGGAGTAATATTCCACTTTGGGGACACATTTTTCCACCTTGGAGAAGAATTGGGTGTTGAAGTTTGCAACAAGAAACATTGAAATTGGCATCCAGAAGCAACATGGAAACACCTACACTAGTGTGGGACCAGAGGTCATATAGTGATGGGTCCTAGCGATAAATTAGTGTGTAATGCAATTTATTTATTAAATTGAAATGTGTCAAATTTAATTATCCCTTAATTAAATTGGACAATAAAATGTAATCTTATCTCATGGTCACTTGTAATAGTTAACTAAGTGGGATAAACTAATTTAGCTCATGAATTTCAAGTTGAGGGTGGTTGGTGAGGCATGCAGAGTGATTCTATTAGTTATGGAGTTCGATTTGCAGTTAGTGCATTAGTTTAATGCATGAGAAATCAGTTAAATTAATTAAGTGAGTTAAAGTCAGTTTAACTAGTTGTAATTGTTTGTTGCACTAGTGAGAGGTCAAGTGAATTAAATCAGATTTAATTCACATGCATTGATCTATTAAGTGACCGATGATTTACTATTAATAGTTGCATGCATGTCAGTTCTAGTGGAGACCCAGTTGAGACAAAGGTCAAAGGTAAGTTAACTATCAATTGTGATATTATCAGACTACCCAGATGCAGTTAAAATGCCGCAGGATGCCCATGATATTCAACGCAGTTGAGGAAGGATGAAATTCCTAAAGAATAGGGATTGCATTCATCAGGAATTGCGTGAGCAAGGCAGACTGAAGAAAAGCTAAGAATTTGCTAATTGTTGGCCAAATTTTGTATGGATTAGTGTGAGACGATTAGCAAAGTGTAGCAGACTCTTGTGAGAAGAGTGTATTGTAATTGTTTCATGATTCCTTGTGGAATATAAAATATAAGATAGAGGGGTTTTGAGTAGTAAGCTTTCCCCAGGAAAATATATATGTTGTGGTTTCATTTGTTTCTTTCTGCACTTGTTGTGATTAACGATTGTGTTTAATTTCCGCAATTGATTTGTAAAAGGATTCAATATCTAGCTTTAGTACATTGATTGATCGGATTGAATCCATTGATATACACATGTTTGTATAATTTATACATGGTATCAGATCACAGGAAATCACTATAGTGGAGGAGAAGTTAAGTTTTTGATTGAATAGAATTCGAATTTGCAAAAGTATTCTTGGTGCGACAGGAAAATCGGGATCAAAATGGCTTTCAGTGGCTTGATATTGCATTATGCACTCAAGGGCAGCTCTAACTATATTGCATGGAAAGACATGATGGAGGTAGTACTGGAGGATAATCGGTTGAAAGAATTTGTTATCACTCATAATTTTGTGAGTCATTACTTGACATAGTCATACAGTTCACTCCTTCAAAAGGGTAAGGTCTCCTTAAACCTTTTTCAATTTGGCATAGGAAATATCATTTTTTTCATATTTAACCTATCCTAAGTTTCAATACCACCCTCATTTCATCTCAAAACCACCTCCATATAGGTCACATCATGTTCCATCAGTCATCATTTGCTAACATATTTGATTTCCCAAGATTAAAACTCCAAAAAAATATCATTTTAGCCAATAATCCCTACTTTCGTAGCAAATTTAGTGTAAAATAGGCAGAAAACACTACGAAACTGTTGATAGTTTCATAGCAAATATGAAGCATTTCTCTGTTTTCTGACTTTGAGAAGTCAACTTCAAGGGAGGTTTATCGGTAAACAAAGAAGTATTTTAAGAAACTAAGAGAGGTTATTTTCAATAACATATCCAGTAATAATAACCTCTTTCACTTTTCTCAAAGGTGCTACAACTTGGGAGATACAAGGATGTCTTTCAACCCTATTTTTAGAATGCATAATTTTCTTGTTTTATACATGTTTTAGAATCCAGATTCTGGACTTGTTTAAAAAACACAAGAGAGGTTTTTCTTCAAGACACACTGACCTAAAAACACCTCCTTCCATTTTTCAATATATATCAAGGATAGGCAGATAAGGTCTCATCTCTAAACCCTATGTTTTCAGAAAAAACAGTCATTTTAGTGATGAATAAACTTGCTAAATGTGAAAAGGATGTTTTTTGAAGAGGAAACACCTCAAGGCTCTTAAATTGAGTTTGATTATTTTTTAAGAGGTTAATGAAATTTTGAAGACCAATTTTCTACAGCTGGAGGTTATTTTTTTGAGGCAAATTCAAAATATGGAAATTGCACAGTTTTCCAAAGTTTCGTAGTGTTTCCTAGGCTTAAAGCCAGGAAAACGCTACGAAAACACCTGTAGATGTATTTTTTCCTTTAAAACCACTTTTTGTGGATTTAAAGGAAAGAAAATGGTAGTGATGAGGTATCATGTCATGATGGACACCCTGGAACAGCCAAAGAGCAAAAAATTTTAGTGAAAAAACTATTTTTGTAGCGAGATGTCTCTTAAGGTTTCTAAGAAAATGAAAAAGTATTTTGAAGATATGAAAGAGGTTTTTCTTCAGCACATGCCTATCTAAAAAAACCTCTCTCAGTTTCTATAAAGCCATCAGGTCTTGAAAATTATACACTCATCTTTGAAGCCTATTGTTTCAGAATTTTCACTAACCAGATTTATGAGAAAATTGTAAAAATTCGACTTGGAGGAAGTCCAGCTCAGCAACCACAAGGAATAATGACACATCAACACTCTAGTACACTCATAAAATTATTTTTTTGCAGTTGATAAGGGTTATTAAATTTATTTGTTGAACTATTAATGGAAATAAGAGTCCTTTTTGTATTCAAACTTTGCAAAACAGAAATATCCCTAGGAAGTCTCCAAGTGATGGAATCATGTTTGAAATAGGTCTCTGAGGTGGGAATTAAAAGCTAGAAAGGTGGAATATCATTTGTACGAGTCCTCATTCTATACAGGAGAGATTTTTAGAGTTATAAAGGGTTGGGAGATGGTTACTTGACACTACCACTATTGTAACAGTTTGATATAAAAAATATGCAGTTGCAACATGTTTATTTCAGACCTGAGATCCTTTTATGTATTATTATGTAAGTTTTTTCTATCAGTCCTTTACTTTCTCTCCAGTGTTCTAGTTGTATAATCACTTGGAATTCATGATCACATGCTCCAACTTCTATTTATACACCTAGTCTGTTGTTTTGTCATGTTTTATTAGTTTGCTTATGTATAATCACTTGGAATTCATGGTGACATGATCCAACTTCCTACATGAATATAGCTTGCTGTTATATCCTTCATGTATGGTTTAATAAGAATATAGTTGCCTCAGCTTCCATGAGATAAGTTTACTTTTGACCTAGTTTTCATATCGACTCCATAAGCCCAATGGTAGTAAACCTAACACATCTTTCACCTACACTAAAACACATTCAATCCAATTCAGAGTTAGCCATCTACTTTCAAGTTGTTAATTGAATATCCTTTATCATTTTGAGAGAGTCCTCTCAGACTAGAAAGGCTAATTTTCAGTTACAAGTGGTTTGAAATAGGTACTCCAAGTTGACCATTGAAGCAGCCCAACAAGACTCAATTTGGTGATAACATTCTGGTGCGTCTACCGGGAGTCTGAAGATATACATCTCCCGAAATTTTGAAGTTGAACTCTTAAAGGTAGCAGGAGCTCAGAATCTATTCGAGGCTGCAACTACCTTGGTGACTCCATTGTTGAAGAATTTAAAATTTCATAGATTCATGGTGATTCCACTAGACATATGAAGAACTCAGATGCTGCCATTCTTGTTTCAAGATATGCATGTATAGATTTTAAAAAAAATTATGGCTTCCCAAATCCTTTTCCCAAAGATGCATATTTTTTAAGGAATGGTCCGAAATTCAATGGGGAAGATTTGAGTTTGACCTTGAAGTATATATCAGATTTCTGTGACTTTACTGAGCTTCTTAGAGTTAGACATGAAGATATTTTCATCATATTGTTCTATGATTCATTTCAAGGGAAATGTAAAAAGTGGATTGAAATATTTCCTATTGGATCTATTAAGTCATTTGCTGAGTTTTGGCTTATTTTTGTGGAAACATGGATGGAAAGAATAGATTTGGTGGCAGAATCTCCTTCCATTCAAGGTTTTAAACAATGGAATGATGATCACACTAATGAGGAAGCGTAGGAAAATTTTTCTTTGTCTTTGTATTCTTATTTAAAGTCATTTGAGTGAAATTCAGAAGATAAGATTCACTTTTTGGATGAATTTGCTAAGAACATTGAGAAAGACATTGAAGTTTTAGAAGACCAAATTCAATCCTATAGTCTTCACTCAAGATCAGTCTTTTCAAAAAACTTTCATGCCAAAATAAAAAGAGAGGGTGCTACTACCTTTGTCTTTTTAGATTGAGAAAAAATACCCTATTTTTGAAAATCAGTTTGATAGCACACAACTAAAATCTTGTGTTGCTAAGAAAAGCATATATGAGTTGTCCAAAGTTGAAGAATGTTTTGAGAATCATAAAATATATTATGTCTTCTATGATCCTATAGCTGACTACATGGAAGAGCTCTACAATCCAAATTTCCAGTTATATTTCATTATGAAGACCAATACATCTGATGTTGCCTTTGTCATTTCAGTATCCTGTTTACTTTTGGTTCAAGCACAGTCAAGAGGTTCAAGTGTCAATTCAAATCAATGACTGGCTTCATTGGAAGTTTCATGTTGCTTGAATCAAACATGAATATTGCACTTGTTAGGGTAAGTAGGAACGTGTGTGAATAAGGTCAAGTAGACTGAGCATCTTTTCAGTATGTATAGATTTGGTTTTTCAGCAGTAATCATCAATCTTGAGCGCGAGGAGAAGGCCATAAGATCTTGGTGAAGTTTTCATAAATTTCAGAGTTTATTTCCAAGAAGATGGATGGCACTAGAACAACAGGTTATTTGGTGTACCACAGGGGCACACCATCCCAAGTGGATCCACTGTTATCACTCATAATTTTGTGAGTCATTACTTGACATGGTCGTACAGTTCACTCCTTCAAAATGGTAAGGTTTCCTTAAACCTTTTCCAAGTTGGCATAGGAAATTTTATTTTTTCATATTTAACCTATCCTAAGTTTCAAGACAACCCTCATTTCATCTCAAAACCACCTCCATAGAGGTCACATCATGTTCCATCAGTTATCATTTGCTAACATATTTTATTTCCCAATATTACAACTCCGAAAAAGGTCATTTTAACCAAGAACCCCTACTTTCATAGCGAATTCAGTGTAAAATAGGTAGAAAATGCTATGAAACTATTGATTGTTCCGTAGCGAATATGAAGCATTTCTCTGTTTTCTAACTTTGAGTAGTCAACTTAAAGGGCGGTTTATGGGAAAAAAAGAAGTATTTTAAGAAACCGAGAGAGGTTATTTTCAAGAATATATCAAATAACAATAACCTCTTTCACTTTTCTCAAAGGTGCTACAAATTTGGATATACAGGGATTTCTTTTAGCCCTTTTTCCAGAATACAGAATTTTCCTATTTTATACATGTTTTTAGAATGCATATTTTGGACAGCTGGAGATGTATTTCAAAACACATAGAGAGGTTTATCTTCAAGACACACTGAAATAAAAATATCTCCTTCAGTTTTTCAATATATATCAAGGATAGGGAGATAAGAGCTCATCTTTGAACCCTATGTTTTCAGAAAAAATAGTCATTTTAGTGATGAATAAACTTGATAAAGGTGAAAAGGATGTTTTTAGAAGAGGAAACACCTCAAGGCTCTTAAATTTAGTTTTATTATGTTTTAAGAGGTTAATGGCATTTTTAAGACCAATTTTCTACAACTAGAGGTTACTTTTTTGAGGCAAATTCAAAATCTAGAAATTGCACAGTTTTCCATAGTTTCATAGCGTTTCCTAGGCTTAAAGCCAGGAAAACGCTACGAAAACACCTGTAACTGTATTTTTGCCTTTAAAACCACTTTTGTGGCTTTTAAGGAGAGGAAATGGTAGTGATGAGGTATCAAGTCATGATGGACACCCTGGAACAGCCAAAGAGCAGAAATTTTGAGTGGAAAAGCTATTTTTGGACGCTACGAAATCACGCTATGAAACTGCCTTTTTTTCGTAGCGAGCTATTTTTTAAGGTTTATGAAAAATTATTTTGGAAATATGAAAGAGGTTTTTCTTCAGCATGGACCTATATAAAAAATCTCTCTCAGTTCTACAAAGGCATCAGGGTTTAGAAATTATACACTCATCTTTGAAGCCTATTGTTTCAGAATTTTCACTAACTAAATTTATGAGAAAATTGTAAAAAATTGACTTGGAGGAGGTCCATCTCAGCATCCACGTGGAATAGTGACACATCAAAACTCTAGTACTCTTAGAAAATTATTTGGTTGCAGTTGATAAGGGTTATTAAATTGATTTGTTGAACTATTAATGAAAGAAGAGTCCTTTTTTTATTCAAACTCTGCAAAACAGAAACATCCCTAGGAAGTCTCCAAGTGATGGAATCATTTTTTAAATAGGTCTCTGAGGTGGGAATTCGAAGCTAGTAAGGTGGAATATCATTTGTATGAGTCCTAATTCTATAAAGGAGAGATTTTTAGAGTTGGAAAGGGTTGGGAGATGTTTACTTGACACTACCACTGTTGTAACAGTTTGATATAAGAAATATACAGTTGCAGCATGCTTATTTGAGACCTGAGATTATTTTATGTATTCTTATGTAAGTTTTTTCTATTAGTCCTTTAATTTCTATCCAGTGTTCAAGTTTTATAATCACTTGGAATTCATGATCACATGCTCCAAATTCCATTTATACACCTAGTTTGTTTTTTTGTCATGTTTTATTAGTTTGCTTATGTATAATCACTTGGAATTCATGGTGACATGCTCCAAATTCCTGTATGCATATAGCTTTTTGTTATATCCTTCATGTATGTTTTAATAAGAATACAATTGCCTCATCTTCCATGAGATAAGTTTACTTGTGACCTAGTTTTCATATCGATCCAATAAGCCTAATGGTAGTAAACCTAACACATATTTCACCTACACAAAAACAAATTCAATCCAATTCAGAGTTAGCCATCTGCTTTTAAATTTTTCATTGAATATTCTTTATCCTTTTGAGAGAGCCCTCTCAGACTGGAAAGGCTAATTTCCAGTTACAATTGGTTTGAAATAGTTACTCCAAGTTGACCATTGAAGCATCTCAACAGGACTCAATTTGGTGATAATAGAAACCATTGACAATGATGTTCCCAAACCCATTATAGCAGATGTCATAAATCCCGAGGCTTGGAAAAAGAAGTTGCAAGGGCGAGGGGGATCTTACTGGAGGGAGTACGAGACCACATTGTCTCAAGTCTCCATGGCAAAGTGACTCCATATGCAATGTGGAAGGCTTTGACAGATCTATTTCAGAGCAACAGTGATCATAGAAAATTGACACTAAAGGACAAGCTTAGGAAAATCATAATGGAGAAAGGCAACATTATTCTGGTATATTTAATAAAGTTTTTCCAATGTTGGGATGAGCTTGGGAGTGTTGGAATTACTATCGTGGATGATGATTTGGTGAGCCTATATCTTCTAGGACTTCCCAAGAGTTGGCATAGTTATCAAGACTCTGTCAATGGGAGGGAGAAGTTGCCACATTGGGAATGACTTTGGTTGGATTTGGTGCAAGAATAATTTAGGTAAAGTACCAGGGATGGATCTTCATCTAAGGAAGATAATGAAGAAAATTACGTCTTATATGCTAAGGCGAAGAAGGGGAAGGGAAGGAAATCCTATTCCAAATCTCAGACAGGCGAAGAAGGCAAGGAGCGTGATATGTCCAGAGTGAAGTGTTTTCACTGTCATGAGCATGGACATTATGCAGAAGAATTCAAGTAGAGTACCAGGCATGGATCTTCATCTAAGAAAGATAATGAAGAAAATTATGCCCTAGATGCTAAGGCGAAGAAGGGGAAGGGAAAGAAATCCTATTCCAAATCTCAGATAGGCGAAGAAGGCAAGGAGCGCGATATGTCCAGAGTGAAGTGTTTTCACTTTCATGAGCATGGACATTATGCCACTAATTTTCCACAAAAGAAGAAGAACAAGAAGGCTTCAGGATCCGCAGCTGGTGACAGTATGGAATCACAATTTGAGCTTGAATTCTTGTTTATTGCATGCATGGTGTCAAGTGCGATGGGATCAGGGTGGTACTTGGATAGTGGTGCATATTTTCACATGACGGGAGACAAAGAATTTTTCAGTAGCTTGGAGGATAAGGACCTCTAGATGCATATCGAAATGGGTGATGATGGGTGATATAGTGCTATTGGGATTAGTACAGATACCTTCCAAAGACAGTCGTGTAAACCCTTTCAATTAAAAGATGTAATGCATGTACCAGGCTTGAATAAAAATTTAGTATCAGTTGCAATGTTAGAGGATAGAGGCTATACTGTTGTTTTTAGTGAAGGAAAATATTTCCTATGACACAAAACAACAGGACCAGCCAATAATATTGGGATTCATTTGAATAATGTCTATAAACTTGATGTAGATCACTACGCAACATTGATGGGTAAAGCAGACAAAGTGGTGAGCCAGGATGAGGGTGAGTTACACCATGGAGCATTGAAGGTCATGCAATATATTTCTACGGGGCTTCCAAAGGGTACTCTTTCAAAGATAGGCACATGCAAGGGATGTACCATGGGGAAGTGTGACAAATCCATGCCATTGTCCCTTGAGAGGGAGCTTGATTTTCATGCAGATGAGGAACTCTTGGTTCCAAAGAATGAACCTAAAGTTGTGGAGCATACACATGCGGAGGATCATTGAGTGGAAAAAACCACTCAAGTAGAGAAATTTTGATCCAGATGGGCAGAGGGAGTACATGTAGCTATACCTCCAAGTGTGAGGTGGGGCGATGTGCAAAATTAATCCCAAGAATAAATTTGGGCAGGATTCATTGAGATGGTGTGTCTCATGGATCGAACCTAGATACGAGGAGCCCACAATACAACAGTAGAAGGATCAGTTAGATTGATGCATTCAGATGTTAGGAGAACAAAAATTAGAGTGGCAGGTGTTGGATATTGGAGCACAGATCAGAGTTGGCATTAGTGCAGAGTGCATGGATGCAGATGTCAACAATGCAGAGAATCTAGTAGACATGTGCAATAAGTACCAGCAGTCAGAAGATTCTGATGACAGATGCATTATATTTATTCAGTTTTTTGGAGGCTATTCAGTTTCAGAAGTGTTGCGTGCAAAAGTTTCAGGTGCGAGAAACACTAGTGAAGTGTTGCATGTAAGAGTTTCATGTGCGGGAAATACTAGAGAAGTGTTGCATGCAAGAGTTGCATGTGCGCATGAAAGAACATTCCAAAGGTATCGGATAAAGACAAATTGATTCCTTTCTTGTTGAGAGGGAGTGTTGAAGTTTGCAACAAGAAACAATTAAATTGGCATCCAAAAGCAACATGACAACACCTACACTAGTGTGGGACCACAGTTCACGTAGTGATGGTTCCTAGAGATACATTAGTGTGTAATTCAATTTATTTATTAAATTGAAATGTGCCAAATTTAATTATCCCTTTATTAAATTGGACAATAAAATGTAATCTTATCTCATGATCACTTGTAATAGTTAACTGAGTGTGATAAACTCAGTTAGCTCATGAATTTCGAGTTGAGGGTGGTTAGTGAGACATGTAGAGTGATTCTATTAGTTATGGAGTTCAAGTTGTAGTTAGTGCATTGTTTTAATGCATGAGAAATCAATTAACCTAGTTAAGTGAGTTAAAGTGAGTTTAACTAGTTGTAACTGTCTGTTGCACCAGTGAGAGGTCAAGTGAATTAAATCACATTTAATTCACATGCAGTGATTTGTCGAGTGAATGATGATTTACTATTAATAGCTGCATGCATTTCAGTTCTAGTGGAGACCCAGTTGAGACAAAGGTTAAAGGGAAGTTAAATATCAGTTGTGATATTATCAGACTGCCCAGATGTAGTTAAAACACCATAGGATGCCCATGATACTTAGCGTAGTTGAGGAAGGCTAAAATTCCTAAAGAATAGGGATTTCATTCATTAGGAATTGTGTGAGCAAGGTAGGATGAAGGGAGACTGAGAATTGGCTAAGTGTCAGCCTGAATTTGTCTGGATCAGTGTGAGATGATTAGAAGAGTGCAACAAACTCTTGTGAGAAGAGTGCATTTTAATTGTTTCATGATTCCTTATGGAATATACAATAGAAGATAGAGCGGTTTTGAGCAGCAAGCTTTCCCTCAGAAAATATTTGTGTTGTGGTTTGATTTGTTTCTTTCTACACTTGTTGTGATTGGTGATTGTATTTAATTTCCGTAATTGATTTGTAGAAGGATTCAGTATCTAGCTTTAGTACATTGCTTGATCGGATTGAATCCATTGATATACATGTGTTTGTACAAATTCTACATAGAGACCTTTTCATTGCACAATTTGAGGATTTTGTTAATGCATCTACACACTTTGGAGGCCTATATAGGTTAGATGTTGCAACCCGAATTCAATTCCTTCCCTCACTTATGGAGAAGTCCATTTTTTCTCAAGTTGCTTTGTTTAAATCATTACATTATAACACACCAAATCCCCTCTTAAACCTAACTAATGTTATACGGTATTATTTTCTTTAGCTTTTTGATGCAGTTAAAGACTTTAATACCATCTTACAACCAATATAATCCTCTTATGGGCTTTATAAAATGAAGAAATATCATTTTTTCATGGTCTTGGACGCATAGAACATAGTTACCTATCAAACAAGAGTTGTAACCTCAAAATGAAAAATCTAACCAAAAAACCCCAAAAAAACATAAAAAAAACGGCCTGAAAACTAAAAGTGTTAATGTTGCATCACGACATTTTTTTTCGGGGTAAATTTTCAACATTTTTTAAAAATTGCAGTAAAAACCAAAATTTTTAGTGAAAAAAATACAATCAAAATGAAAAGTTTCAATGTTGTAATAACATTTTTTTTTAGCAATGGCATTAAATTTAAAATATCGTGGCCCCGAAAAACCTTAAAATTCCAACAATTTTCAGGCATGACATTAAAGATAAAATGTCATGTCTCTAAAAAGCCTTAAAATTCCAACAATTTTTAGCCATGGCGTTAAAGTTAAAATACTTATTACTGTTTTCAACCATATCATTAATGATAAAGTATCATAACTCAAAAAAAACCTTAAAATTTTGAAAAAATTTCAACCATGAAATTAAAACCAAATATGACGACTACAAAAAGCCTTCAGTTTTCAATATATTTCAACTATGACATTATGGAAAAATCATATGACTAAAAAAACTTTAAAAATGAACACCTGGATGAAAGAGTCATTAAACCAAGAGTAATTTCCTTTTTAAATGCTAAAAGTATAGCTATTTAAAATCTTAGTCTAGGAAAACTTGACACAATGCAACAAAAAAATAAAAATCAACCATCAAGTTGACACACAGTATAGACGAACTTGACCTATTGCAATGAAATCTTAAAAATCAACCATGAAATTGACACATTGTGGGGGCAAACTTTATCCATTATAACGAAAACTTTAAAATCAACTATCAAATTGACACATAATGAAGTTGGGTTGCTAGTCGAGGATCGACATAGACTCTGTAGGAAAAAAAAAAAAAAACACAATAATAAATAAATAAAAATACAAAATACAAAAAAAAAACAAAAATTAAAAGATTGAAAAAAGTTAAAGTAAAAATAAAAAACAAGAAGTTAAAAAAAAATAAAAAACTAATAAATAGAAAATGATATTAAAACATACAAAAAAAATTAAAAATAAAAAATGACAAAAAAATCAAACATAAAAAAATATATAGAAAATACTTTGGGAGAAATCACAAAGTCGTTTTTAGAGTCAACGCATTTCAAACTACTTATTGTGGTTCATCACCAGATAAAAAATAATATATATATATATATATATATATATATGAAAAAATTAAAAATGTTAAAAACAAACAAAATTAACTCATAAAAGATAAAAAGTTCACCATAAAAAAGAAAATAAAAAACGACAATTTTTTTTCAAAAAACATAATTTAAGAAAAAAATTCAGAAATTTAACAATAAAAAAATGGACATGTTTATTATTTTTTATGTCCTTTTTTTTAATGTTTGTTTGTTTTTTAATTGTATGTTTTAAGTTTTTTTAACATATTTGTTTTGTTAATTTTTACTTACAATTTTATGTAAATCATTTTTTTTGGAAAAAAATATTAAATCTCATTATTTTTTTTATATAAATTCATAAAAATATAAAATTTGTTATTTTCCAATTTTTTTTATTCATTTTTTTCATAAAAGTTGTTTATTTAACATGTCATTTTTAGCGAAAATATCATGAAATACGTAATTCTATATATAAATATATATATATATATATATATATATATATATATATATATATATATATATATATATGCAAAATGTGTAATTTTTTTTCAAGTGTTTAAAATTGTTATCTTTTAGTGACAATTATTTTGTGTATTGAAGTATTAGTTAAAGATATATAAATATATATAAAAAATTAACATGAAAATATTAATTTATTGTTTTTTTTTAACTTTACAAAATAAAAAATAAAAAAAATAATTTAAAAACACATTACAAAGAAAAACAAAAAACACAGGTTTGGAAAACCTTTAAAAACAAACATCTTAGGACGGAAAATAAGAAGAGGAATAAGACAACTTGAAAAATGGTTAAATAATCAACATTTAAAATAATTTGTGCATACTTAGGACATAAGAAAATTTAAAGTGTTAAAAATATGCCTAAAAAAAGGTTGATGCTACTTTCAATATCCACATGAAAATCACCAACATTTTTTAAAAATTACCCATATTTAATATATGAGAAAAAAGTTAAAGTGTAAAAAATAAGCCCCCCAAAAAAGGGGTTGATGTTGCATAAACACTTTTCAAAATTGGTATGAAAATCACAAAGATTTTTAAAAAAATGCATACTTAATACTTAAAGCAAATTTAAAGTGTGAAAAATATACTCCGAAACAAAAAGTGTATTTTGAATCAACACTTTTTAAAACTAGATGATTTTTTTGCAACTCTAAAAAAGTGAGAGCTCAATACGGTTGTCATTTGATAATGTTGATAGTGCTGGAAATTCGTCATCCAAGGGTGTCTCCCCGATGTGAAGTCCCAATTAGACCTCACACCTTTTGGAGTAGGAGCCCCAACAGGAAATACGACCAGTTGTCATTATCCTTAGGTATTTTCCTTGGTTTCCATTATTAACATAAGAGGTTATACAAAATTTCTTTGAAACAAACAAGTTGACATTATGAGGCACACAATTGTGATGTTTACAAGGTATTTTCATGAAAGGAAAGAGAGATTGAACCTCTAGAATAAAATTAATAGTACTATCCTAAAAGATACACACAAGAGCATAATAGGATCGCCAGTTGACCTACAAAGTAGTTCACAAGAGAACCGCAATCATAAAACCAAATACAATACACCTTAAACAAGATAAGTACCAAAGCCACTGAAATAATTCAATTTCTTTAGTACATATGAACGAAACAAATACCGCAATTTACAAATAATCTTATGGTATTCATGATACACGCATGAAAACGTGTTGGCTCATTGAGGTTCATATATTAAGTGGACGTGCCAAGATATAAAAGTACAATGCCCCCACACTAGCCCCAATAGTGGAACATTAAGTCACCACTTGCTCCTCTAAATAAATATCCTCTCTCCTATTCCAACACTAGAGAAGCCAAGGTGAGAAGTTCAAGTCCCAAAAGGCCATTTTTCTTGAGTTATGGAGGTGTATTTATAAAAAATGAGGTGACTCTCTAGCTCCCATGTGACTCTTGACCTCCCTCATGACTCTTGAGATTCTACAATGAATTTTCAAATTCTTACATGACCTTTGAGCTTCTACATGACATTAGGACTCAATAGGGACTCTTCATATTCCATGTGAGACCCTTGGTCTTCCACATATTTTGCATTCTCCCATTTCGGGAAATTACACAATTAAATTCCACAAAAAATGTGGATAAATATTATGACACATGTGATGCTTGAGATGACTCTTGACAATGATGACATGGAACTTCATGATGGTGTGGAATTTCCAAGCTACTCATTTTTCTCCTTTCTTTTCATCTTCATGATGAATATTACATGTGCTTTGTCTTCATCCTCCAAAGGGTTGATTGCTATGAAGTCTTCAATGTGAACTTGATTGTTGATATTATTTTGTAAGCTAGTGTCCCTCCATCTTCTTTCTCGATGAATTCTTCATGGTCCCAGCTTCACAAGTGTCTTCCAGCATAGTCTCCTTCTCTTCCTCTCCAAACATCATCTTGTCATGTCAAGATATAGCACCTACAAGTGAAATCCACTCATGAAAAGATGAAATAAGTCTGGAAATATCCTACTCTAACTTGCTTCATGAAAACCACTAGTTGACCTGGAATTGGGTATTGGATAGGGAAGAAGGCTCAAGGATTGTGTAGTGCGTAGTTCCAGAGGGCAGGAGTAAGGGAATAAGGCTTGCAAGTGCACAATGAGCATTTTTGGAGGCCTAAGAAGGTGTATTGCGTAGTTGAGCGTCATAATGAGGCAGAATTTCCCACTATGACTATGCATTGCATATTTTTAGAGGGAAACTGGTATCTTTATTGCGCAATTTTGTAGTTCAGGGAAGTAGAGAGAGAGACTGTTGGTTGCAACTATGCAATGCAAAGAAAGAGGCTGAATAGATGGTTGAATTGCACAATTATAGGGAGCAGGAGTCTGACCTTGAGCATTGTGACTACACAATGTGTAGTCCTTAGAGGAAGTGATTGCGCATTGCACAATTCCAAGAGGTAGGACATGATTCTTGTTTCCTGATATTACACAATGCACAGTTCAGGGAGGCAGGTTGGGAGGAGGTTGACCGAGAAGGATTAGTTTCAGAAAATGACTAATTATGGGACCTAAGCACAGAGAGATGGGGAAAAAACATGAATTGAACATGATCAAACACTTATATAATACCAACCACTCGACAAGGAACCACTTACCATTAAAAATCAACATGTCATCATCGAAACAATGGCATAACAACACTTACCTCAGTGTGACACATAAGGTACACTTTGCGACGATAATGATGACACTAGTATTACAATTCATTAAAATTTGGGAATGGGTATAATATATGTCTATATGATAAATATAACCCATCAGAACCAAAGTAGCCTCTTTAAATAAACACAAACATTTGCTTGCACAACGTGCGACACTTCCCATTCCAAAAGACGATACTTGCGATGACACTTGAAAAATCTAAAATAAAGTGGAAGCGAAACATGTTATAGCGAAGGGGACACAAAAGTGCCACTTGTATAAGTGAAAACAAGAAAAATTGGCAGTCACAAAAGTGAAAGCGACGCTAATGAAAATAAAAGTGCACAAAAGTGATAACTGATAAAACTCACCTGAGAGATGATATGATCACAACCAACAATGGGGGCATTGTTGATCTTGGGATTATGCACTGATTGTCAATAAAGATTGCGCAGTTTCTATCTCTAGGGACTACATAATCAATTTCCTCAGAGACTTTAGAAGAAATTCCTTTTGGGAATGTGCAGGCATAAACCATAGAGAACTGTGCAATGACTATTTTCATCATATGTGCAGTTACTCTTAGTTAGGATTGTGTAGGGTTTGAATCTCTAATATACACATACTGCTAGGTTTGATTATGAAAAAAATGATTGTGAATGCATCGAATCCTAGTAATGTCTACCATCAGTCTACCATGAAGTGACCCTGACAATTAAGAAACATTAGTCTACCATGAAGTGACTACAAGCAATCGAGGAACGACAAATCATAAGATCACAAGTAGGCTCCAAAATTCATGTGCAAGCAAAATTTTGGAGGGTGTTTGTTGCAATGACAACACTTAGCGACACACTGGTAGAACTCCAAATTATCTACTCAGGTTTTATCTTTATATTCAAGGTATCAGTCTTTCAATAAGTATTCATTTGATGTGTAGATTTCCCTGACATTTCCACTTATCCTGGTTAAATATATATTCACTTCTATTCATTTCTCAACTTCAAACTCATCAACATAAGACTAGTCATACCTCAAACTTTTTTATACGGGAGAAGGATAATAAATATACAGATATTTTAAATCACATTCCCCTATATTTCTCGACTGCTAGCAAGCCTAGACAGTACCCCAGTGGAGTCACCTCAAGGAGACACAAGAATTTCTTCACCGCCAGTAGGCCTATTCAGTACCCCGATGAGTTGCTTGCTTCACCTCTCTGTGCAGGAATCCTTAATCTTCTTCACTTTTTCTTTTTTTTTTAAGATATGTTTGAAGAATTTATTGAATATTTGTAGTAAAGGTGGAAGAGGTATCCCGACTTATTGAGAGTAGGAGAATTTGTTCCTTGTTTAAAATATTTAAAAGATAAGTGAAGTTATATGCTTGTTTTAAAGTTTTATCCTTTCCATTCTCTACTTGGATGAGTCGACAAGTCGAAACACCATTAAATACAAGGATGAGTCAGAATGAAGATCGTAATGAATATATCATATTCATAGTTTGACCAAAATATTTCCTTATTAAATGAATCATATTTTTCATTCAGACATCATCAACTTTAAAGATGTGTAAAACCAAAACAAAGAAGAGGATTGTAGATTAGCCAAGCATTGTTCGTGATCATAGTTCCCTTTTCAAAATTGTCCACATTGTATTTTAAGCCAAAAGAGAGAAATTTTCATGTAGAGTCGTATTAAATAAAATAAATCAAGGCAAAGCATAACAGGAAGGAAAAATCAAAGGCAACACGAAATTAAACCTTAACTGGAAAAAGCAAGGGGAACAAACCAAACAGACAAAGAAAATACCAGGACTAGATAAGGGAGAAATTCAGGGTCATACAATGTAACTAGAGAGCTAAAATTCACTTAAACCTACTCCTAACCTAATGGGATAGAAGTCCAAGGCTAATTGTAATTGAATTTACAATGTAACCATCGTAACTGCTCCCTACTTGTAGTCACAAAGATACAAGCAATTAAAATCGTTATAACATAATGTGTAGCAGAAAAGATAAGAACTTGAGCAACTTGCAATATAGATTGAAAGTGTTTCTTATCAATATAAAAGTGTTTCATAATAACTACCTTTAACCAATCTCAAGATTTACATTGTTGCTTCAAATGACAGTCATACAAACCTATAAGGCTAATTGAGGAAGTACATTCATTCGTATATTCAATTTTCACAAACATCAAGAAAAATAAAAGATTATTATTTGCAATGGAGCTTGCTTCAAGTAAGATTTCTCTAACCATTCAGTGATTCAATATTGATATTCAAAATAACCAATTTGAAAAACCCGAAACTCAAAATAAAATTCATTTTTGATCACCGCATTTGAATCACAAAGAGAATATTGTAAGGGATATTTGATCTAATATTATCTAGAAATCTTGTCAACATGGTGGGTGTTGTAACTCCTAGAGACAGTCTAGAGTTGTTATAGACCAGTGCCTAGGACATCTTATGAGGTGTGAAGAGCAGGATATTTAAGACAGCGTTTCATCCCTTAACATGACAGAGCTCTTACACTACTTCCTTTGAAACAGAGAATAAACTAAAGTGGAACCAGAACTTCGGACAGCTTGAAGTATTTGGAATAACACTGAACAAATGAAATGCTAATATTCAGGTACTACTGCATCAGACAATTTTAAGACAGATCACCATAATCAGAACCAGATTCACGATATATGGCAGAGAAGGTATATATAAACAATTGCGGAGATGTATAGCAAGAAGGAGATATTGGCTGTCAAATAGATGATACTAAGAAGAACTTCATGGTATACAATGGGCTTAAATATCTAAGAATCCATACATACCAAGAACTCCCGTCAATAACATTTCAATATAACCAACATAGTAGAAATACGAGTGAGGTGCAAGTGGAACAATATATTACTCTTGAGCCATTTAAAGTATCAAGCCGCTACTGATATAAGTATCAACACGATAAATTCATATCAAAAGACGAAAGACACTCGCATTCCAGGATGTAATACAAGAGACATGAGCATAGATGAAACGAACAATAGAGGAACACACACTACCATACAACCATGTCGAGAATCCTTACTAAAATGAAACTTCTTATTATTGAGACCCAACGGGCTCTTCCGGGCAGTATCTGAGCTTTCACAAAACATACACACAGGAAATTCTTACATAATCAATTTTTCTGAAGAAGTGGAACCTTGTTTTCTTCTTTTTCCTGTATTATATAGGATCTCTTCTGCCTTTCAGCGAGAAGATATTTTCTGAAAATATCTCTCTCGCGTGAACAAAATTGTTAACAGTCATTGTCAAAACCACAAAATGGCATGATGGGGAAAACAACCCTTCCATCATGCGTAACAGGCCCCGGGCCAAACTTAAAACCAAAACGTAGGCCAATGTCTGATGTAAAAGTAAAAAATGCAAGAGTGGGGGGGAAAAACCACCCACTCGGAAATTTGAACAAAACATAACTGAAATGAAAGTAAAAGGCCGTTTCAGGCCATGTCATGAGTAAACATGAGGTGTCATGAGTGCTGCTGGGTCGAGGCTGTAGTAGACGCTGGAGGAGGCACATCAGTGGAAGGACTAGCATGCTGAGTCAGGAACTGTGTCAACCTCTGCTGGCTATCTGGATTCGGTTCTGACATCTCTGAGAGTCTCTCCACCCTGGTAAATGCCTCGCCGAAGGTGTGGATGTCTGCATGGGTGGGGAGCCGATACCTGATCATATGGAGGAGACTAAACTCCTTCTGGAGGACTGTGATGATGGTAGTAGCCTTAAGCTGAGTTCCTTTGCCCATCTGAAGATCTGACCGATCCCTTTATGCCTCTAGAAGTGCTGTGTATTGATCGGGGTGCATGAGTACGGCAGGAGCGTTTGGTTCCCAACATGAAGGGAGGCCAGCAGTGATGATTTCGTTCCACACCTTGTTGAACTGCTCCACAATGTCTGCGACCTGTTGGAGAGCCTTCGAAGCTGCCAATCGAGCCTCCTCTTTCTCTATAAGTTTCCGACATTCATTGATTTCCATAAACCGGCTGGGAATGCCATGTTTTACCACATCATTTTCTCTCAGTGTATAGAGAAAAGATATATAAATTCCGGCATGTCGAGCTCTATTTGGCAGATTATCCCCGGCCTCCTGCAACCTTCTATTAAGATATGGAAGGGTGGACTTGAGTTCACCTATCATTGTCAAAAACTCCCACTGCTCAGTCACTGCCATGATTATATCTGACCAGATCAAGCTCCTGGCCTCAAGCAGGGTGAGGTTTCCCTTCGCTTTACTCTTCAATTCGGCAATAATCTGTTGCTACTCAGTTGAGGTCTTTTTTCCTTCCTCCACTTCTCTTTGTAGCCCATCAATTACTCTGACCTTTTCAGCCAGGGCGGCCTCCAACTCTACCACCTTTTGCTTGGCTATTGTTGTATGCTTCCCCAACACTTCTATCTCGGCCATAGCTGTGGATAGTTGTGTTGTTGCTGAACCTGTCCCACTTGATGTTTCGGCTGCATGACAACTGTGCGTATCCCAGCGGGTCTGCAGCTCAGTAGCTCTGCTCTCCAGCTCTTCAATTCTTTTGACCATTTTTTCTTTCTCCTCTCTCTCTCTGGAAAGCCTGGCAATCAGCTCGTTTTTCTCCTCCTCCACCTGCACCAGTTCATCGGTCTGTACCGGATGTGAAGCTGGTATGCCAGACCGTTTCTTAGCCACTGAAATGTCCTTCTCCAACTTGGCTATTAATGCAGCTTGCATTCCCTTCCCTCCTTCGTCTGAATTTTTAATCTGCTCTTTAAGGACGCGCACCTGATGTGCGTTGGCACGACAAGCACTCTGTTCTGCGGAATAAGATTTGCTCAGGTTGTCGTATTTCTGCTCTGTCTTCCTTAGGGCAAGGGTGATCTGTGAAAGCTTATCTTTCATCATGTCACAGATTGTCTGGAACAGGTCATTCAGGTCCTGTACCGGAACCTTCTTCATGTCGACAACCAATTCAAGCACCTTGTAGCTAGGAACGTCTGAATTCGGGTCCAGGATAGCCTCGGTCATAGAAAGTACCAGGTCTTTGGTGTCTGCATTAACCGAGGCAGAGATTCTGGTGTGATATTTCTCCACGAAACCTCCTAGTTCGGCCCTGTATTTGTCTCGGACGGTTTTATTGGTCAGCTCCCTTTCTTTTGTCTTGGAAGGAGGAGGTTCGACGATGGCCTGAGTGACTTCAGTGTAGTTAGAGGAGGCAACGCTGTCTCTTAGAACCACTATTCCTGCCTTGCCTTTATCAAATTCCCCGAATTTAGTAAAGGGCTCCAAAATTATCCCTTCCCCGATGACCTCAGCTTCACTAGTGGCCACCTTCTGCCTTTTGGGTGGTGGTGCTCCAGATGTGCCAGTTTCTTGCTCATTGCCCCCTTTATTAACTTCTTCTTCTTCTCCTCCTGTAGCAGACGAGTTCGTCTCCATCTGCGAAAACATAGGCGGGACTTCAAGATTAGCCCTCCACTCCAGAAATGGCCTGGACTCATGAATGTAGGGCGCAGACCTGTTTCTCTTTCTTTTATTTGAGATAATTTCCCGTGGGTCATAAGCCCAACTCTCCCCTAATTTCAGGTCCATGTTCTGCAACATTTTTTCAACAATCGGGAGGGCATATCTAGAATTTACAACAAAGGGGCCAATATTGTCGGGAAGCTTCAGGATGTAGCCTTTCTTAGCGGGGACGAAATGAAGCTGGTCAGCCTTGAGGGCTTGCCGGATGTACTCAAGGGCGTAGACTCGCCGGACAGGAAAAGCTGGGAGCTGGTAGGGGGCTACCTCGGCTCCATAGACACGGATTTCAGTATACTCTTCTGATAGGAACCAATCGCCGGTACAGTGGTACTTCCCAGCCTGTAACCAGCGCTTCATCTCTGGGAAAACCCTAGGGGAAGGCACGTCGTGAATGATGGTATAGGCAATGGACATGAAGGTATTCACGAAATTGACATAACCTTCTCCCCTGGGGAGTTGGCGAACAGAGCAATTCCAGTCGAAAACTGGCCTGGGCTGGGAATTTTCAGAATACATCCTGTCCAGCCCCAAATGATTAAACTTGTCCGCATGCTGGAACAGGAAGAGGTAGAACACCAACGAACAAAAACGAAACTTTCGGGCCTTGGCTAGCTCCCGAAATTGGGTCCGGATGGTAAAAGACAGGAAACCTGGAATATCCAGTGTAACTCCATTCTATATCATAAGCCACAAAAATCGAACGCATACTGAAGAAATGTCTTCAGGGGTCCCTACTCCCAGGAGGCCGGCAATGAGGGACAGAACTGGTCGGACTTCTTCATTAAACAGACTCAATGGGAAAGGCTCCAACGGAGGTAGGGCCGTCGCCTGATCAACGGTTATGGCAGCTATGAAGGCACGGCGGGCTTCCCTCGACAGTTTATTAAACTGTGCGAGCAAGGTTTCATCTTTGAAACTGAAGTAGGCGTCACTGGAAGGGAAACGGAGAGCCTGCCTTATAATATCGGGAGAAAGGGAAAAAATTATGTTACCCTGAGGAGAAATGAAAGCATCCCGATGTGAATCGTAGGAATCTCTAAGCCAGACAATAAAATCGACACAGGAATGGACTTGGGGGGTAATGTGGTGATAGAAGCCAGACGCGACAACTCGGAAACGGTCAGCACTTTTACAGTGGCGACCAAACAGTAGGGGTTTGATACTCCGTATGTCGAAAGGGTATTTCGGGTCACAGATACCCGCCTGTAAGTCACAGAGGGGTTCAAAACCAGGGGGGTTCCGTGACTCATGGAGCTGGGGAGTTTCAGGTTCGTTTTTCTTGGGCGTTCCTCTTCCCATGGCAGCTATTCAACAATTCGGAAAAGAGAGAAAGGGAAAAACAATGAAAACAAAAACGGAAAATGGATTACCTGAGCAGAGGGTGACAATGCTTGGGAAAGCGACGAGGGGAACCGTGACAGTGACTTGGACAAACCCGGCGTTCTTCCCTACTTGGTATTCGCCGTAGAAAACTACCTGAAATGATTTACCAGAGAGGAATACGGGAGTTTTTACCATTCGGGAGGACTGTTTAGGTTAAAAGGTGAAAATGTAAGAGAACGGAGGGCAAGTGTCGTAAGGACACTGACACTGAGACACGTGGCGCGTGGGGATTGGGTAAATCAGGGTGTAGGTGAGCGCCTCGTGTTGGGTTAAAAGCTGGTACGGGCCTTAGTACCAGCTGTCCTAATAGACTTACCTTACCGTTATTCCATATGCGCTATCCAATCTTTATCATGTAGGACTTCCCCTTTGCCGGACCTACACTTATCTTCCTCACCTGCGCGGGCCCACCTTAACTTCGCCACGAGACAGCGTCCCGCGGCCTATCCTTGTCATTCTATCTCTGCCGTGAAGTCTTACCATGCCACGTGTCGGAAGTCCGCGGGGGTAAGGGCCTCGTCCCTTCCCCACGGCTTGACCCCCTCGGACTTACTACGTATGCTGTCATGTATAATCAGAGGCCTTTTCCAATATATGAGTTGACATGTAACGCCACGTCTTCATTACCTTTGTGTTAGATGTTCACTATTGTTCCGCCTTTCATCACTTAGTGCTATTTATCCATTGGTTTCAATATATGTGCGCTTCACCACCTTTTCTCTTTTCGGCCTGATTTGATTTAACACTTGCCACTTGATATACAAATTTAATTTGACCTGTTCGTCCTTTAGGTACTTCCGTGGCTATTGCTAAGAATTGAACAACATTGGCTCCATCTGGGGACGGCACGTTTGTCCTCGAACGTGTCGAGAACTACGCAGACCGCCTGTAGATCTTCTTTGGACAACACTTTTCAGTTTCTAGAGCTCTGCCCTGTACAGATCTTCATGACATATGCATAATCTATGATAAGCAAACGAAAAACAGCAACTAATATACAATATAATACAGTCAGGCTTTTTCAGCCTTCTTCAGAATTGGAAATATGGTTTGAGGAATTGCCCGTTCACAGGGGCTTCCAACAGATCCCCATGTAAATTCTCCAGCTTAAACGTATTGTTTCCTCCCTGCTCTGCAATCTTGAAGGGACCGAACCAAAGGGGGTCAAATTTACCATGTTTGCCCTTGTCAGCTCTGCGTACATCCCACCTGAGCACTAAAACCCCCACCTGCAGCTTCCTATCTTTTGTGTGCTGGTCAAACAATTCTTTCATCCTCTCCTGATAGTCCACCAGCTTCTAATTCACCTGAATACGCGTTTCTTCCAGTTCGATCAACTGATTGATTCTTCTGGTCATGCCATCTGATTCATCCTGAGTCTCCTGCATGAAACGAGCCACAGGTAGAGCCAACTGTATGGGGAATACAGCTGCTCGCCCGTATACTAGTTCATAAGGGGACTTTCCTGTTGCCCTTTTACTGGTTATCCTGTTTGCCCATAGAGCAAACTTCAGTTGAGTGTCCCAATTTCTCTGGTTCTCATTTATTGTCTTCTTCAGTGCTCTGACCAGTGTTTTGTTTGATGATTCGGCAAGACCATTTCCCTGGGGGTAGTAAGCTGTGGAGTGACCCAGAGTGATGTTTTATTGTTGACAGAAATTCACCATCTTAGCAGATTTGAAAGCTTGAGCATTGTCTGTGACTATTCTGGCAGGACATCCAAACCTTGAGATGATGTTCTCTTCTAGGAATTTTATGACCACTGTATCTGTGGCATTTCGTGCGGGGATGGCCTCCACCCACTTAGTGAAGTAATCTGTAGCAGTCAAAATCCATTTGTGCTGCCCACTGGAGGGTGGGTGGATCTCACCTATGAAGTCAATACCCCATTGCTTGAAAGGTTCATCAACATGCACAAGAATCAGGGGTAGGGCTGCTAGCTTCTGTTTTTCAGCAAACTTTTGGCATTTGTCACATGCTCTGACCCAAGTGAAGACATCTCCAAATAGTTTAGGCCAGTAGAAACCAGCCTTCAAAATTTTCTGAGCTGTGCTCCTCCAGCTATAATGCCCTCCACAGATCCCCTCATGGAATTCGGTTATGATGTTCCTTACCTCCCCTTCGATGAGACATAACAGCAGTATGCCTGAAGGATCTCTCCAATATAATTGACCATTAGCTACCGCATACTTCTGAGATTTAAGCCTCAAGGCTCTGTATTTGGACTTATCACAGCTGGGTGGGCAGCTGAGTGTCAGGAGGTATTCAACAATTTCTTTGTACCAGAGGCTAGTGAGGTACTTCATCTGTATTTTTTGAGCAGCCATTTCCACCTCTTGTCTTCCTGTCTGTTCCTCAGATGCTTCACCTGCGATCGTGGATAAGTGGATGCCCAGAGCTTGGTGGTTCGATTCTGATAAAATCTTCGCTAGCCCCTGTCCTTTAATTAACTTGGTGGGTCTTATGTCCAGGTCATATTCTTGTATCTTCGCAATCCACCTGCCTCTTCTGCCTTCACTGTCTCCCTGCACTAGGATGTCCTTAACTGCTGCTGTGGGTACAAAAGAAGTCACATGAGATTGTAAAATGTACATGCGAAATGCCTTTAAGGACTTTACCAGGGCATAAGCTTGCTTCTCCAGGATGTTGTACTTTAGCTCTGCATCATGAAGGACTTGACTAAAGAAAGCAATGGGTTGCTCGTACCCATCTCCATTCTTCTGTAGGAGGACCCCTGCCACCGTGTGAGGTGATGCGAAAGAGAAAATCATGAAGGGCTCAGTGAAGTCGGGCTTTGCCAACACGGGAGCCTCAACAAATGCAGTTTTGATCCTTGAAAAGGCCTGCCTTGAATCCGGTGCCCATTTTACCTCATTGTCCTTCTTTAACATATCTGTGATGTGTCTGACTATTTCGGCATAGTTGGGAATGAATCTTCTGAGGAAATTGATCCGTCCTAAGAACACCTGGACTTCTTTCTTGTTTCTGGGGAGGGATATACCGTTTATAGCTTCTACTCTTTTAGGATCGATCTTGACCCCATCTTTAGTTACTATATGTCCTAGGAGTTTACCCTCCTCTAATGCAAAGAAAGATTTTTGAGGGTTAAGAGAGAGTCCATACCTCCTGCATTTCTCAAAGGTCTTCTGCAAGTGCTGAACATGCTCGACATCATCCTTTGAAAAGACTATTATATCATCTAGGTACACCACCAGAAACTTATCCTGTTCTCCCACAAAAGTTATGTCCATCGCTCTCTGAAACGTAGCCCCTGCATTGATCAGTCCGAATGGCATCCTGGCATACATAAATGTTCCCCAGGGCGTGGTGAATGCTGTCTTTTTCTGGTCTTCCGGGAATACAGCCACTTGATTATAGCCCGAGAACCCATCCATCATGGACATTCTAGAGGCCCCTACCACCTTTTGCAGAATATGATCCATCTTTGGTAGGGGATAGTTGTCTTTCAGAGATGCCCTGTTCAGGTTTCTGAAATCCACACACAACCTGATTTCACCGTTCTTCTTGCGTACTGGGACTAAATTGGCCACCCATTCAGAATACCTTAGTGGCACTATAATTTTAGCCTTCAGTAACTTTTTTATTTCTTGCTCAATCGAGGGTAGCAACAGGGGATTAATCTGTCGGAGCTTTTGCTTGTGGGGTTTTGCATCTGCCTTCAATGGAATTTTATGCTGCATCACACTGACATCAAAGGTTTTCAAATCTTGATACGACCAGGAAAATACGTCTTTGTAGGTTTGAAACAGCTTTTGGTACAATGGTTTATATTCATCTGGGACTTTCTTTGACAGCTTCACAATCTTTGGATCTTCTTTCGTGCCCAGATTGAGATCTTCAACCTGGTCCTCAGTCACCATTTTGTTTGGCTGTAACGGGACATCATCCTTATTGAACAGTCTCTCCAAAGGTACTAGCCCTCGAGGAATGACATTTCCCTTTAGCTGTAGGAATCTGTGACCAGCTATCTTCTCTTCTAGCTTGTCCCCTGGGATGTCTCCGACTTCTTCTTCTTCACAATTGTCAATCTCTAAATTTGAAAACTCCCCCACAGTCTCCAAAAACCTCTTCACCTGCTCCTCATCTTCAAAGACCTGCCAGTGCTTGACATTATCAGGGATCGAGGGGCGGTATCTAACTTCAATTTCGTATCTCAGAAGAGGGTTCTGAGGTGGGCGGAACGTACTAGCAGCCACGGCCAAGGAGTCTGCCATTCTGTTCTGTTCTCTGGACATAAACTGAATGTTAAATGCCAGAAAGGAATTTTCCACCAGATCCCAAACTTCGTTTCTGTAGGCCTTTAACCTCGGATGCTTCGCTTGACACTGATTTCTCACTTGCCTCACCACCAACTCTGAGTCTCCCATCACCTTTAGACTCAGGATCTTCATGCTTCTTGCTGTTTGCAACCCCAGTATAAGTGCCTCATATTCAGCCACATTATTCGTGGCCTCATATTCTAATTTGAAGGAGAGGGGGACCCATTGGCCCATTGGTGAAATAAGTAACACTCCAGCCCCGTTTCCTTCTCTGGAATTTGCTCCATCAAAGTGAAGTGTCCAGATGTCTGATTCATGGTCCTGTACTAATAAATCAGTCTTCAACTGGCAGAACGAGGGTTCGTGGGCATAGTCCCGATCTTCCTCCAACATTAGACAGGAGAAGTCTCCCTCTCTGCTATAAACTGGGGAATTCACTGAATCACCTGCCTTTGTGACTGTTTTGATAAACCTGGTTTCTCGGTATAATCTCCTTTCTTGACCACCAAATACAGGGATGGTGGCGTATGACAGATCCAGCTTGATTGACCCTCCAATTCTAGTCCCCCAAGACCTAGACAACAGCATGCCGAAGCGGGCTGGGATGTCAGCCACTACGATATCCATTACCACACTCTTGGCAGGAATCTGAGCCAAGGTGACTGCTAGGTCCTTGATCATGCCCAAGCACTTCACTCTTTTGGAGTCAAAAGAGTAAAGATCTTTATAGGGGCGGGTGATTTGGAGACCCAATTGCTCCATGACAGACAGGGGCATCAAATTGTGGGATGCTCCTGAATCCAACATACAGTTATGCAATAGTAAATCGTGGATTACTAGAGATACATAGAAAGGGGGGGTGGAAGGGTCTAATTCCTCGACATGGGGGCCGAACACTACCATGGGCCTTTCTTCTTGTAATTTTATACTGTCCGGAATGTGTGGGACTTCAGGAGCTGAAATGAAAGAGGAGACTTGTGACTGATATGCAGGCTGCTTCAATAATTCAGACAGAGGGACAGGGATTTTAACTTTTTCAAGTTCCTTTTGCAAACTGAAAGCAGACGAGGGCTTTTCTATTTGGACTTCCTTTTCTTTGGACTCTTTGTTTGGCACGGTAGACTTAACTTCTTTAACAGGAGTTTTATTTACAGGAGACACAGCTACTTGAGAGGAGGAAGGCATATGACTATCATCTTGCAGAGGTTGGTAAAGGGGCTTCTTACCTCTATCAGAAGATTCTTGGGTATTGGCCTCTTTCTGTGCAGGTGCTGACCTCGGGGGTGCATCTTCCTCTTCATCTTGAGTACGGGTCCTTTTCCTGGAGGACCTGAGGTCATATTTCCTGTTGAACTGAGCTTGCATGAAATCAACAAACTGTTTGCAGTAGTCATCGATTTCTGGCTCTTCGGCATCCTCATTATCCTTCGCTTCTGAGTGAGGTTGCAATGCATCCTCCTCACTTCCTTGGACAGGGCACTCTATGTCATCGCTGTCTGAGAAAACAGGGCATGTTTCATCTTGCTCATAAGAGGAGTCTTCAGGGGAAGCCTCCATTTGTCCTTCCAAGTACAAAGGGTGTGGTACTTGGTCTTGTGGCTCCTTCTGCCCCCTCTGCAGTATCTGCAAGGGAGGTTTCCTGTATTGAGGGTTGAACCCTCTGTTTGGAGCATTCTGAAAGTTCTTTGGTGGAGAACTTTTAGCTTCCATCTCTAGCTTGACCAACTTGCTAGAGAGGTTCCTGATCATTTTATTCATCTCTTCGATCTTATCACTTGCTGAGTCTCTATCCTGACTTGAAGTGGACACTTCTTCCTTGCTTCTTCTTCTTGTATCATGTTCTTGCTTTACTTTGGTCTTACCAGTCGAGACAAAGTTTGCTTCTATTTCCAATGCATCAGTCTGTGCCTCATCAAGAGTGGCTGGCTTTCTCTCCCTTAGTGAGAATCCAAACTCGGAATCAAATGCTGCTACAAAAACGACCTTGGCAGTGGTCTGATGGGGCTTCATCTCAGCTGGGAGGCTGTAATACAATTTGTTAAATCTTCTGATGAATTCTGATACCCCTTCATTGTGTTTCTTTTTAAGGGTGTTGAACTCGGTTAAGGTATCCCCATGATCTTTCCTATCTCCCCACTTTTTCACGAAAGCTTCTTCCATAGCCTCCCAGGTGTTGATGAAATCAACTGCAAGAGACTTAAACCACTTTCTAGCCTCTCCATCAAGGGACTGCACGAACAACCTCAGAACCACATCCAAATGTTCCACATTAAAGTTCTCTGCGAAAGAGCAGAAGATTTCAACATGCTTGTGAGCATCAACACCGTTCTCCCCATTGAATCTGGGTAGAATCTTCAAATAGTCCTGTGGCATATCATTTAAAACTGCAGGCAGTTGTAAAGGGGCATACCTGTTTTGTAAAAAGCCAGGTACATTCGCCATCGGGGGAGGCGGAGGTAGAATGAGAGCTTGAGCAGTGTGAGGTGGAGGAGGTGGTGGGAGTTGAGTATGAATAATGATGGGAATGTAGTGAACAACAGTTTGAGGACTTGATGAGAAGGTAGGGTTGTCGACAACAGACACTTCAGTGACCTCTTTGACCTCTTCAACTTCAGGGGTAGGGTGAAAAGAATAATGTGGAGTATAACTAGACTCAGCTTCGTCTTTGATACGGGCACCTTCTCGGTAAGGGCTATTAGAGTAATAACCAGTATCTCTTATAATGGGGTTAGAGCTTTGTATTTGGGCGACCTGAGAAGAGGAGGGCTGAAGATATGGAAAGTTTTCAAGGGAAAACTCAGGAATATTGGTATGAACTGGTGGTCTTTCTCTCCAGCCTCTTCTATGAAGGATTCGCTCTGGGTCAGACACAGAGGGTGTCCTTGAATGAGATGTATCTGACCTTAGGTGTGGCTTACGGGGAGCCAGGACTGCAAATATGTTTATCTGAAATATGAATGTGGAGTCGCCAAGGTGAGGTATGCACAACTCACAACTCTTCGTGCTCACCTAACTGAAGAGTGGAAAGGATTTGTCGAGGCCCAGGGACTTAAATTTCTTCAACTTCGGTCCCCAGCAACGGCGCCAAAAAGATGTTGTAACTCCTAGAGACAGTCTAGAGTTGTTATAGACCAGTGCCTAGGACATCTTATGAGGTGTGAAGAGCAGGATATTTAAGACAGCGTTTCATCCCTTAACATGACAGAGCTCTTACACTACTTCCTTTGAAACAGAGAATAAAATAAAGTGGAACCAGAACTTCGGACAGCTTGAAGTATTTGGAATAACACTGAACAAATTAAATGCTAATATTCAGGTACTACTGCATCAGACAATTTTAAGACAGATCACCATAATCAGGGCCAGATTCACGATATATGGCAGAGAAGTTATATATAAACAATTGCGGAGATGTATAGCAAGAAGGAGATATTGGATGTCAAATAGATGATACTAAGAAGAACTTCATGGTATACAATGGGCTTAAATATCTAAGAATCCATACATACCAAGAACTCCCGTCAATAACATTTCAATATAACCAACATAGTAGAAATACGAGTGAGGTGCAAGTGGAACAATATATTACTCCTGAGCCATTTAAAGTATCAAGCCGCTACTGATATAAGTATCAACATGATAAATTCATATCAAAAGACGAAAGACACTCGCATTCCAGGATGTAATACAAGAGACATGAGCATAGATGAAACGAACAATAGAGGAACACACACTACCATACAACCATGTCGAGAATCCTTACTAAAATGAAACTTCTTATTATTGAGACCCAACGGGCTCTTCCGGGCAGTATCTGAGCTTTCACAAAACATACACACAGGAAATTCTTACACAATCAATTTTTCTGAAGAAGTGGAACCTTGTTTTCTTCTTTTTCCTGTATTATATAGGATCTCTTCTGCCTTTCAGCGAGAAGATATTTTCTGAAAATATCTCTCTCGCGTGAACAAAATTGTTAACAGTCATTGTCAAAACCACAAAATGGCATGATGGGGAAAACAGCCCTTCCATCATGCGTAACAGGCCCCGGGCCAAACTTAAAACAAAAACGTAGGCCAATGTCTGATGTAAAAGTAAAAAATGCAAGAGTGGGGGAAAAAACCGCCCACTCGGAAATTTAAACAAAACATAACTGAAATGAAAGTAAAAGGCCGTTTCAGGCCATGTCATGAGTAAACATGAGGTGTCATGAGTGCTGCTGGGTCGAGGCTGTAGTAGACGCTGGAGGAGGTACATCGGTGGAGGGACTGGCATGCTGAGTCAGGAACTGTGTCAACCTCCGCTGGCTTTCTGGATTCGGTTCTGACATCTCTGAGAGTCTCTCTACCCTGGTAAATGCCTCGCCGAAGGTGTGGATGTCTGCATGGGTGGGGAGCCGATACCTGATCATATGGAGGAGACTAAACTTCTTCTGGAGGGCTGTGATGATGGTAGTAGCCTTAAGCTGAGTTCCTTTGCCCATCTGAAGATCTGAAAGATCCCTTTCTGCCCCTAGAAGTGCTGTGTATTGATCGGGGGGCATGAGTATGGAAGGGGCGTTTGGTTCCCAACATGAAGGGAGGCCAGCAGTGATGATTTCGTTCCACACCTTGTTGAAATGTTCCACAATGTCTGCGACCTGTTGGAGAGCCTTCGAAGCTGCCAATCGAGCCTCCTCTTTCTCTATAATTTTCCGACATTCATTGATTTCCATAAACCGGCTGGGAATGCCATGTTTTACCACGTCATTTGCTCTCAGTGTATAGAGAAAAGAAATATAAATTCCGGCATGTCGAGCCCTATTTGGCAGATCATCCCCGGCCTCCTGCAACCTTCTATTAAGATATGGAAGGGTAGACTTGAGTTCACCTATCATTGTCAAAAACTCCCACTGCTCAGTCACTGCCATGATTATATCTGACCAGATCAAGCTCCTGGCCTCACGCAGGGTGAGGTTTCCCTTCGCTTTACTCTTCAATTCGGCAATAATCTATTGCTGCTCAGTTGAAGTCTTTTTTCCTTCGTCCACTTCTCTTTGTAGCCCATCAATTACTCTGGCCTTTTCAGCCAGGGCGCCCTCCAACTCTACTACCTTTTGCTTGGCTGTTGTTGTCTGCTTCCCCAACACTTCTATCTCAGCCTTAGCTATGGATAGTTGTGCTGTTGCTGAACCTGTCCCACTTGATGTTTCGGCTGCATGACAACTGTGCGTATCCCAGCGGGCCTGCAGCTCAGTAGCTCTGCTCTCCAGTTCTTCAATTCTTTTGACCATTTTTTCTTTCTCCTCTCTCTCTCTGGAAATCCTGGCAATCAACTCGTTTTTCTCCTCCTCTGCCTACACCAGTTCATCGGTCTGTACCGGATGTGAAGCTGGTATGCCAGACCGTTTCTTAGCCGCTGAAATGTCCTTCTCCAACTTGGCTATTAATGCAGCTTGCATTCCCTTCCCTCCTTCGTCTGAATTTTTAATCTGCTCTTTAAGGACGCGCACCTGATGTGCGTTGGCACGACAAGCACTCTGTTCTGCGGAATAATATTTTCTCAGGTTGTCGTATTTCTGCTCTGTCTTCCTTAGGGCAAGGGTGATCTGCGAAAGCTTATCTTTCATCATGTCGCAGATTGTCTGGAACAGGTCATTCAGGTCCTGTACCGGAACCTTCTTCATGTCGACAACCAACTCAAGCACCTTGTAGCTAGGAACGTCTGAATTCGGGTTCAGGATAGCCTCGGTCATAGAAAGTACCAGGTCTTCGATGTCTGCATTAACCGAGGCAGAGATTCTGGTGTGATATTTCTCCACGAAACCTCCTAGTTCGGCCCTGTATTTGTCTCGGACGGTTTTATTGGTCAGCTCCCTTTCTTTTGTCTTGGAAGGAGGAGGATCGATGATGGCCTGAGTGACTTCAGTGTAGTCAGAGGAGGTGACGCTATCTCTTAGAACCACTATCCCTGCCTTGCCTTTGTCAAACTCTCCGAATTTCGTGAAGGGCTCCAGAATTATCCCTTCCCCGATGACCTCAGCTTCACTAGTGGCCACCTTTTGCCTCTTGGGTGGTGGTGCTCCGGAAGTACCAGCTTCCTGCTCATTGCCCCCTTTGTTCACTTCTTCTTCTCCTGTAGCAGACGAGTCCGTCTCCATCTGCGAAAAAATAGGCCAGACCTCAAGATTAGCCCTCCACTCCAGAAATGGCCTGGATTCATGAACGTAGGGCGCAGACCTGTTTCTCTTTCTTTTATTTGAGATAATTTCCCGTGGGTCATAAGCCCAACTCTCCCCTAATTTCAGGTCCATGTTCTGCAACATTTTTTCAACAATCGGGAGGGCATATCTATAATTTACAACAAAGGGGCCAATATTGTCGGGAAGCTTCAGGATGTAGCCTTTCTTAGCGGGGACGAAATGAAGCTGGTCAGCCTTGAGGGCTTGCCGGATGTACTCAAGGGCGTAGACTCGTCGGACAGGAAAAGCTGGGAGCTGGTAGGGGGCTACCTCGGCTCCATAGACACGGATTTCAGTATACTCTTCTGATAGGAACCAATCGCCGGTACACTGGTACTTCCCAGCCTGTAACCAGCGCTTCATCTCTGGGAAAACCCTAGGGGAAGGCACGTCGTGAATGATGGTATAGGCAATGGACATAAAGGTATTCACGAAATTGACATAACCTTCTCCCCTGGGGAGTTGACGAACAGAGCAATTCCAGTCGAAAACTGGCCTGGGCTGGGAATTTTCAGAATACATCCTGTCCAGCCCCAAATGATTAAACTTGTCCGCATGCTGGAACAGGAAGAGGTAGAACACCAACGAACAAAAGCGAAACTTTCGGTCCTTGGCTAGCTCCCGAAATTGGGTCCGGATGGTAAAAGACAGGAAACCTGGAATATCCAGTGTAACTCCATTTTGTATCATAAGCCACAAAAATCGAACGCATACTGAAGAAATGTCTTCAGGGGTCCCTACTCCCAGGAGACCGGCAATGAGGGACAGAACTGGTCGGACTTCTTCATTAAACAGACTCAATGGGAAAGGCTCCAACGGAGGTAGGGCCGTCGCCTGATCAACGGTTATGGCAGCTATGAAGGCACGACGGGCTTCCCTCGACAGTTTATTAAACTGTGCGAGCAAGGTTTCATCTTTAAAACTAAAGTAGGCATCGCTGGAAGGGAAACGGAGAGCCTGCCTTATAATATCGGGAGAAAGGGAAAAAATTATGTTACCCTGAGGAGAAATGAAAGCATCCCGATGTGAATCGTAGGAATCTCTGAGCCAGACAATAAAATCGACACAGGAATGGACTTGGGGGGTGATGTGGTGATAAAAGCCGGACGCGACAACTCGGAAACGATCAGCACTTTTACAGTGGCGGCTAAACAGCAGGGGCTTGACATTTCGTATGTCAAAAGGGTATTTCGGGTCACAGATACCCGCCTGTAAGTCACAAAGGGGTTCAAAACCAGGGGGGTTCCTAGACTCGTGGAGCTGGGGAGTTTCAGGTTCGTTCTTCTTGGGCGTTCCTCTCCCCATGGCAGTTATTCAACAAATCGGAAAAGAGAGAAAGGGAAAAACAATGAAAAAATGGAAAATGGATTACCTGAGTAGAGGGTGACAATGCTTGGGAAAGCGACGAGGGGAACCGTGACAGTGACTTGGACAAACCCGGCGTTCTTCCCTACTTGGTATTCGCTGTAGAAAACTACCTGAAATGATTTACCAGAGAGAAATACGGGAGTTTTTACCATTCGGGAGGACTGTTTAGGTTAAAAGGTGAAAATGTAAGAGAACAGAGGGCAAGTGTCGTAAGGACACTGACACTGAGACACGTGGCGCGTGGGGATTGGGTAAATCAGGGTGTAGGTGAGCGCCTCGTGTCGGGTTAAAAGCTGGTACGGACCTTAGTACCAGCTGTCCTAATAGACTTACCTTACCGTTATTCCATATGCGCTATCCAATCTTTATCATGAAGGACTTCCCCTTTGCCGGACCTACACTTATCTTCCTCACCTGCACGGGCCCACCTTAACTCCGCCACAAGACAGCGTCCCGCGGCCTATCCTTGTCGTTCTATCTCTGCCGTGAAGTCTTACCATGCCACGTGTCGGAAGTCCGCGGGGGTAAGGGCCTCGTCCCTTCCCCACGGCTTGACCCCCTCGGACTTACTACGTATGCTGTTATGTATAATCAGAGGCCTTTTCCAATATATGAGTTGACATGTAACGCCACGTCTTCATTACCTTTGTGTTAGATGTTCACTATTGTTCCGCCTTTCATCACTTAGTGCTATTTATCCATTGGTTTCAATATATGTGCGCTTCACTACCTTTTCTCTTTTCGGCCTGATTTGATTTAACACTTGCCACTTGATATACAACTTTAATGTGACCTGTTCGTCCTTTAGGTACTTCCGTGGCTATTGCTAAGAATTGAACAACAGTGGGAACCTGACATAACCATCAACTCATGCTAATGTGCCTCAAAATTTTGAAAATCATATGAATTATGAAATGATAAACCATGACAATCACCAATTTCAACAAAATCAATCAATGTAAAACAACTATCATCACGTATGCTAATGGGAAAATTATTAATTGTGAGATAGTTGTTGGAGCCAGTATTATGATCAAATTGGTCAGTTAACACATACGTTCTCAATTCGAAATTGGTTCCCTTTGTATTTTATTAGACACCATGCCAAAAATATGAAATCTTAAGGCATTTAAAACAATCACTAACATTGTAAATTCAGGAAACCAATGAGGATACTAGGTTGGTGAAATATTGGAAGCAAGGGTCAGGTCAAACCAAGTATTCATATCAACACTAGGGTTTTGATTCGTTGAATGGATAAAGCATATAATATCGCTCAAGAAGAGATATTTTCCAAAAATAGGATTAAACTCATGACATACATAAAAGGGGTAGGAAGGTGATTGATCTCAGAATTTTTTTATAGGGATGAATCTTTCAACCCAAAATTATATTTATCTTGACAATCAGAATGATAGGATTTCAAGTTGTGTGTATCCACAAAAGATATGCTCCCCAATCCCGAATGTGATGCAAGGGGTTCACATGATGAATAATTAACTAAACAAGAATATTTTATTTTATATGAGGCTCTATCTTGAGGATTTAAAGAACAAACTTGAAAACACTGAAATTCCTTCAAGCATGGGCTCACTTCTAGTGGACGAATGTTAAGGAAAAATATGTGCGTGAAAATATAGATCCAAATTAGTTTGAATATCTCATCGAGATTGCGAGAACCTGACATAATCATTAGCAGGGGCTGAAGTTCCTAGACTTCTTGGAAGGTCTCTTAACTTTCTAATGGAGGATCATCGAATTTAGGCGGCTTAGAAAAATAAAAAAATAGATATGCACCACTACCATCAGATATATCAATGAAAATATTATTAATGCCATTGATTTCATCAGACACAAGATTAAACATATCATATTCTTGATGGGTATAAAATTGATATACATCAATAATAAAAATCCCTTAATCATTTAGAGTTGTAACATATTCCTCTTGACATATGAAATAATTACAATTTAACATATCAGGAATAATAGATTCGAGATTTTCATCCTCTGATTGCAGGACAAAACAATTTTGTACCTAGTTGTAATCATGAACAACCGGATAAGGATATAAGGGATTTAGAAATTTTGTTGGTTTAAAAGACTTATCAAACATATTTGGGTACAATGAATAGTGTGCTAGAAGTGAGAAAAGATGAAAAAACTCAAGAGGTGAAACACCAGTTGTAACTTAATTAGATTGAGCTTGTAAGAAAAACGGATCAACATGCATGTTATGTTCCATTAGATTATTTGCATCATCATAATGATCTAAGATAGACATACCAATGCAAAATTTAGATTGATATTGATTTTTTTCAATAGGGTATATTGAAGATTCAAAATCTTGACAATGTATTTCTTTAAATTTGATATCTAAAGATGCATGAATTAAAGAAATTTCATAATCATTCTGAATTGAAAGAGTATCCCATCCCATAAATGAATATTGCAAAGCATATTCCATATTGATACTTCAAAAATCTAAGCCTTCAAAAGAATAAAAAATATCATTTGATGTACTTGGATATCCATCACCACATGTGTTAATGGAAATAGCAATGTCATGGTGATGGTTGTCTAAGATCTCAACTTGAATGAAGGATTTGAAATAATTTAACAGGTTATCAAGGTCGCAAGTTCGTTGATTAGCCAAAAATTCAAAGTTTTCATCCTAAAAGAGGGAAGAAATATGAAACATATCTTCACTGCTTTTATCCTCTACATGTGCGATGCAACTGCCTTGTATATGATCACTGCTTGGTACAATGGGTCAAACATCATTAAGATTTGAAGTAGGTTGATCAAGCATATCATGAAACAAGGAATCATGAGACATGGAACATGGAGATTTAAAGGTATCCCTTTAATAAACCAAGATTTCAATTGGATTAGATTCAATATCAGACTTAGGTGCATTAATATGATATTGAAAAAGAAAGGATCAACTTATTATTAGGCTCCATGAAATTTTTGAACCATTCCAAATTCTCTTGAATAGAATCTAGATCATGGGAAATTGGTGGAGGCTGAATGGACGAATCAAATGTCTGATTTTCATATTTCCCAACTTTAACATCATCACTGAAAGGCACCCAAATTGGTACTAGAAAATGAGGAGGACAAGGAAAAAACAGAATAGTAGGTTCCTCCTCAATAATTTGGGGTATCTCATGATCAACATAAGTTGGGAGAGAAGAATCATCTGGGGGTTTGGATTCAAAATATTTTAAGGTGAGTAGAATCAAACTATGAAATTTGTCCATGATAAAATCCGAATCAATCACTCCCTCGAGAAATTCATAGCAAAGGTGAAGAAAGCAATTCAGAAAACCCACTACCGATTCACCAAATTCCATTCTAAATTGATCAATTATATCACAAAAAACATGATAATCATACATTTAAAAGTCTTGATGAATATCCCTAGCGAGTTTTTCAAATGAATTAATGGAAGCAACCAGCAAAGTTTGACATTATTTCTTAACTCGGCCTTCAAGAGTGAGGGTGAACAATTTACTAGAAACATCTTCACTTTCGATTTCATAATATTCATGAAATTTCAGAAACAAATATATATATTGAGCTATGAATGTTTTTACCTCATCATCAAACTTAAAATTAGATAAGTCATCAATTAATTCCACAGAGATTGAAATATTTGATCTATTATAAAAACAATCTAAGATTATGATGTGGTAAAGAGCTTTAAGATGAGAGATTAAAAACATTCTCAATGGGAACAACTTGTCATATGGTCCTCATTCTAGTGACACTATTGACAGTGATTGAAATCTGTTAACCAAGGGATTCTCTCCAGTATAAAGTCCCATTTAGACCTCCCATTGTTTGGAGTAGGAGCCCCAACTGGAAATATGTCAAGTTTCCATTATCCTTATGGATTTTCCTTGGCTGCCATTATTAACATAAGAGGTTATACAAACATTCTTTGAAACAAGCAAGTAAGTTGACACTGTGAGGCATACAATTATGATGTATACAAGGTACTTTCACCGATAGGAAAGAGAGAGTGAGCCTCTAGAAGAAAAGTAATATTACTATCCTAAAATAGACACAAAAGAGCATAAGAGGATCATTAGATGCCCTAAAAAGTAGTTCACAAGCTAACCACAATCATAAAACCAAATACAATACACTTTTAACAAGATAAGTACCAAAGCCACAAAAGTACTTTAATTTCTTAGTACATGTGAATGAAACATATACCGCAAACATATAAAGAATAGTCCTACAATATTCATGATACATGTATGAAAATTTTTTGGCTCATCGAGATTCTTATATTAAGTGGAAGTTACAAGATACAAAAGTAAAATGCTACAACACTAGCTCAAATAGTGGAACATTAAGTCACCACTTGTTCCTCCAAAGAAATATATTCTCTCCTATGCCGATGCTAGAGAAGCCAAGGTAGGAAGTTCAAGTCCCAAAAGTTCATTTTCTTGAGTTATGAGGGTGTAATTATAAAAAATGAGGTGACTCTCCACCTCCCATGTCATTCTCAACATCCCTCACGACTCTTGATATTCTACAATGAATTTTCAAATTCTTACATGACCTTTGAGCTTCCACATGACTTTATAACTCAATAATGACTCTTTGTATTCCATGTGGACCCTTGGTCTCCCACACATTTTAAATTTTCTCATTTTGTGAAATTACACAATCACATTGCACAAATTATGTGGAAATACATTATGATACATGAGACTCTTTCCAATGATGACATGGAACTTCATGATGATGTGATATTGCCAAGTTTCCCCTTTTCCTGCTTTCTTTGCATCTTCATGATGAATCTTACATGTTATTTGCCTTCATCCTCCAAAGTGTTGATTGATATAGATTCTTCATGGGAATATAATATTTTATCTTTCGTCGTAAGCTAGTGTCCCTTCATCTTCTTTCTTGATGAATTTTTCATGGTTCCATCTTCACAAGTGTCTTCCAACATGGTCTCCTTCTATTCCTCTCCAAGCATCATCTTGTCATGTCAATCTATAATACCTGAAAGTGATGTCCACTCATCATAATACGACATTAGTTAGAAAATCTCCTAGACTAATTCAATTCATGAAAAACATTGGTTGACCTAAAACTGGGTACTAGACCAGGAAGAAGGCTCAAGAATTGTGCAGTCAGTAGCTCCAGAGGGTAGGACTAAGGGACTGAGGCTTGAAACTATGAAATTATTAGTTATGGAGGCCTGAGAAGGTGGATTGCACATTTGAGGGTCATAGTGAGGTAGAATTTTCCCATTGTGAATTTGAAATGCACATCTCTTGAGGGAAAGTAGGCATCTATATTGTGCAGTTCACGGAAGTAGAGAGAGATATTTATAGCTACAACTACGCAATGCACAGAAAGAGGTTGAATGGAAGGATGATTTTCACATTTATTTGGCGCAGGAGGTTGATCTTGATCATTATGAATATGCAATATGAAGTCCTTGGAGGAATTTACTACTGATTTCATAGTTCCAAGAGGCAATATAAGCTTCTTGTGGCCTGAGACTATGCAATGTGCAATTTGTGAGGTAGGTTGGAAGGAGGTTGACCGGAGAAGGATCAATTGTAGAAAATGGCTAACTGTAGGACAAAATAGAAGAGAGATGGGACTATAACATGAATTGAACATGATCACACACTTATATATGATCAACCTCTCAACAAGGAAGTGCTTACCATCCACAATCAACATGTCATCATCAAAACAATGACAAATCAACACTTACCTCCAAGTGTGACACTTTGGGTACACTTTGTGATAAGAGTGACAACACTAGTACGACAGTGCATGAAACTTTGGGAATGGGTTTAATATATTTCTATATGATAAATAGAACCCATCAACACCAAATTTTCTTCTTGAAATGAACCCAAAAATCTGCTTTCACAACGTGTTTCACTTCCCATGCAGAAAGACGACACTTGCAAAATATAAAAGAAAGTGGAAACGACACATGATATAATGAAGTGGATAGAAAAGAACCACTTGTATAAGTGAAAGAAAGAAAAAAATATAGTCGCAAAAGTGAAAGCGACGATAATGAAAATCAAAGCACACAAAAGCGACAGTTGAGAAAACTCACATGAGAGATGATACAATCACAACCAACAATGGGGGAGTTGTTAATATTGGAACTGTTCACTGACTGTCAACAAGGACTACACAGTCTCGGTCTCTAGGGACTGCACAATCACTTTCCTCAGAGACGACACAAGCATTGCCTCTTGGGACCATGAAATCCTAAACCACAAAGAACCGTTTAATGAATGTTTTCAACATCTGTGCAGCTATTGTCAAAAATTATTATGCAGGGTTTGACTCTCTAATATACACATAGATTGCTAGGCTTACTTGCAAAAAATTGCTTGTGAATGCATCAAAAGCTAGGGATGTGTAACAAAGTTACCCTGACAGTTAAGAAAATTTAGCTGACCTTGAAGTAACTACGATAAATTGAGGAATGAATCATCATAGGATCACAAGTAGGCTCCAAAATTCAAGTGCAAGAAAAATTGTGAAGGGTGTTTGTCGTAGTGACAATAGATAGGTAACTATGTTATAGGCTTAACCTACCTCTCCACACATTTTATTAGCCATAAAAAACTTTGAAGTATAGTTTTATGCTGATTTCTCATTTTAATGAGAAAATTGAGTTTAAAGGCTAAGTGAAAAGGATGCAATCTATCTTTCTTTTCATAGTTGTCAGCACTATGAATGTATTATATATTTTTTCGTATTTCATTTTTTTTTCAGAATCTTTAATTTTAAACTTCCTTTTTAATTTCATATATTGATAGGTACAAGACTTTCTTGATGGTTCTAGATACTATGGTAGAGATGTCTAATGTTGTGCAGGGACCAGTAATTTTTATAGTATTGGTCCCATCAACCCACCAAAAATAGATATATATGCATCCAATAATTAAACATAAAGAAATAACTTTAAGTCCAAATATATATTAAATTAAGTCCAAAATTTCCCAAGTCATTTATTGGGCCCAAAACTGTCCATAAATAGCCCACAACTATCCATAAATAGTTTAATAAGTATCAATATTACAAATCCTATCATGTCAACTAGAAAAATCATAAAACCATTTTTCCTTCCAAAATGGTCAAGTCAATAAGTACAAAAAGCCAGTCACTTCAGCCCATATGATAAGCCCTGATGCTGAGTTAGACATGTAAATATCAATACCTGCACATAATAAAAATAAATGTATGTCAGCCATGATGTGTTACTCAACATTTAAACCCATTGTGTTCAATAAATGGCACCCACCCAATAACAACATTTAAATCCACTGTGTACAATAAATGACACCCACCCAATAAATTCAATAAATGATATCCCATTAAAATAGATCAAAGCACATGGATCAAAAAAAATAAATTCCCATCCATTGGATCACATCAAATTCAATCCTAATCACACATGCGAAATGAAGCCATTGCAATCCCTATCCATCACTGTCACCAATTAAATTCAACTGTAAAAACTATAAAAGAAGTTCAACCACTTCTGAAGTTGCATGTTTCACATTCAAACTATTCACCATCCCTGGAGACAAACCAACACATAACACACCCCAAAACATTTCACAGTATATTCAGGTTAGTTTTCTCAATTACAATGCAATTTTCTTACAATTTTATTTTAATTTCGGAGTATTTATTTCAGTTTTCTTACACTTTTATTTTCATTTATGAGCCTTTATTTCAGTTTTCTTACAAGTCTTTATTTCAATTTTCTTACAGTTTAGTTTTCATGAAATTGTATATTTTTTTTCTATTTTTCTACCAGATTTTTATAGTTGAACACAGATTCATCCCAATGGAAGATTGAACTCAAAACAATTTCCCCAAAATAGAATTTCAAACAATCTCTACAAGAGGTTAATAGTTGAACACAGATTCATCCCAATGGGAGATTGAATTAAAGACATTGTAAAACATTAATTGTTGAATTCAAGACATTGTAAAGAGCACCTAGATTAGTTGAACTAGTAAAGAGAAATGTATCTTAACAGGTTGATGGAGGTTCAAATATCATGGTGTAAATGTCAAACATGTAAGGATATTTTTGTAACTCAAAAAATTTAGAGTCCCTTGGCAAATAGTCACCTAGATTAGTTGAACTAGTAAAGAGAAATTTCTCTTAACAGGTTGATGGAGGTTCAAATCTCATGGTGTAAATGTAAAACATGCAAGGATATTTCTGTAACTCAAAAAAATTAGATTCCCTTGGAAAATAGTCACCTAGATTAGTTGAACTAGTAAAGATAAATGTCTCTTAATAGGTTGATGGAGGTTCAAAGCTCATGGTGTAAATGTAAAACATGCAAGGATATTTCTGTAACTCAAAAAATTTAGAGTCCCTTGGAAAATAGTCACCTAGATTAGTTGAACTAATAAAGAGCAATGTCTCTTAACAGGTTGATGGAGGTTCAAATCTCATGGTGTAAATGTCAAACATGCAAGGATATTTCTGTAACTCGAAAAATTTAGAGTCCATTGGCAAATAGTCACCTAGATTGGTTGAACTAGTAAAGAGAAATTCCTCTAAACGGGTTGATGGAGGTTCAAATATCATGGTGTAAATTTCAAACATGAAAGGATATTTCTGTAACGGTACAAGGGTTTGTGCATTAATAATATTATTGGAGGAGAGACATCATTTTAAAATCCAAGGATTTTGCACTAGTTCCCCTAACATTTGAACATGTTTCTAACTTAGGATTCAAAACCTAAATGATAGTATCCAGATCCTATAACTTGAAATGGATCCCTGAATAGAATACATTGAATCCTAAAGAGTGGGTCTGGATCACGAATTCCCTGATTCCATGATGATTCAGATTTAGGTAAAGGGCTAGCAATGATGAATTCAGTAACTATGATAAGAATTTTCTGTATCCAAAAAATATAAAGGCAGTGCATAGTGTAACTTACCCTATCATTTTAATTTACCCAATTATGCTACAGATGAAAAAGAAAAGAACAAAGAACAAAACTTGTTTATAGTTGAACACATATTCATCCCAATGCCTATGCCTAGGCAAGTTTTAATGTTGTAAAGAGAGTGTGTATGTTAAATTTTCCCAAAACAGAATTGCAAACAATCTCTACAAGAGGTTTATATTTGAACAAAGATTCATCCCAATGGGAGATTGAATTCAAAAAAAATTCCCCAAAATATTTCCCCAAAACAAAATTGCAAACAATCTCTACAAGAGATTTATAGTTGAACACAGATTCATCCCAATGGGATATTGAAGTCATATGTACCTTGGGTTGTCACTTATCTTCATGTATATGGAATTATTGCTAATATTAATACTTTTTTGGGCTCAGATTCATAAGATAAGACATTGTAAAACATTAATTTTTGCAGCACAACGACAAGAGGGTTGTTTATTTTTAAAACTTCCATAAACAAGATAATAGAACCATAGGTCGAGTTTATGACAAAATGAACTCAAATAATACACCTCAAATTGAATTCCTCCCACAAATTAGAGTGACATGAATTATTGGCCCAAAAAAATGAGCTTTATGAAGAATTGACATTGTTGTGCAAAATAATAAACAATATAATGATCTTCTTTGAGTGAACCTGTGATGTAAGATGCTAATTTATTTTTTAATAAGGAAGCATTTCAATTGAAACTAAAACATATGATAGATTTCATAAATTCAACACCTCAATCCATGAGTTTTGGCCACAGTTTGTAACATTGGATGGACTCAAAAAATTTAGAGTCCCTTGGAAAATAGTCACCTAGGTTATTTGAATTAGTAAAGAGAAATGTCTCTTAACATGTTGATGGAGGTTCAAATCTCATGGTGTAAATTTCAAACATGCAAGGATATTTCTGTAATGGTACAAGGGTTTGTGCATTGCTCATATTATTGGAGGAGAGACATCATTTTAAAATCAAGGGATTTTGCACCAGTTCCCCTAACATTTGAGCATGTTTCTAACTTAGGATTCAAAACCTAAATGACAGTATCTAGATCACCAATTCCCTGATTCCATGATGATTCAGATTTGGGTAAAGGGCTAGGAATGATGAATTCAGTAACTATGATCAGAATTTTTTGTATCCAAAAAATATAAAGCCAGTGCATAGTAGAACTTACCCAATCATTTGAATTTACCCAATTCAAATTTAGGGTACAAAATGACTTCAAATGACAAACAAATATGTGACTGGAATTAATTTCAAGCTCACTAATCCAAAAGGATAAATCCCCGAGTGTAAAAAATCCAATCAAACTCTCGTAGGCCAAGTAAAACAACTAGAAAAACCTGTTGAGCATAGAAGCTGGAAACAAATAACCAAAAACAAAACATAACAAAAAAAAAAGAGTAGCTGAGCATAGAATCCTGTGGAAAATATCTCAGTAGTTGAGCATAGAAGTTGTAGCATTTGAAGTTAACATATCTATCTGCAATAGTTGAGCATAGAAGCTGTAGCATTTGAAGTTAACATATCTATCTGCAATAGATGAGCATAGAAGCTGTATCATTTGAACTTGATCAAGTGAACATATCTTTCTGCATTAGCTGATCATAGGAATCAAATATGAAAAGACAGAAAATAAGAAAAGTGTAACAGAAGGAAAGGCATTCAGAAACCTTGGGCATGAATACACAAACTAATTGTAAACTGTTATAAATTGTTATAAATGGGAAGAGATGATGTTACCAGATGATGTTTGTCTTGTATGAAAGAATTATTTCAATTATTGTTAACTAAATGCATGCAATAATTTTGCAGGTAGTTGCATCCACGACAAGAGTGAGTTATGTAGCTCGTAAAAGGAGAAGTGGCAGAAGAGTGACCAGGGGTGCCTAGCTGCGATGCACTTCATCAGATGAAGAAAGAACAAGTGATCTCAATGTCAAAAATGCTCCAGGAAATGTTTTGAGGATGACCATGTGGCTGAAGCTAATGTTGTGACACCATCAGTCACAGAGCCACCGTCAAACACATTCCAAGGTGGAACTTCAACTAAAAATATCAGCACTATAAGAGGTTGGACAAAAGAAGAAATGTTAGCTGCAATTGACGACATAGAGTTCAATGGATATTCTGTTCAGGCATCTATAAAGAAACATAATATTCCTCCCTCATCAATACATTATTGGATAAATGGGCTCACTCACACCAAACTTAGAGGTCCTGTTATAGTTATGACTGAAGAGGAGGAGGCTGAGGTGGTTGAGTGGTGTAAAGAAATGACCCAATTGGGACATGGGCTAGAGTTGATACAACTCAAATCCACAGTTTCCCAAATCTGTCAAGGGAGGCCAAACCCATTAAAATATGGGTTTCCTGGTAAATCATGGTGGTTTGTGTTTAAAAAAAGGCATCCATACCTTGTATTGCGTACATCTGAGGGCCTTGATAGAGACAAAGCATTAAATTTTCACCCTACAGTTGCATGTAATCTCTATGACACTCTTTCTAGTGCATACGATAAAAATTCTTATGTAGCAGACCATATATGGAACTGTGATGAAACAAGTTTACAGGCAGGAAGGAATTGTGGCATGAGGGTAATTGCCAAGAGAGGCAGCCGAAACGTACCAAAGATTTTTCCTAAGAGAAGGGAGTGGATAACCATTTTATGTTGTGTCAATGCAATTGGTGCTTCAATCCTAGGATTTATCTATTCAAAGGTAAAAATCAGTTGAAAAATTATATACAAAACTGTGAACCAGGAGCATGCATGGCTGCACATCCCCATGCATGGATGACTAACGAAATTTTTTTAAATTTGCTTTGCCACTTTGCTGCATCTATGTCAGGTGGTGTCTCACCTAATAACAGACACCTACTGATATTATATGGCCATGGAAGCCACATGGCTGTACAAACAATTGAGGAAGCAAACAATTTGGGCAGTGACCTTTTAACATTTCTCGCTCATACCAATCACAGATTTCAACCCCTTGATGTTAGTGTGTTTGGCCCTTTAAAGAACTATTTCAGGTCAGAGTGTGTTTCATGGATGACAAAGAATCTGGGGGTTTGAGTTAGCAGAGCTTGAAAGTAAGGCTTTTAAAAGGGCTCTAGCACCATCAAATATCAAGGTTGGCTTTAGGAGGACAGGAATATGGCCACTGAATTATGATGCTCTTATACATGATACTGCTTGTAGCCAAGATTTTCATGTGGATGGTTAGGAATAAGAGCATGAAGTGCAAGAAGAAGTACATAAACAGTTGATGTGGTTGTAGCTGGTAATATAATTTCCCTCTCTCAAGGACAGTTATATGCCGATGATGATGAGCAAGTACGTGAAACATAGTATATTCATCAATAAATTGATAGCAATAAGGAGGTTGTTATACCAACTCAATCATATGGAACTCTTACTACTGATATTGTTAATGACACTGTTTAGCATGCAGTTGAAAATGCAAATGTAATTGAAAATGAAATTTCTGATATTGTTAATGCAGATGTAGTTGAAATGAAATTGCCAATATTGTTAATGCAAGTGTAGTTGAAAATGAAATTGTTGATATTGTTAATGACATTGAAAATAACCAATTGACATTTCCAAGCCAAGTAAACCCACCATCATGGCTGGACGAAGCCATGATTAATTTGTACAAACATAGTGTCTCAAGAACCAATGAACAAAGCATGAACATGCCTTCACAACTAGCTGAATTGAACAGTGAAATTGCTCATTTTTTTGTGGACAATAGATCAATGGAAGAAGATAGAGCACATAATGAGGCACTAGATGAAGAAAAAAATATAGTTCAATCAAGTGCCATGGATACTGATGCAGGGGAATTATGCCCAAGACACTTTTTGTACATAAATAAACATAAGAGGGGTCTTAGGTTTTGTTTCCATATGTAAATATCCATAGTTGAGTAATTTTAGTCAATTCGAGGGAGAAATGTAACTACCCGAATGATTAGTGGGCATAGGAAGCGATATTCCATTTCAGTCTGTCATAGCGTTAGTTTAAATTTGTAACTGTAGGAATTTGAAGAGTTATGAGTCATAGGGAGGCTAAACCGATTGATTCCAAATTTGTATAAAAATAAATCCCTGTGACAAAGTCTAGGGACAGGCAAGGACCTGTAAGGACCTACACATAAGACCTGCATAGAGAACTATATAGGCTGCGTAGGCCTGTCGTAGAGACAGAGTAGGAAATAGGGCCAAGACATTGGAAGATCGGGCCGACATGTTAGCTCTGATTGAGGCTCTGTATCTAATGGGAGAATCGATGTGAATAAAGTCGAGTTAAATCTTGTGTAAATGTATATATGTTTTCTTGGTGAAGGATAATGGATCTCTATGTAGTTGAGCTTGAGTCTAATAAGTGAGGGGTATAGAGACCAGAGCGATAAAACCTATGTTAAGAGCTCTGACCATAGACGGTGTGTCAAGAAGGGAGTGTGTGGGATAGAATCCTGCGTGACGTATAAAAGGAATCCCCCTATGGATGGACTCAGAATTCCAATACGAGGTTGTATAACCAGCGCACGTACACTGTATCCAGAGTTAGTGTTAATGCGAAGGAATCAGCATTGAGATGGAACGCGAAGTTAAGTGGAACCTGGAGTAGGGAACCATGACTGAGAGGAACAGTCACGCGGGTTAGAGTGAACAGTAAAGGCTGGAAGCGGATTTCATCACACCACCTTTCGTCGGCAAGCGGTATTTGAGGAGTTGGGAGCGATTCCATAGAGCTGCTGACATGCGTCCCTGAACAAAATTGTAAAACCGCCGTTTAAAGCGTGCCATCGCACGTTAACGTTCGTACCAAGACGCCGAGCGATATTGTTATGAGCCGTTGATTTGGGAAGGGGCCATCAAACGGTGATCTCTTACTGTAGATGCGTGAACGATAAACAAGGTGCGCGAACGATAAACGAGGTACGGTGCATGCGTTTTATTGGTCTATTGATATATATGTGGGCCCTGGGCCGAAGGGCTATTGCGACGTCAATTAGTTATAAAGTGTCGGACTATTATTATAAGGTTCGGAGATAAATATATAGGCTGGGAGATATATGTAATGAATTAAGTTATTAATGTCAATTGACATATTGTAACCTTAGTATAAGGTCCGATGGAGATATTAAAGATGTTTTGACCAAGGTTTCAAGTTAATAAAGGTATGACGATTATTGTTGGACTTCATTGTAATGGTTTCGATAGTTGAAGAACGTCGTAATATAGGCATTGACATATTACGTATAATTTTTGAATAAGTGAAGTGGGGCCATATAAATTGTGATTTAGGTGCGCAGTTAAAAGACCGAGGGTTCAATATGTATGGTGTGGAAGCCTTATTATTTGGTATAATATAATATTAGATTAAGGTATTCACTTATCAATTGATAAGTAAATAAGAAGGAAGGAATTAAGTAGTGAGACTGCTAATCCTTGGCTTGGAGTTTTATTTAGTTGTCAGTCCCAGAACCAAGAACCTGTTGAGTTGCCAAGATTGTGAAGTTGATTCAGGAAGAAGCTTTGGATGCACTTAAACATAGTTTTAGGAGAAATATTGAAAAGTACTGGGAATGTGGGTTTAGCGGTTACCCTCGCTATCAAGTGGTATCAGAGCTAGAACTTAATTAGCTCGCTGAAAAATTTATTTTGGAAATGCACATATACTGAACCAGAAAAATAGTTGATGTTTGAACCTATTTAATAGAGAAATTTGCAGATTTGATTTGACATGCAGTGAAGGTATCCAGATGAATAGAATTTGGAAAGAAGATTGCAGCAGGTAGAAATGCAGTGCAGGTGAGGAGAGAAGGAACAAGATCACTCAGGGATCTTGAGAGGTAAGATGATGAGCCTTATTTGAACTCTGGTTGGAAGGTATTGTTTGCAGAATACACAGTGCAAGAAATTGAGGAAGGCATCTCAACAGAAGTAGATCACAAGCTTTGAGAGCAGTGATAGAAGAGTCCAGCAAGGGATTCTGAGTGCATAAAGAGTGTGGCAGAACCTGAAAATATTCCCAACTGAGGTTGGATGAAAGAAGAATAGGGGTGTTCTTGAGAAAGTTGCAGAGTGAAGCCTAGAGAGCGGAGAGAGTGCTCAGAAGGTTCCAAAGATAGGGGACCAGTACTTGCCAAAAGCTAGAGCTCAGGAGAGAAGCTTGGTGAGGTAAGTTGCAGCAAGAGAGCTTGATGTTGCAGAGGCTTAGTGCAGCTTGTAAGTGAAGAACTCCTAGAGAAGGGAATGGCTACTGAGAGCCATAGCAGAGACTGCAGAGATTGCAGAGGTTCTGGAAGAGGCCACAGCAAAAGACTGTGGGAAGATGCCAAACCAGTTGGCATGAGGAAGAGAATCACAGATGAAGAATATTGGAAAGAAGTTGCTAATATCAGGGAAGAGCTCAATGAACTGAAGAGAAGGATAGAAGAAAGCCAGAGAGTTGGATGGCTCATGAAGAAGAAGATAAAGTGGCAGAGGCTACAAAGGAAGAAGGAGCAGATGATGAATTCTCAGAAGAAGAAAGGAATACTCAGAGTGATTGAGTAATTGGAGAAATACTTGGAGACTGAATCTTCAAGTGGGACCAAGGGGTCCAAGAGCCTTACATTTGACATATTGTGTATGTTTGCAGGAACAGCAGGTGAGAAAGAACAAACTGCTGATGTTGTCACTGAGGAAGAAAATGGAGCAGCCACATGTTTTGAAGATGTCCATGCACAGTTAGAGAAAGATTTTGCTTCCCAACATATTGGAAGCCGAAGAGCTTTAGTTTGTGATATTGTCCAGAAGCTGGAGGCTGAACAGCTTGAGGACTCAGAAGAAGAGACCATTGGAGGATCTCTAGAAAATATAGAAGAATTGGAGCAGCAGAAAGATTTGGTGACCAAATCACCAATTGAGACCATGAGGTCTTATGTTTTTGCATCTAACAAGTTGTGTGTGAATGCAGGTGTTAATGAAGGCAGTTCACATGATGAAAATGTGACAGATGAAGTTGACTGTTGCCAAGTAAAGTATGATGAGTATCTTTCAGATGAAGAACATATTGAACTACTACAGCAGAAGGAATCCATTAATTCCTTATTTGATAGAAGAGAATGTTTCAATGGAGCTGATGATGAATTTGTCATTAATGCAGAAAATGACAGGCTGCTTTTGATAAATGGCCATGTGGAGAATGATGGACAGGTAGCTGGAGTCTTTGCACAGATGGGAAATCAGGATTTTATTCTGAAGAAGACTGAGGAGATAGTGACAGCAGAAGATAAAGAAGATTGTGGTGAGATGCAAAGATTGTGGCATGAGCAGAGGACAGAACCACAGAGGGGAGATGTTTAGATGATAAGGACAGACATGATTGAAGATGAAAAAGTTCCTTCTTGTGAACTAGAGCAGAAAGACATCCTTGAAGAGGATGGTGCAGAAGGGAGACTAACTGATGGTCTCAAGAAATGTTTGAATAATTGTAATTAGCATTCTGATGTGCTGATTGAGAAGAAGAGAAAGTTGGGACAGCATATTGAGATGCTGACAAAAGAAGGGAAGGCTCTGAGTCCTTGTAGACTTTGTTCTAACAAATATTTGATGAATGCAGATCCTGTTGATGACAGAGATAAGTTGACAGCGTGGGGCATTCAATTGATAGAGAAGGAGAATTCTGTGGAAGACTTTAAACCATGGAATGGAGAAATTGAGCTGCTAGAGAGTATGTTGAATCAACAGGATTCCATACAAGAGAGAAGACCTCAATTTCAGAATTGGGGGTTACAGAATGTGAAAACACAATGGGATGAATATAGGAAATAATTGATCATTGAGTCATCAGTAGGGACCATTGGGTCTTGGGGTTTTGGAAATAATGAAGTGACTGTGTTGACAGGAAAAGTAGAAGACAATCCATCACTTGGAGTTGTCTTAGAAAAAGAAGAGCTATTGTATAATGAGGGTGAGCAGCTGAGTGAAGATGAGACAACCATGTCTCCTATGCAAGAAAATATTGTTGCTATTGGTAGCAGAGAAGGATTGGCTTGTTCGAATAGCCGAGGGAAGATTAAAGAGAAGACTGCATGGCAGACTGATGGGGCTACTACAGCAGTGGAGAACCAGAGTTTTACTCTGACAGAAGATGAAGATACAATGGCTAGAGAACTTGATTTGATTGCTGGAGTCACTGAAGAAGAAGGAAGGAAATTGCTGAAGATTTCCAAGGCAGAAGAAGAAGATGCTGAACCTGAGTTGTAGCATATTGATGATTTGTTTGGCCAGAGGAGATGGCGATAATGTTTTCTGAAGATATTCAGAAAGGAAGATGAAATGGAAAAACAATAGCTTGGAGTGTTGCTGGAAAGAGTGATGAAGCAACAAGCTGAAGTGTTGCCAACAGAAGAGCAAAATTTTTACTGTTGCAGAGAGGGCATGGATGATAGGGTGGTGAATAGGGAAGCAGTAAGAACTGAAGAAATAAGAATGCAACAAACAAAATTAAGTGTCCAGCAGTCAGCGGAAATATCTGATAGAGAAATCGAATTGATAAGGAAACTGATGCATAATATGCCTCAAAAAAGGGCAGCAGCAAGGTAACAAGGAAATAACATCACAAGAAAAGCAGACAGAGGATGTGAAGGTACAGCCTATGGAAAGCTACAACATAAAGTTTGGAAGCCAGGAGGAATGCGGAAGGACGCTGCAACGGATGGCCAGTCGCAGAACAAGGTGTGGAATCCAGGCAGATAAAAATAAAGCACATGATCAAGAGATCATGAATCATTTGGACCTGGGGAGTCTGATGCAGGGGCATTAGGCCCAAGACACTTTTTGTACATAAATAAACATAAGAGGGGTCTCAGGTTTTGTTTCCCTATGTAAATATCCATAGTTGAGTAATTTTAGTCAATTCAAGGGAGAAATGTAACTGCTTGAATGATTAGTGGGCATAGGAAGCGATAGTCCATTTCAGTCTGTCATAGCGTTAGTTTAAATTTGTAACTGTAGGAATTTGAAGAGTTATGAGTCATAGGGAGGCTGAACCGATTGATTCCAAATTTGTATAAAAATAAATCCCTGTGACAGAGTCGAGGGACAGGCAAGGACCTGTAAGGACCTGCACAGACCTGCACAGAAGACCTGTATAGAGAACTGTATAGGTTGCGTAGGCCTGTCGTAGAGACAAAGTAGGAAATAGGGCCAAGAAATTGGAAGATCGGGCTGATATGTTAGCTCTGATTGAGGCTCTGTATCTAATGGGAGAATCGATGTGAATAAAGTCAAGTTAAATATTGTGTAAATGTATATATGTTTTCTTGGTGAAGGATAATGGATCTCTGTGTAGTTGAGCTCGAGTCCAATAAGAGAGGGCTATAGAGACCAGAGTGATAAAACTCGTGTTGAGAGCTCTGACCATAGACGGTGTGTCAAGAAGGGAGTGTGTGGGATAGAATCCTGTGTGACGTATAAAAGGAATCCCCCTGTGGATGGACTCGGAATTCCAATACGAGGTTTTATAACCAGCGCATGTACACTGTATCCAGAGTTAGTGTTAATGCGAAATCAGCGTTGAGATGGAACGTGAAGTTAAGTGGAACCTGGAGTAGGGAACCATGACCGAGCGGAACAGTGACGTGGGTTGGAGTGAACAGTAAAGGCTGGAAGCGGATTTCATCGCACCACCTTTCGTCGGCAAGTGGTATTTGAGGAGTTGGGAGTGATTCCATAGTGCTGCTGACACGCGTCCCTGAACGAAATTGGAAAACCGCCGTTTAAAGCGTGCCATCGCATGTTAACGTTCGTACCAAGACGCCGAGAAATATTGTGATGAGCCGTTGATTTGGGAAGGGGCCATCGAACGGTGATCGCTTGTTGTAGATGCACGAATGATAAATGAGGTATGGTGCATGCGTTTGATTGGTCTATTGATATATATGTGGGCCCGGGGCCGAAGGGCTATTGCGACATCAATTGGTTATAAAGTGTCGAACTATTATTATAAGGTTCGGAGATAAATATATAGGCTGGGAGATATATGTAATTAATTCGGTTATTAATGTCAGTCGACGTATTTTAACCTTAGTATAAGGTCTGATGGAGATATTAAAGATGTTTTGACCAAGGTTTCAAGTTAATAAAGGTATGACGATTATTGTTAGACTTCGTTGTAATGGTTTCGATAGTTGAAGAATGTCGTAATATAGGCCTGGACATATTACGTATAATGTTTGAATAAGCAAAGTAGGGCCATATAAATTGTGATTTAGGCGCGCAGTTAAAATACCGAGGTTTTTATATGTATGGTGTGGAAGCCTTATTATTTGGTATAATATAAGATTGGATTAAGGTATTCACTTATCAATTGATAAGTAATTAAGAAGGAAGGAATTAAGTAGTGAGACTGCTAATCCTTGGCTTGGAGTTTTATTTAGTTGTCAGTCCCAGAACCAAGAACCTATTGAGTTGCCCAGATTGTGAAGTTGATTCAGGAAGAAGCTTTGGATGCACTTACACACAGTTTTAGGAGAAATATTGAAAAGTACTAGGAATGTGGGTTTAGCGGTTACCCCCGCTATCAGATACTGAAGTGCCAAGCAATGACATGCAGGTGGGAGGGGTGGAGAAGTTACTTGGGCGGTTCCTAAAGCTACCAGTAGAAAGAGTGTCAATGAAAAAGAAGCAAGGAAAACCCGGTAGTCTTCGTTTGGGGAAAATTTCACAGTTACTCAACTCAGAAGACTATATAAAACTCCTAGTTGAGTCTGAAAAGAAAAAAATGGAAATTCAAGTATTAAAATAGAAAAAAAAGGACCAAGACAAGGAGAAGAAGGAAGCAAGGGCTATTGCAACACGACATCGAGAATATGAAAGGCTTGAAAGAGATAGAGCAAGGCAAGAGAAGGAGCAACAAAAACAAATGTCAAGACAGGAAAAGGAGGCAAGGAAGGCTAAACAAATGCTTGAAAGGGAACAAGGGATGACTGATATGGTTGACATGAATGCAAGCACAGTTGATGAGAATGAAGCCAAGGACTCCAACATATTGGAAAATATTGCAAGTAATACAACTTCATTCCAAGACCTCATAAACATTCAAATTCATCACTATCAAAATGGGGGTTTACCCACTTGCCTTATTCCTACCACAGGAGGTGTGAATTCAATATATGCTCATCACACACCTCCCCTTAGCACAAGTGTGATGTATGGGTTCTCAATTCCTCTATGGTTGGATGGGACAAATTGGTCTCAATTATATGGCAACAATCAACCACAACCTAATCAAACCTTCTTAGGGAGGCCAACCTACTTGGCTCAATTAGGAAACTCAGGGTTTGGCACTAAAAATTCTCAAGGCCATAAAGAATAGGGGTGTTATATGTTTTTGGTTTTAACCACATTATGATGTGGATTTTAGATGGACTGTATATTTTTCTTGTCACATGAAGGTTGATTTATTCCATACTGTATGCAGCATTTTAAGGAAGGAACATATATAGTCTATTAAAATGTTACATTCTGACATAATGACATGACAACGTTGTTAGATGTGTTATTTTTTGATACTGTAAATTATGTATAATGTTTACACTCTTCGCATGTTTATGGGACTCCATGTCTGTTATCAATTGGATGAAAAGATGTACTCAACCTCACAAGCATACTATTATTTTTTATTCCAAAAAATAATCTATTTAAAATATACTCTAATATGAAAATTGAAACAAATGTCTTCTCAAAGGATCGACTAGACATGGATAAAACTTCAAGCCAACACGATAGATTGAAACACATAATAGAATATGAACAAAACAAGATTGAAGAAACAAATAACAGATGGAACATGTAAAGAGATAAAATGTCTGTTAAGCTTCAAGGTTGACCAATCTAAGCCTTAAGGTACCCCTCTAAGGTAACATTGTCTCTAATAATTATATAAAGACTTCTTAATGAGCCAACAAAGTCTCATAATAAGATGCTTGTGCTGACCTCTTGGTCAGTTACACAACCAAGACATTCATGTTCAGATTTACAAAACATACTATTTAGCTTATATGAGATATTATAACTCTATCACTACTTCAATATACACGTAGCAAAATAACCACGTCAGAATCCACTCGCCTGTACGACACATGCCACTAAGCTTTCCAGCTATCATGTGGTTGGTGAGGGACTTAAACCTCCAGCTTTCCATACTACTAGGGTTTCAAACGCAGAGTTATTCACGATGTGTCGTTTGAGCTGTGCATTTTTTTAGTAAATGAATTGAGATTTTCAAATTTTACTTTTTAGTTTATGGGAGATATTGAAACGTTATCACTACTTCAATATACATCTTAACTTAATAAATAAATTCAACAAACCAGTTTGAGTACATAATCACACCAAAGCTACTTTGAAACCTAAAAGCTCTTATTATTGTGTCAAATTCACATTGAGATAGAGGAATGTATAATTTACTGCAAGGTGCATTATTACAAGCTATGTGCATACTATTTGAAGCCTATTTATGTTGACAATTAAAATTTAACAATGGCACTATTGCATCAAATAAAATTTTATCATACCCTTCCAACTGATTACAAAAAAACCACAGTCAAAACTTTATCATACCCTTCAAAGTGATTATAATAAAACCATAGTCAAAACATTATCATACCCTTCAAAGTGATTATAACAAAACCACAGTCAAAACTTTATGACACCCTTCCAAGTGATTATAACAAAATCACAGTCAAAAATTTATCACTACTTCAATACACATGTTAACTTAATAAACAAATTCAACAAACCAGTTTGAGTACATAATCCCACCAAAGTTGTTTTGCAACCTAAAAGTTCCTATTTTTGTTTCAATGTCAAATTCACATTGAGATAGAGGAATGTATAATTTACTTCAAGGTGCATTATTTACAAGGTATTTGCATACTATTTGAAGCCTCTTTATGTTGACAATTAAACTTTAACAATGGCACTATTGCATCAAATAACCTTTTATCATACCATTCCAACTGATTATGAAAAAACCACAATAAAAACTTTATTCAGCAGAATACATAATTTGGTCCAAGTGCCTTCTAAAAACCACCTGTAGACTCTATGTTTCTCTTTCACACTTGCAGTAACCCTTTCAAGTAATCAACGGAATACATAATTTGGTCCAAGTGCCTTCTAAAAACTACCTGTAGACTCTACGTTTCTCTTTCACACTTGTAGGAACCCATTCAAGTAATCAGTAGAATATAGAATTGGGTGCCCTTACAAATGGGGACCCATGTCAGATACAAGTACAATTCACAAAGAAAAGTATGTATTCTCTACAAGTCCGTTATGGAGAAGAAAAACTTCAACTAACCAACAAAGAGATGGAGAAAAAAATCCTTTCATTCTAGGGAAACACCAGGAGATGAATGCCAAAAAATGGGGACTCATGTCAGATACAAGTACAATTCACAAAGAAAATTATGTATTCTCTACAATTCTGTTATGGAGCAGAACAACTTCAAATAACCAGCAAAGAGATGGAGCAGAAAAGCCTTTCAGTCTAGGGAAACAACAAGAGATGAATGCCAACAGAGCCACAAATGAGGAGGAACTAATCGCTTGACCAAAGAGAGGGATAGGAGGAAGGATATGATAAATTTTAGAAACCAAACCCTAAACCCTAAACCATGTTGTATGCTCAGGGTTTCCACCGGTAAGGAACAACTACATACTAAAGATTGTGCCAACTCAGGGTTTCCACCGGTAAGGAATGACTACATACTAAAGCCACGCTGAACATGCAACCCTAAAACAAAACAATAAAATGGGTATAGCGCTAAAACCAATTCCAAATCAAACAAGAAAAACTAGTGCCATTCAATACAAGAAAAACCAGTGCCATTCAAAGAAGAAAAAATAGTCTGAAGAAGAGCTAAAAGAGCTAAATTTCGCCGAAGAAGATTAAAATTGTTAAGAAACACATGTTTTCAAGTGTTAAAAAACACAACAGTGGGCTGGTAGGAAAATAATTCCTACCGGGAGGTGAAAACGCCAATTGGAGAGCCAAACGTTGATGTAGGAGCCAACTTGATAGCCATACCTCGCCACAGTTCGGCAATACCTACAACACAATGGAAATGAGCATAAATTAACAAAAACAAATGAAAAATCTCTTGAAAATGCAAGAAAAACAACAAATTTACCTGCAAAATGATAAATTACCTGCAAAGTCATGGAAATTTTGCAAACGAGCACAGGGTATGAAGCTGTCGACAAATTCGTACAACATTTAGCAGTCGAGAGGGCAGTTTGACAGTGGAGGGGAAAAGTATCACGATCGCGGGAGCCAAATAGGTCCACAACGAGGCACAGGAGCACCATCAACGAAACCATCCCACTGTAGCAAGGAATCCTAACAGCAAAAACAAAGGCAGACATGTGGTTAACAGCTGTGGTGGAGGTGCACCAACATTGGCGACACAACATGCAGCGACCGGCAGAGCTCTCCGAGAAACATCGTGCCCTGAACAGAATTGCACAGGTTAAACGAGCCATCATGAATAACTCCGCATTTGAAACCCTAAACGTACGACAAGCTGGCGGATTTAAAGCCCTCACCAACCGCACGACAGCTGGCAATCTCAGTGGCATGTGTTGTACATGTGAGTGGATTCTGACGTGGTTGTTTTGCTACGTGTCATGGAGGGTGACCAAAAATTTGCTTCCCTCCCCTACCATGGCATACAGGCAAACTCCCTAATGCGAAGTCCCAATCAGACCTCACACCATTTGGAGTAGAAGCCCCATCTAGATTCTTGACCTGGCCATCATAACTCAAGGTTTTCCTTTGCTGTAATGAATAACATAAAAGAGTATGCACATAACCTTTGAAATCAGAAATTAATTTGACACTATGAAACACCAATTTAAATGTGTAAGAGGAGGCCTTCATGAGAGGAGAGATAAGAGTGAATCTCTATAAGGAAGTAATAGTATTATCCTAAGAGAGGCATATGAGAGAAAGGAAAGATATATTAATTTTATAGCAAACTAGTTCACATAGACACAATGACCATTAAATTAAGTATAACACACATTCAACAATATGAGCACCAAAGCCAATTAAGTAGTTCAATTTATTTGGTACACATTAAAAAACATATACCAAAAACATTTAAATAATAGTCTTAGAACATTTACAATACATGCATGAAAGTGTAAATATCCAAGTGAAATATCCAAGTGCACAATTACAATGGTGAGTCACTAGCTACAACAGTGGAATATTAAGTCACTTATTGCTTCTCCAAGGAATGATCTTCTTTCATATGCCAAGCTAGAGAATCCAAAGCTATCTCTCCAAAGTCTATGACTCCAATATCCCCTTGCTTGGGTTATGAGGTTTATTTTATAACAAGAGGGATGACCTTTCATATCCCCTTTGACTCTTGATTTACCGTCATGACTCTTGGACTCATAAATGAATTTTGAAATTCTATTGACTCTTTGGTCCACATGTGACTCTTGGACTTACACACATTACATTTTGTCATTTTCCTTTTGATAATACATAATTACCTTCCATATAATGTGGTAAGGCACATTAACACTTATGACATTATGATGACACTTGTATAAGCCATGACTTGAAAATGATGACATGGAACTTTATGATGACATGGAAATACCAAGATGATATCCCTGATACTGTGTCTTGCATTCTTGAGGATAGATCTGGTAAGTACTTCATCTTCACCCTCCAAAGGGTCTTGGATCAATATTGGGGCCTTCTAAGTCATCATGAAAAGTATTCATTCTGTCATTGTCCAAGATCTCTTCATGTCTTCATGATAGTTATTCTTTGTGCTTCTCCTCTACAAGTGCTTCTTTGTTCCTTCTCCTTGACATCTTCCTTAAGCATCATCATTCCATGTTAATGTTGAAAATGGCACCAAGACATATTCTAATTTGATTTTCCCTTGAATTAAATTAAGATAAAACTGTAATTCCACATCACAAGACAACTTGTATGATTCAACTGAGTTATTATGGCTTTGTTGGTTCAGTTAATTCAATTTGAGGGTCTAACTTGAGTCATGTAGAGTGTCTCATACATAATAGGAGCCCCATTTGAGTTTTTTTTTTACTTGTAATTAATTGACTTAGTTTATCTGTGTTAAATTCATTTTAACTAGTTATAACCAATGGAGGAACTAGTGAGAGGTCAAAGAGTGGAACTTGGACTTGAAACACATCTAGCTATCAATCAGATAATAGATGATTCACTCATAAATAACTCATGCATGTTAGTTCTGAGAAATATCTAGTTGTGATTGGAGTTTAAAGGAAATGTACTATCAGTTTCATAATCATCCAAATTGTATCGGGGGTGCATGCAGTCAGAGGAAGGCCCTAGATGACGGGGGGTTGCATGTCATGAAGTTTATGCCCCATTTGAAAAAGGGTCCAACAATGATGATGGGGTGTAGTGGAGATGGAGGGGCTCGTGCCTTATGAGCATATCGTTGGAATCACTCACATCTTTTGACTGCATGAATGAATTCGTGGAAGTAAGAAGTAACCAACACTTAGGACTTTTTGAGCGGTGACCATCCCGAGAGGTGGCCACCGGGTACCCCACTATGACAGTCATTCAGGTACTTATTGGCTTGTTCATGAGTGAGGCACCTATGAAGATGATGTCGATTCCTCTTCGATAAAGGACATACCCTGGAAAGAGGTAATAGGGGGCTTGATGGCGTATGTGCCTTCGATTGTCACGAGTGAGATTATGTTTGAACTTTTGAGTTTGTAAAAAGAGGAGGATATCATCATACCAAGGGTCATCTATTGACACTAAGAGAATATTCTCATCAAGTAGTTCATCATTAATGGGAGATCCGTGGGTCTTTGTTGGGATAGAAATGATGAATTCACTGAGTATGAGCACCTTTTTATTTTTAGTAGAGATAAATTGTAGATATAATTCCTGTAGTATAACTATCCATTGGGTGTATTTGTGATTCATAATACAGTGGGTGAGAAAATATTGCATAGGGTTGATAGCTGCTATGGCGGTGGTGGTTTGAAAGATGATATAATGCCAAAGATTTTGTACTGAATGTACTAAGGCTAAGATTGTTTTTTCTTCTTGCTCATACTTCAGTGCAAGCCCATATAACTTCTTGCTAATGTAATAAATTTTGTGTTCCCTGTTGTCTGGTCCATCCTATATTAATACCACAATAATGTCTATATTTGATGTAGATAGATACAAGGTGTAGTCTTTATTGAGTCTGTTCATCCCATTGGAAATGGATCTCTTGACGAAGGAGATGCAGGAAGCCCTGTGCGCAAGTAGTATAGTCATGGACAAAACGTCATAAGAAATTTGCCTTACCCTACAGGCTTGTAACTGCTTCAATGTTTTTGGAGGTGATACTTCTTTAATTTCCTGGAATTTTAGAGGGTTGAATATAATACCTTGATGAGATACTATGAATCCCAACAATATTCTGGCATTGACACAAAAAGAAACTTGAGAGGGTTCAAGCGTATGTTATATTGTTGACATCTTTGAAAAACCAAGCAGAGGTCTTCCAAATTGTCATCACGCCTCCTGGATCGTATGGTAAGTTCGCCCAAATAGACGAGGATGAGATGAGCCAAGTCATGGAATATGTAGCCAATGGTTTTAAGACTGAATGTCATAACTTGGTATGTGGAGGTACCCCAAGGGGTAGCGAATGCAGTTTTGTATCGATTCGTATGGAGATTGTACCTAGAGAATCCATCCATGAAGGATAGGGCCTCATGGATGGCACAAGCATCGATAACTTGTTCGATGAATGGTTTGGAATAATTGTCTCTGGGACAAGCTTTGTTTAGATCTTGGAAATTAGTACAAACGTGAATAGTGCCCTATTTTTTCATGATGGGTACATGGTTAGAAACCCAAGACATGTAAGTGATCAGATAGATAAATCCAACTTTTTGGAGTTTATCGACTTCCTCTTTGATTACTTCTGCCTGAGAGGGGTGTAATTGACGTTATTTTTTCCAAACAGGATGGGTGCCAAGCCATGTGTCAATATGGTGTTCCACATTGGGGGTACTAATTCCTGACATCTCTAAGTAATCTTGTGCAAAAATATCCCTATGTTATTGGAATAAGGAGGTGTATGAGGTTACCTCTTATGGGGAGTATGTTTCCCCGAGGGAGATTTCTTTGATTTTTCTAGGTTTGTTCGAAATATTTACCTTAATGGTAGGTGAAATATTTGACATCTTTCCTTCCTCAAACACATCGGGCATTGGGATGGGATTTTTGAACCAATATATTCTTATGGTAGGAAATATTTAGATTCTATGGCGCAAATATCGTGGGTTTGTGTGCTGGTAGGAAAAAATTATTTTTTTTCAGGCAGAAAAAATGAACGATGGTGCATGGAATCCCATGCAAAATCTAGGTTCCATCATGGCCTCTAGAATATATTCATCTGAGTGAAAAATATTATCTAAAGTTGAATTGGATTTTGCAAGGCCGTGAGGAGGGAGTTTGGGCCTATCAGTGATGGTTGACAAGCAAGAATGTGATTTGGTGGTTGACACCATAGAAAAAAGTGAAGTTGACATTGTGCAGATGGGATGGGTCTGCACCATCGATGGTGTTACGAATGGTATGGTGGTTTTAGTGGTGTCATCACCAAAAAATGATGAGAATAAAACATGAATCATGGTTCCCAGAGATGATGAGATGAATCATATGTGATGTTTTGTGTCATCAGCATTAGGTGGTGGAAGAATTTCTGTAATCATTGGTTTAGAGTGAGTGGGAGGGAGTTCTTGCGACCTTATTCGAATAAAATAAGAAAAAATTTCCTCTCCTATAGGAGGTTGGTGTTGAATTCTAAGATATTGAAATGTTTTTAAATTAGGGCATGCTTATATACTATTAGAACTACTGGTGCAAATTATGCACACAAGGCAAGTACTAACCCAATATATGGTATGCGAGTCACTATTTCTCATAGCGTAAGACAACGATGCTTGGTTAGGGTGTTGAGATGGGGCATTTTTTAGTGCTTGCCATCTTCAATTCTTAGTACTAGCATGGTGTGACTTCCTAGGCTGGGTTTGGTTTAATTTTTCTCTATTTGTTCCCAAACATGGAAGATATTGATAATTCTTCATTTGATGAAATTAAGAGCATATGAGACAAGGAAAACATGTGGTTTTCTCTTTATTAGAGAGGTGGATTTGGGGAATGGGGATCACTATGCAAATAATATTAGTAAACTTTCCCAATTCCAAATATTGGGTAACCAAGTGGTTTGGATTATCGCATAGGGCACATGGGAGGGGTGGTTTGGACCACAAGGTTTTAGGGTGGTTGGTATTTTTCCCATATCTAGGTTGGTGATGGTGAGAGAAGACTGGTGGAATTACTCACGGTTTTTTGTCTTTAAACACGCATAAGATGGACCTATATGCTTCACCCCCTAGGGTGTGGTGTTTTCTGAAGATTCAGTGTCTAATTCGACTAAGTCAGAGTTTTTAGGGATGAACCGATGCATGAAGTCTAACATAGAGTGGAATCAGGAAAGATGAGGAAAATGTTGTACATGATGGTTTCTTACATAAATATAACAAGCATGGTGTCTGCACCTAGATATGTTGCTTTAGGAAACATAGTTGACTAGGTACCATCGATTAAATTCCCTTAATTTATGGAATTGGGTGATTAAATGGTCAAGTTCATCGTACAAGGTGTAGACTGGGGTGGCAGGTGTAGACTTCATTTGCCTTCTTGGATTTTTTTGGGTTTTGCAAGATGGTTATGAGCATGAGGCTGGTTCCTCTCATATGTACAATATTGTCTTAGATACATCATCAAATATCTGTGTGGTTGCTATTGATGGAGCTTGGGAATTGGATTGCACGAGTGCACACAATGCATCTCTATATCAAGTGATTTCGTCCAAATTATGGGTATAATGTCTGTATTATGCGCATATAATGCATGCATGGTTGGTGCATAACTCCTTGTTGTGTACAGTTGTGACCTTTTCTCTCATAGGTAGAGTTGGTGTCATGATCATTTTTTGGGCATGTAGGAGAGTTTTGAACTCCTCTAACTTAGAGCAAGTGTTGGTAGGGTGGCCAACTATGCTACATAAAGCACAAGGTGGAGGTGTCCTAGGAATATTTGGCGTGTAAACATTCTTCGCTTTTTTCTTATCCTTTTGAGTGGCACTGACTGGTGTCGATACAGGTGCTTCTTGATTTAGGATATCGTCCTTAGAGGCAATAGGAATGACGTATGTAGAGGTTATACTTGAGTTTCCTAACATGGATGGAGGAGGCAAATACCAGATTGGTATCGCAAGAGCCATATTTGGCAATGTAAGTGTTTCCACGACTTAGTGTGAGACAAAACTGGACGAAGGGTACATGGGAGGAATGTTGAGTCAGAAATTGCGACACTCTGGGTATCAAATGTTGTTTCCTGACTCGGTTGGGTATTTAATGAACTCATCATGCACACCGCAGCTCATGCATTTTCTCAAGCCTCCTTCGTCAACACGAGGGGTTCTCCAAGATATGTTTCAAGGGTATTGGATGGTTTGCATTGACTGGGAACAAAATCTGTGTATGTTGTAATCAACTCGGGAGAATATTATACATATGGTAGGACATCATCAAGGGTGGTTACTAGCTTCTTCTCATAATATGTGGGCTCTTCAATAGTATCAACCTTCCTTTCATGGGGGGAATAATCACTCTAAATATAGAGGATGCTATTGTAGTCATTGCATACATATAACTCCATCCAGGAAGGATGTTGTATTCCAACTGTGCATCCAAGACTTCGATGCCAATAAGCATAATATTGCCGACGAGATGTACCAATACATCTTGAAATAGACCTACGGGGTTGGAAGGGCACTCTTCATATGCTCTAAGCATAATGTCAGAAGTTTTGAGTTATGTAGATCCTAGTTTCTTCCAAACAATTTTTTACATGATACATGTGGATTCTCCTTCGTCCACGATGAAACGGTGAATGGTGATGTTTTGGATCGAGACCAAGATTTGGAAGGAAACTAGATAAGGGAGTCATGGGATTGCTTTATCAGATCAAAAAACATTAAGTGAAAATAGGAAGGGTCGATTGCACCTAATGCAAAAATTAGGGCTTTCAATTGGGATGGAAAAGATTGCAGGACTTCTAATGTTGACATAGATGAAGGAGATTGAGCCAAGTCATTGCTATGATGTAGCTATGGGCGACCTTTGAATTATGTCTTGCTCGCCACAAGGTTCCTTTTACCATTTTTGGCATAGGTTCTATAGGCATCCAAGGAATGGTCTACAGTGATATAGGAATGCTTGTGGTCAAGATATATGGGTTGGTCATTGGGGGGCTTCATAATTTATAATTCGCGTTTGTAGGAGAATGTCCTCTCCTACCATGAAAATTTCACGATTGTATTTATTATAAGGGTTCCCTCCAGGGGTATGTTGTTGGGGTGGTTGATGTTGTTGAGTAATAACCACTCCCTGATGGGGGAAATGATTCTGTATTATTGCAATTTGATCATTTTTCCCTCCATGACCCCTATTATCCTAAACCCTTTTCAACTCAAGGAGTTGAGGAAAATGATGCGTATAATGACCGTATTCCCTGCAGATTGTGCAAGAATGATTTGTCCTAAGACTTGTGTTATTGTTTTTCCTTTTTGAGTTATTGTTGGTTTGTTCCTAGTTCTAATTTCTGTTGGGGTTTCCCCTAACAAGAATTCAAGAGGGTTGTTGTTGATTACTTCCCCCTAGCCAAGTTCTCCCTTTGGTTTTCTCTTTATATTTTTCTTAGCAAAATTAGGTATATTTTTTGTATTCACCTGGTCAAATGATGTTTGTTATTTAGCATGGGAGGGTTGCACTAAATTAACCTCTGTGTTATTATACGCTAGTCAGTTATTCTCTTGTTGTGTGGGGAAAGGAGAATATTGGTTTCCTTATCCCGTATTGGTATATCAATTCTGGGAAGGGGAAATTACATCTATATTCCTATAAGAGTATTGGTTTCCCTGCGGGGAAGGGTGTGGTCCTCCCTATGGGGGCTAATATTGGTTAACCCTGTCAACCATATTTTGTAATATTCCTAATTAGCGACAACTAATTGGAATATTCGATTTTGTATATTTTTTCCTTCTAAAGTTTGTAAATAAATAAAAAGTGAGTAGAGAGGGTCTAACTCACTTAAGTGAAATAAAACATCCTCCTAGTAGCACAATGTTATGACTTAAGGGGAGCCAAGGGGGGCCAAACACCACGTAGAGGAGGGGACCCACGTACACTCTAGAAGCTTCTGCGCATATGAGGATGAGCACGTGGAGGAGAGAGAGGCTACGTTGGGGTTTTGGAGGGAAACCAACGTTATAAAATATGGAGAAGCCTCCTCATTTTATTCATTCTGGAGTTGATGATTTTGAGCTAGACATTTGTCTTCTTGAGCACGCTGGCTGTTTAGCTTGTCTGCAGCACTGTTTAGTGCATTGAGTGTCTCCGGTCGGAGATCTCGCCCTTAGCCCCGGGGGACTTTGAGTGCCTGCTCGAGCAAGGTTAGTTCTTCAGCATTTTGTGAGTAGTTTTTTTGTTTGGGTTTGTTGCAGAGCTGGAGCTTATAGAGACTGCGCAGTCACTAGGAGAGAAGACGCAGTCCCTTTTTGGAGGTGCTCCGGATCGGGGTTTCTGCAGGAGATTTAGCCGAGACTTTGAGCAGAAGTGCAGCCTTTGCCCACAGGAGTATTTTGGCATAGTTTGAGGAGGTGTTTCAGCTATTTCCATTTAGCCTCTGCGCAGAGCCTTGGAGGCCAGCGTAATTCCCTGAGGAGGCATTTTCTAGTGATTTTTGGGGGTTGGTCATTTTTTATATGGTTTCTGGGTTTTGTCCGGGTTGGTGAGTAGAGGAGGTTTGCAGATTTTTAGTTCATTCTAAAAATGGGATCAGCCCCTAGTCTTCATTCCATTCCAGCAGTAGCAGTTACACGGTAGTTTTCAAGCAGCTGGGATGCAGTTCATAGAGCAGCCATTTCCTGTATTTTCTGAGAGTGTTTCGTCACTTGCCTCGAGCAAGATTAGGTGCCATCACTCTGATCACCTATTGTACTTCATTATATTTCTCAGATTAATAAAATGGCTCAGCATTTCCTCTCTATGTTTCCTGGATGAGTTGCCGTAATTTTATTTCTCTGTTATTATATATCTACTGCACTGTTATTTATTTATATTTCTGAGCATTCTAGTTCTATACCACTTGGTGTGTTTATCTTTCACTCTTAGATAGAGTCTGGAAAGGGCCAGGTAGCCTCTGGATCTCATCCTCTCTCAGAGGCAGAATATCAGATAAATGCCCTCCCAGTCCATCTCTGGTTGGAGTTTGCCATGTTTTAGAGATATCCCCGAAACGGGATATTACAGTGGTATCAGAGCATAGTTCTGGCTCAGCCTGTGGAGCTAGTGGTCTATGACACCGGGGAAAAGACCATATATTTTTTACAGAGGCAAGAAGTACAGAGATCGTGAGCGTAGGTTGGGAAACACCTACGGAGAGGGAGACTGTGTTCGAGTGGTGAACACAAAACAGGAGGAGCTTGTGATATACACAGAGGAGGAGGAGCCTGTGACATACGCAAAACAGGGGAAGCCTATGTTAGGTTCAGAGTTTGGGACTCAGATGGCAGACGAGGACAGGAAGAGATTTGCGGACCAGCTCCTCAAATCAGTGGATGAATTAGCCAGACAGGTTGAGGTGATGGGATAGAGGTTTATTGCTGTAGAGGCTAGACAACGTGAGGCCCCACGAGTTTACCAGGTCGGAGAGGGATCAGGTACATCCCACCATTTTCTGGAGCAGGGTGCTGCTTAGCGTGATACTCCCCAGACAATGGCTTCCCATGCACCTAACCGCTCTACCATGCCCACTTTCTTGGGAGAAGACACAGGGGTAGGAGCCCAGTAGGAGGTAGAGCCTAGACACTTAACGAGTATTTTGCAGAGTATCAGGCCTACAGGTAGGAGTTCAAGGATGCTCTCACATTCAGATATTTCGTTCAGCTCCAGCGGGATAGTAGACCCTGCGACCATCATAGAGGAAACCAACATTATCATGATGGAGATTCCCACCATGCCTCTAGCAGATACCATTTGCCTATGTTTGATGGATCATCAAACAGTTCGGCAAAGTCTTGGGTGGAGAAGCTGGATATCTATTTCTAGCTTAACCAAATTTCGGAGATGGAGGCCATCAAGGTGGCAACATTACATTTGGATGGTGAGGCCTAGGACTGGTGGTTCCATGGGATGGTTACACTCGAACACTCGACAGTGACGAAATATGCCAAGTTTACTAGGAGGTTGATAGAGCGTTTTGACCGGAGGGATCCAGAACAACATTTTGTTGAGCTGACGAAGCTCAAGTAGATAGGGAGCCCAAAGACATACATCACAGGTTTCTTGAGGGTTTCACTGATGCTGCTAGATCTATCCATGACACGGATGATCTATATGTTTATGGAGGGATTGACAGAGCCACTTCATGGTCTAGTCAGATCTACTAGACCAGCTACACTCCAAGATGCCATTAGCAGGACCAGGGACTTACAGGACGTGTTGCCGAGGACACGGACACCTTACCCCTAGAGACAGGGCTTCCAGCCCAAGGGAACCAGCCACCTTTCAATCTTGCATGAACCATATCTTCCGCAGTCATCTGAGGAAGTTTGTATTGGTTTTCTTCAATTACATACTCATATATAGCAGGACTTGGCAGGAGCATCTCCAGCATATAGAGGCAGTACTACGCATCTTGGAAGAGCAACAGTTCTATTCTCAGCTCTCCATGTGTGAGTTTGGGACGACGGAGATGTTATATTTGGGTCACATTATTAGAGTGGACGGAGTGAGGGTCCACGAGGAGAATATTAGAGCCATTAGAGATTGGCCGGAGCCGAAGAACGTGACGGAACTTCGAGGGTTCATTAGGATATGTACCTATTACAGGAAGTTCATCAGAGGATTATCACAGCTTGCTGCACCCCTTACATATTTGACGAAGAAGGGGGCATTCAGTTGGTCAGATACAGCGCAGTGAGCCTTTGATAGGCTCAAGGAGGTGATGAGTAGCTTCCTCGTGCTTGCATTGCCGGATTTTACGCAGCCATTTTTCTTGGAGTGTGATGCGTCAGGAGAGGGGATCAGTGCAGTATTGGTGCAGGGGGGACACCCTATAGCTTTTAAGAGCTGGAAGCTCCTTCCGCATGAGAGGTTGTATTCTATATATGACAAGGAGATTTTGGCCATCATGCATGCCTTGGCCAAATTCCGGCAGTATTTGGTAGGGAACAAGTTCAGGGTGAGGACTAATCACAACAGCCTCAAGTTCTTTTTGGAGCAGAAGCAACTACAAGAGAGGCAGCAGAAGTGGATCAGTAAGATCCAAGCATATGACTTTGACATTGATTATGTCAAGGGTAAGAATAACATGGTAGCAGATGCCCTTTCACATAGACCAGCCACGTTATCTCTTATGAGCTTGGATACAGATTGGAGGGCTTGAATTTTAGTGGAGTAATCTAAGGACAGATTTGCATGTGAGGTGCTAGATGGACAGGTGGCGGATGACAGGTACAGGGTGGTTGATGAGATCATATATTACAGGGACAAGATCTTCTTGACTGAGGGATCTCAGCTTAAGAAGAAGATACTCCAGGCATCACATGATTCTCCATTGGCAGGCCATCAGGGGTTTACCAAAACCTACAGGGCCATTAGAGAGAGATTCTCATGGAAGGGCCTCAAGGAGGACGTACTCCAGCACATCAAGGAGTGCGATGTTTGTCAGAGGAATAAGGGGGAGATGAGCCATCCCGCCGGATTGTTGTAGCCTCTTCCCATTCCGAAAGGGAAATTGGAGAGAATATCGATGGATTTCATCATAGGGTTGCCCATGGTGTAGGGCAAGGATTGTATCTTTGTCATCGTTGATCGACTGACAAATTATGCGCACTTTTTCGCCATATCTGCGCATTACACAGCAGCACAGGTCGCCGAGCTGTTCTTTAGAGAGGTTTTCAGGCTGCATGGTCTTCCTAAGACCATCATCAGTGACAGGGACAACCATTTCATGGGCGGATTTTGGCAGGAGATTTTCTGACTAGTGGGGACGGAGTTGATACCGAGTACCAGTTACCACCCACAGACGGATGGACAGACGGAGATAGTTAACAAGTGGCTGGAGGGCTACTTGCGTAACTATGTCAGTGGGAAGCAACGAGCATGGTTGAGATGGTTGCATTTGGGGGAGTACTACTAAAACACGGCACATCACATGTCTATTGGTATGTCACCATTTTATGCTTTGTATGGGTACCATCCTTTATCTTTTGCTGATGTGATGTTCGGTGCTAGCGAGGCTCCTAGAGCCAAGATTTGGATCCAAGAGAGTCAGGACATCCTCCGAGCTCTCAAGGACAACATGGCTATAGCACAGAACTAGCAGAAGTTGTATGCCGACAGAGGTCGGGTGGAGAGATAGTTTGAGGTAGGGGACTTGGTATACCTATGGTTACAGCCATACCGACAGTCATCGTGGAAGCAGAAGGGAGCTAAGAAGCTCAAGCCTCGCTTTTACGGGCCATACAAGGTGATACACAAGATTGGGCAGGTTGCGTATGAGTTGGAGTTGCCCCAAGGCAGCAAGATCCACAAAATTTTCCATGTATCATGCCTGAAGAAGGCGTTGGGGCAGCAGGTGACAGTGACAGAGGAGCTAACACCTACAGATGATGAGGGGTACTTGGTGTTGCAGCCAAAGGCCATTATTGATACCAAGGAGAGGCAGTTACGGAGCAGGACGGTCCGAGAATTCCTGGTGAGGTGGAAGAATTTTCCGGATGAGGATGCCACTTGGGAGAGTGATAAGATTTTGCATCATCCATCACTTTAGTTGCTTGAGAACAAGAAACATTTTTCCGGGGGAGACTGTAATATTCCTAATTAGCGACAACTAATTGGAATATTCGATTTTGTATAGTTTTTCCGTCTAAAGTTTGTAAATAAATAAAAAGTGAGTAGAGAGGGTCTAACTCACTTAAGTGAAATAAAACATCCTCTTAGTAGCACAACATTATGACTTAAGGGGAGCCAAGGGGGGCCAAACACCACATAGAGGAGGGGACCCACATACACTCTAGAAGCTTCTGCACAGATGAGGATGAGCACGTGGAGGAGAGAAAGGCTACGTTGGGGTTTTGGAGGGAAACCAACATTATAAAAGATGGAGAAGCCTCCTCATTTGATTCATTTTGGAGTTCATGATTTTGAGCTAGACGTTTGTCTTCTTGAGCATGCTGGCTGTTTACCCTGTCTGCAGCACTGTTTAGTGCATTGAGTGTCTCCAGTCGGAGATCTCGCCCTTAGCCCCGGGGGACTTTGAGTGCCTGCTCGAGAAAGGTTAGTTCTTCAGTATTTTGTGAGTATTTTTTTTTCTTTGGTTTGTTGCGGAGCTGGAGCTTATAGAGTCTGCACAGTCACTGGGATAGAGGACGCAGTTCCTTTTTGGAGGTGCTCCGGATCGGGGTTTCTGCAGGAGATTCAGCTGAGACTTTGAGCAGAGGGTCAGCCTTTGCCCACAGGAGGATTTTGGCAAAGTTTGAGGCAGTGTTTCAGCTATTTCCATTTAGCCTCTGCGCAGAGCCTTGGAGGCCAGCGTAATTCCCTGAGGAGGCATTTTCTGGTGATTTTCGGGGGTTGGCCATTTTTTATATGGTTTCTGGGTTTTGTCCGGGTTGGTGAGTAGAGGAGGTTTGCAGATTTTCAGCTCATTCTGGCAAGGGGATCAGCCCCTAGTCTTCATTCCATTCCAGCAGTAGCAGTTACACGGTAGTTTTCCAGCAACTGGGATGCAGTTCATAGAGCAGCCATTTCTTGTATTTTCTGAGAGTGTTTCATCACTTGCCTCGAGCAAGATTAGGTGCCATCACTCTGATCACCTATTATACTTCATTATATTTCTCAGATTAATAAAATGGCTCAGCATTTCCTCTCTATGTTTCCTGGATGAGTTGCCGTAATTTTCTTTCTCTGTTATTATATGTCTGCTGCACTGTTATTTATTTATATTTCTGAGCATTCTAGTTCTATACCACTTGGTGTGTTTATCTTTCACTCTTAGAAAGAGTCTGGAAAGGGCCAGGTAGCCTCCAGATCTCATCCTCTCTTAGAGGCAGAATATCTGATAAATACCCTCCTAGTCCATCTCTGGTTGGAGTTTGCCATGTTTTAGAGATATCCCTGAAACGGAATATTACAGTGGTATCAGAGCATATTTTTGGCTCAGCCTGTGGAGCTAGTGGTCTATGACACCGAGGAAAAGACCATATATTTTTTACAGAGGCAAGAAGTACAGAGACCGTGAGCGTAGGTTGGAAAACACCTACGGAGAGGGAGACTGTGTTTGAGTGGTGAACACATAACAGGAGGAGCCTGTGATAGACATAGAGCAAGAGGAGCCTATGACAAATGCAGAACAGGGGAAGCATGTGTTAGGTTCAGAGTTGGGGATTCAGATGGTAGACGAGGACGAGAAGAGATTTGCGGACCAGCTCCTCAAATCATTGCAGGAGTTAGCCAAACAGGTTGAGGTGATGGGACATAGGTTTATTGCTGTAGAGGCTAGACAGCGTGAGGCCCCGTGATTTTACCAGGTCGGAGTGGGATCAGGTACATCCCACCATTTTCTGGAGCAGGGTGCTCCTCAGCGTGATACTCCCCAGCCGATGGCTTCCTGTGCACCTACCCGCTCTACCATGCCCACTTTCTTGGGAGCAGACACAGGGGTAGGAGCCCAGCAGGAGGAAGAGCCTGGAAACTTAAACAAGTATTTTGCAGAGTATCAGTCCTACGGGTAGGAGTTCAGGGATGCTCTCACATTCAGATATTTCGTTCAGCTCCAGCGGGATAGTAGACCCCGCGACCATCATAGAGGGCACTGACATTATCATGATGGAGATTCCCACCGTGCCTCTAGTAGATACCATTTGCCTATGTTTGATGGATCATGAAACAGTTCGGAAAAGTCTTGGATGGAGAAGTTGGATATCTATTTCTAGCTTAACCAAATTTCGGAGACGGAGGCCATCAAGGTGGAAACATTACATTTGGATGGTGAGGCCCAGGACTAGTGGTTCCATGGGATGGTTACACTCGGACACTCGACAGTGACGACATATGCCGAGTACTTTTTGATTGGAGGGATCCAGAATAGCATTTTGTTGAGCTGACGAAGCTCAAGTAGATAGGGAGCCCAGAGACATACATCGCAGATTTCTTGAGGGTTTCAGTGATGATGCCAGATCTATCCGCGACACGGATGATCTATATGTTTGTGGAGGGATTGGCAGGGCCACTTCGTGGTCTAGTCAGATCTACTAGACCAGCTACACTCCAGGATGCCATTAGCAGGACCAGGCACTTACAAGATGCGTTGCCCAAGACGCGGACACCTTACCCCTAGAGACAGGGCTTCCAGCCCAAGGGAACCAGCCACCTTTCAGTCTTGCATGAACCATATCTTCCGCAGTCATCTGAGGAAGTTTGTATGGGTTTTCTTCAATGACATACTCATATATAGCAGGACTTGGGAGGAGCATCTCCAGCATATAGAGGCAGTACTACGCATCTTGGAAGAGAAATAGTTCTATGCTAAGCTCTCCAAGTATGAGTTTGGGATGACGAAGATGTTATATTTGGGTCACATTATTGGAGTGGACGGAGTGAGGGTCCACAAGGAGAATATTAGATCCATTAGAGATTGGTCGGAGCCGAAGAACGTGATGGAACTTCGAGGGTTCATTGGGATATGTACCTATTATAGGAAGTTCGTCAGAGGATTATCACAACTTGCTACACCCCTTACAGATTTGAAGAAGAAGGGGGCATTCAGTTGGTCAGATACAGCGCAGCAAGCCTTTGATAGGCTTAAGGAGGCGATGAGTAGCTACCTCGTGCTTGCATTGCCAGATTTTACACAGCTATTTGTCTTGGAGTGTGATGCGTCGGGAGAGGGGATCGGCGCAGTATTGGTGCAGGGGGGACACCCTATAGCTTTTGAGAGCTGGAAGCTCCTTCTGCATGAGAGGTTGTATTCTATATATGACAAGGAGATTTTGGCCATCATGCATGCCTTGGCCAAATTCCGGCAGTATTTGGTAGGGAACAGGTTCAAGGTGAGGACTGATCACAACAACCTCAAGTTCTTTTTGGAGCAGAAGCAGCTACAGGAGAGGCAGCAAAAGTGGATCAGTAAGATCCAAGCATATGACTTTGACATTGAGTATGTCAAGGGTAAGAATAACATGGTAGAAGATGCCCTTTCACGTAGACCAGCCACGTTATCTCTTATGAGCTTGGATACAGATTGGAGGGCTTGAATTTTAGTGGAGTACTCCAAGGACAGATTTGCATGTGAGGTGCTAGATGGACAAGTGGTAGATGACAGGTACAGGGTGGTTGATGAGATCATCTATTACAGGGACATGATCTTCTTGACTGAGGGATCTCAGCTTAAGAAGAAGATACTCCAGGCATCACATGATTCTCCATTGGCAGGCCATCAGGGGTTTACCAAAACCTACAGGGCCATTAGAGAGAGATTCTCATGGAAGGGCCTCAAGGAGGACGTACTCCAGAACATTAGGGAGTGCGATGTTTGTCAGAGGAATAAGGGGGAGATGAGCCATCCCACCGGATTGTTGTAGCCTCTTCCCATTCTGAAAGGGAAATGGGAGAGAATATTGATGGATTTCATCATAGGGTTGCCCATGGTGCAGGGCAAGGATTGTATCTTTGTCGTCGTTGATCGAATGACAAAGTATGCGCACTTTTTCGCCATATCTGCGCATTACACAGCAGCACAGGTCACCGAGCTGTTCTTTAGAGAGGTTTTCAAGCTGCATGGTCTTCCTAAGACCATCATCAGTGACAGGGACAACCATTTCATGGGCGGATTTTGGTAGGAGATTTTCCGACTAGTGGGGACAGAGTTGATATCGAGTACCAGTTACCGCCCACAAACGGATGGACAGATGGAGATAGTTAACAAGTGGTTGGAGGGCTACTTGCATAACTATGTCAGTGGGCAGCAGTGAGCATGGTTGAGATGGTTGCATTTGGGGGAGTACCACTGCAGCATGACACATCACATGTCTATTGGTATGTCACCATTTTATGCTTTGTATGGGTACCATCCTTTATCTTTTGCTGATGTGATGTTCGGTGCTAGCAAGGCTCCTAGAGCCAAGATTTGGATCCAAGAGAGTCAGGACATCATCCGAGCTCTCAAGGACAACATGGCTATAACATAGAACCAACAGAAGCTGTATGCCGACAGAGGTCGAGTGGAGAGATAGTTTGAGGTAGGGGACTTGGTCTACCTATGGTTACAGCCATACCGAAAGTCATCGCTAAAGAAGAAGGGAGATGAGAAGCTCAAGCCTCTCTTTTACGGGCCATACAAGGTGATATGCAAGATTGGGCAGGTTGCGTATGAGTTAGAGCTGCCCCAAGGCAGCAAGATCCACAACATTTTCCATGTACCATGCCTGAAGAAGGCGTTGGGGCAGCAAGTGAAAGTGACAGAGGAGCTACCACCTACAGATGATGAGGGGTACTTGGTGTTGCAGCCAGAGGCCATTATTGATACCAGGGAGAGGCAGTTATGGAGCAAGACGGTCCAGGAATTCCTGGTGAGGTGGAAGAATTTGCCAGATGAGGATGCCACTTGGGAGAGAGAGAATATTTTGCAGCATCCATCACTTCAGTTGCTTGAGAACAAGCAACATTTTTCTGGGGGAGACTGTAATATTCCTAATTAGCGACAGCTAATTGGAATATTCGATTTTGTATAGTTTTGTCATCTAAAGTTTGTAAATAAATAAAAAGTGAGTAGAGAGGGTCTAACTCAATTAAGTGAAATAAAACATCCTCCTAGTAGCACAACATTATGACTTAAGGGGATCCAAGGGGGGCCAAACACCACGTAGAGGAAGGGACCCACGTACACTCTAGAAGCTTATGCGCAGATGAGGATGAGCACGTGGAGGAGAGAAAGGCTACATTGGGGTTTTCGAGGGAAACCAACATTATAAAAGATGGAGAAGCCTCCTCATTTGATTCATTCTGGAGTTAATGATTTTGAGCTAGACATTTGGCTTCTTGAGCACGCTGGTTGTTTAGCCTGTCTGCAGCACTGTTTAGTGCATTGAGTGTATCTGGTCGGAGATCTCACCCTTAGCCCCGGGGTAATTTGAGTGCCTGCTCGGGAAAGGTTATTTCTTCAGTATTTTGTGAGTAGTTTTTTTTTTGAGTTTTTTGCGGAGTTGGAGCTTATAGAGACTGCACAGTCACTGGGAGAGAGGACGCAGTCCCTTTTTGGAGGTGCTCCGGATCGGGGTTTCTGCAGGAGATTCAGCCGAGACTTTGAGCAGAGGGTCAGCCTTTTCCCACAGGAGGATTTTGGCGGAGTTTGAGGTGGTGTTTCAGCTATTTCCATTTAGCCTCTGCGCAAAGCCTTGGAGGCCAACGTAATTCCCTGAAGAGGCATTTTCTGGTGATTTTCGGGGGTTGGCAATTTTTTATATGGTTTATGGGTTTTGTCCGGGTTGGTGAGTAGAGGAGGTTTGCATATTTTCAGCTCATTTCGGCAAGGGAATCAACCCCTAGTCTTCAGTCCATTCCAGCAGTAGCAGTTACACGGTAGTTTTCCAACAGCTGGGACGCAGTTCATAGATCAACCATTTCCTGTATTTTCTGAGAGTGTTTCATCACTTGCCTTGAGCAAGATTAGGTGCCATCACTCTAATCACCTATTTTACTTAATTATGTTTCTCAGATTAATAAAATGGCTCAGCATTTCCTCTCTATGTTTCCTGGATGAGTTGTCGTAATTTTCTTTCTCTGTTATTATATGTCTACTGCACTATTATTTATTTATATTTCTGAGCATTCTAGTTCTATACCACTTGGTGTGTTTATCTTTCACTCTTAGATAGAGTCTGGAAAGGGCCAGGTAGCCTCCAGATCTCGTCCTCTCTCAGAGGCGGAATATCCGGTAAATGCCCTCCCAGTCCATCTCTGGTTGGAGTTTGTCGTGTTTTAGAGATATCTCCGAAACGAGATATTACATATTTTGTATCAATGTGGATTGATAGGGGTAGTATCGAGTTTGTGGTATGTTTTGCATAGCATCAAATTATTTCATATTGAACGAGTATCCAGGATACTGGTAAGTGTTGTTGAGTTGTGTTTGGATTATGGACCTTATAAATCTATCAACAACATTAGATGTACTGGTCTCTATTTATAAATCTACAGGCATGGGATGTCTGGAAGAACATAATAGATATATCCAGACTGAGTGTATATAAGCTCTAACTGTTGAGATTCACTAATGGCTTCTTCCTCATTATGTGGGGATGATTTTTCCACGTCTTTTGAAATTTCCAATGCGAGGGATCTCAAAAATAATTCCAAGAGGAATTTGTCTTCAAATTGTGGTTTACACAAGCTACGATGTTTTCACCACTCATGGATATGATATGATATTTGTGTAGGAGGTGTTTGTTTGAAATGGGTGAGAAGTTCTTGTCCTTAATCATGATGAATCGGGAGCTAGAAGAATGTGAGGAAAGTTGTAGCTAGAGAACGAAAACTTCCATGTGACATAAAATTCTGTTCAATGTACCATTTTGTTGTTGGCCCAGTATGGGTGGAATGAAACAAATTCAAATTGAATAGTATCATCAGTAATCCTATTCGATGAACACCACATGTGAAAATTCATCACATGGTTTCTTGGTTCTTCCCTTGCTTTCCTTCAAATTTTTGAATGTCAGAAGGGATCTTGGTGGGCATAGCTAGCTAATTTCAGCCATGTGTAATTGGGTCATTGCTTAGCTTACTTATATCTATTAGGTTTAAAGAATTTAAGAATGGAATTTGTGAGTTATCCTCCATCGCAAAAAAAAATTGAATAGTTATATGAAAAGGGGTCCTTTGTGGGAAAGTATGGGGATAACTACCCTGGTGGGTACTCCTTGGACTATCTAGAGGAGTGGAATGTGGGCTCCCCAAAGGGGTAGCAATTGGTAACCCTTGTGGGGTCATGAAAGGTATATTTTGATGGGCAAGGGTCCTAAGCAAAGTTGCACTGGTAAAGGAATATCCTATAATGATGGTTGTGTGATTTCCTCTACGCCTAAATGGTGGGATGCCTGGCACACCTCCCGGTAATGGGGGGAGGTTTAAAAAATTTCTAGATTGACGAGGATCTGTCGATTACCCTATGGTGTAAATTATCATGAGTTTTACTTCATAGGTTTGATGGAAGGGGATATATATCAATGAAATAAAATCACATACATAAAACAAAGTGAAAATGGAAAGGTTATTTTCCTTTTAGAATTAAGCTATGTGATCAATAAAGAAGAAAAAGGTTTTTGTTTGTTCCGTATGATAAAAAATCATATACAAACCTAGTAATCCTTACCACTCTCAAAGTAACTAGGCCTTGTTGAGATATTTATGATGGGTTTTGGGAAAACATCCCAAAAGAACTAACAACACCTTCTAGCAATTGAAGAATAAACCAAGGTAATGAAAATGAGGATCAAGTGTTTCTCGCACTGTTACCTATAGTGAAAGGATTCCCTTGATTTTTTCCACTAAATTATCTTTGTCCCATGTGAGAATTTGAGTCTTCATATTATTTGTAGCCATTTACCAGTATTGAGCACTAGCTAGGTCGGGTAGCCCAATGAGTACCGTATGCATTGTACCTAGGCTGAACCCCCTCTAAATCGAGTCTTTGTTATGCTCAGGTATTATTTTCCATGGGATGATTGAAGGATTTTAAGAACCCTAAAATTCCACTTTTATGTTTCATAGATGTAACATAACCATGGCAACTTGTGGGATGCCTACCCCAAATGGTCCTAAAATGAACTATTAATTATTTTATGACCCCTGTGGGGAGATTTATTTGGTTCAAGTTATGGTTGTTCTTAGGTGTCTCAATTTTCTTAAGGTGTGAATCGGTAAGTAAAATTAAGCTAAGTAAAAAAAATCTGTGAACCGGATGCCTTCTTATACAAGACTTACAAATTCTTAGTGTGTGGCAAACTGAACATACAAAGTGTGATGAGATGTGGATATACAATTATTCTTTACTATATCCTTCTAATTACATTGAGTTTTTATTGTTCCTTGCATGAAAAGAGAAATGATATGTGGCTAATGGGCCGCTTTCAATTTTTCCTATTACAATATGTGGATATAAAGGGAAATGGGAAACTCAAGTTATTTAAGAAAGCATTCATATGCAAGCCTAGGTTCACCTAAACGTGCAAGGGAAGGAGAGATTAATTTCTTTCTGTACTAACACTTGGCCCTAGTCCCAAAACTAATGAAAAGGAAAAGAGTTTTATTTAGTAACAATATTCATGGATGATGGGCCACTTACTCCTTTAATAATTAAACTAGTCCCAAAACTAATGAAAAGGAAAAGAGTTTTATTTAGTAACAATAATTATGGATGATGGGCCACTTACTCCTTTAATAATTAAACTAAGTGATTTGTCGAAAACTTTAGCAAAATAGTTTTAGAAACATGTGTGGAGTTTGGCCACTTACTTTTCTCCCTAATTAAGATATTTTTGTATTGCAAATATAAATGAAAAATGATCCAATTGCTCTATTAATTGAGGTTAGTAAAGAAATCAGGAAAACTAAACATATAATAAATAAAAATGTAGAGTTTAAGGAAATTCACTAAAGGTTTCCAATGACCTGAGAAAAGAGAAAATACAAGGCTCTTTATGAATTTTTGGCGATTGTACAGGTTTATCCACGCATAGATGTTAGAGTAAAAGTCACATGAGTGAGAAAATAAAATGAAAAATAAATTCCTTGGTCTCAGAATAGGTCACAAAGGTCCTGCAAAAATTGTAGAGAGATGTTGAGCATATTTTAGAGTGGTTATGCCGAGAGGATATCCTACAAAAATAATCTTTAAAATAAGGAACAGAAACCAGTGGAGTCACCAATTCTATGTTAATGTTTTTATGGAAATGGAGTATCAAATAACACCTCCTTAATAGTTTGTTTTTCCCTGAAAATGATCACAAATATAGTTGGTTTTGTTAGTGGAAAAAATTAGATAACACAATGCATCGTAAACAGTAAAAACAATTCATTTACAAACATAAACTAAACAAAATAGACAAATACAAAATAACTCTTAGTGAAGCAAGAAGTCAAGATAATAATGGAAAATGACTCAATTTATTGACTGATGGTGGTATAAGATGAACACAATAGTATATTAGAAACACTTTAAGAGGATTCTTTGAGCTATGGTGCTCAAAATCATCATCAAGGAGGTCCCTTTCCTCAGTATATTTTCAAGCTTATCCTCTTTCTCAAAAGAAATTTGAAGACTGTCTCAATGGTGGATTATTCTACTCTCACTAATATGTTGGATTTCTTAGAAGCAATATGGATAACATGTTAGTTCTTACTTCTTCTTCTTCAACAATGAAATGTGGTGTTGCTATGATACAAATTTTACTAGCATCACAATGCAAGGATATTGTTTTCCTAAATACTGTTGAAATTCTATGCTTGGTATTGTGTATGGAATGAAATATTAGCAGACTTGATGGAGTCTATTTGGGACCCATTATATGGTTTAACGCGATGATGTTGTAACTGAATTTACAGTGAAATGTTAGATATGGTTGAGCTTGTTGCACTGCATGATTGCAAGTTGTATTGGTATATCCACTGCATGTATTATGAATTTTTATAATTTATAGAATGTGAGTGTTGAATGGGGGCTCCATTCCTAGAGGAATTTGTGTTCTGAGCAACATTAGGTTTTAAGGAAAGCTTAGGGAAAAACATTTTAAATCCTTAGAGTTTGTAAGTATGAATACTTCATAGAATAAAACTTGTATCAGATTTTTGATAAGTCATTGGTGGGGTTTCGTATCTGGGATAAATGTATTTTAGGACTAGAAGATGTATATGGGAGTTTGGGCATTTGGCTAGTTTGTACTTGTGAATTTTGAGAATGAACTACATTCAAAATGATTCGTATATCTCGCTAAGAGAGTAAGGAAAAGGTAAATTTGGGGATGTAGCACCCCACCCCTCATTTACCCACTTCTACTTACTTACCAAGGTAAATGTGAGTTGAGAGTTACTAATTATGATCCAACTTCCAAGATTCAGTTATGGAAATGGGGCCTATATTTCCAAATTGTACAATACTTACTGCAACACTCACATAGATACGATCACACACTTGAAATATTGATCCCATTGGGAGCCATATCCCTAAGTTCATACTACTTCTTAACCTCATTTACAACCCAGACGCACGCATGCAAGCCTTCCAGTGTGGCAAGAGGGCTCCAATCACATGCACAAACCATCCTCCCTGCAACTATTGTTGATCAAAATACCTCCCAATGGGATCAAGTGTTTAAAGTGTTTGAGGTATACCACGAAATGTTGGATCTTTTTAGAAATGTAGGTTGGGAGCCAGTATTTTAGCATTTCAATGGGCATAATCTCATTTGGTGCCATGATTTAATATTTTCCTTCAATGGAAACACTACTATAATCATCCTGCATTTCCCTTTTACATAGGAATATATTATTGAAGCAACGATTTTTCCAACAGAGGGTGAAAGGTGGTTCAAAAAACATAGGTTACAGAATGTAGATTTGAATTTCTTCCTGAAGGAGGACTGTCAGACTCAATATTTGAATGCAAGGGTCCTCCAAAGTATATTGAAGCCTCAAAGGTTTATTGCACTAAGAATTGTTCAGCTCTTCTTCACCTGTGAAGGTAGGTATTCTGAAGCCTACTTGTATCATATGAGGTTTCTATGTCACTTGTTAGTTTTTAGCCAAATGAATTTATCATATTTCCTACATCAAAGTTTGCTAAAAATGTGCATTAAAGTGAGAAAATACCCAATGTAGAAGCCTATGATATTTGTCATCATGGCCCAATTAAAATATTTTACACTCATAAGTTAAATAATCAGGTGGAATGGTTGAGGAAAATGAGACAAAGAAACCCAAACCTTTATGTACCTAGAAGATCAAAGAGAGGAAAAAACAGAGTTTCTGCCCAAACCTTAGCTCAAGGAACTAAGGGAGAATCTAGTCATCTCCAAGTTGAAAAACATGATGAAGTCCCTGTGAAAGCACCAAAGATTAAATTTTATGAAATAAATACTAGAATCCAATAGAAGATTATAGTAGAAGAGGAGGAAACAAAAAAGAAAGCATCAAAAAGCAAAAAGGGCAAGCAAAAAATTGAAACAGAGGATGAAGAAGTCAAGAAAGAGCTTAGTGTTTGTTGTAACTCCTAGATACAACCCCCGGGTTGAGGAGAGGTTAGTGCCTAATAAATCTTAGTTTCTATCAAGGACGAATCAATTTACTGAAGTGATAAATGTAAAATGGTTTAAACTTGGCTTAATTACCCTTTTTAGAGGGAGATTCAATATACACATAAATAATATATCATTCCCAAGAGTAAATGTTCAGGTCTGTTGGCCTACATGCAGCTTGAATTGTTGTTGCAATAAATATGGAAAAGAGAAATATAAGTAAGGAACCTAGTGCAAAGGGATGGAAAGACACATATTACTATGCAATAAATCCCCGTAGAATCATGAAAAGATAAAGGAAATGAAGTGTAGAAATTATGTAGTGTGTTTTAAGGCTTTCAACTCAATATCTCATAGTCATTATCTACTATATCATAACATAGTTAAATCAACAATCTCATAGGTACCATTTACTATCACATAACATAAGTAAATTTGTAACTTATGAGTAAATCAGCAGCTCTAACTACATAATTTTTTAAGAAGAAAAACACACATGAAGTGACACAAAAAGTTAGAACACACACTACATATCCCAATGCTTGGAATCACCAAAACTTCTTCATTAATTTTCAATAATGAAATACATCTCATAGGCCCAAAATTGCAAGATTTGTAGAACAATTACAACCTTTGGGACCGAAAAATCGAACCCCTACTACTGAGTTCATCTTCCCTTTTATAGGGAGAGTGTCCAAACAAAAAGTTACAAAAATATCCTGAATGGTGCAACTATCTTAACTTCCCATTTATCTGAGCATGTGAATGGCCTAGTAGTCCTAATGATTATCTAAAAAAATTTGATTCCTTTTTGAAATGAAATATTTACAAAACATGAAACACATGAGGTCTCATAATTGACACAACAAAATATCTCCATTTTCGATTCCTATGATTTCCTAAGGTGGACTCGGACTCCATTATTTGGGTTCATGGTGGTTTGACAATCTAGACACACCTTTTCCATTGTATCCATCCCATGGTTACCTACCATTCACACTGCCCGAGTGTACCTCTGCATGGATCTCCATTTTTTTGTTGTGTCTGACTAGGCCACTACTGGCTCATTAACCACTAAGAATGGGCATCTCAGTGATATCCATATTGATAATTAATTCTCAGCCACACTACACAAATATCAAAATATACAACATCATGGCTTCTCTGAACAAATGCCTTTTTTCTCCATTTAATCGCCTGTAGTGTGCACGCAATATCAGGGATGGCTTACTTCTTAGCACAAGACAAGCCTGACACTCTTCTATGAAAATTGTGGTCCTCCTTGTCTTGACCTAGCGATATCTACAGTCACCATTACTCTTGTGACACCAAAATTATGCACGCATTTACTTATTTGTCAACCCATTCATCCTCCATACTCTGTGTATTGCAGCATCAAAGGCCTCATATATCATAAATTTTATTAAAGAGACGTTACTATATTACACTATTCCAATTGGCATTTAGCCCCTTTTTTTCTAATCCCCTTATCACATTTCCTTGATAAGATTGGGTGTTATGATCAACGGCTTAGAACTTTAGGTGCTAAGGTCTTCAGGATACTGTTGGGGGCCTATCTCCATGTGTTATTTCTCTCTACCCTTGGTTCTTTTAACTTTATGACTAAATACCAACACATATATCGGAGCTCCCTAGGCATCGCAACTTTTTCAAATATACATTTACTTAGGAGTTACAAGATCCCCATCCTCTGATATACTCCATAGTACTTAGATATTAGGCCTTCTCTACGCCCTTGGTTCTTTGGGTCCTCATGACCAAAATTCACTCAACATTGGAGCCCCTTTCATCGTAACATTTTCAAAAAGAAATTTTACAAGAGTTACGAGATCTTCAACTTCCAATATACCAACCTCCAAGATGACATCATGTTGATGTCATCATCTCCACGAGGAACCTTCTTAGTGGTGACATATATCACATGGATTTTCCCCATTAATCCACCCAAAAATGTCGAAATTCACTGCCATGTGTCCTCTGTATTGCCACGTCATCTCCCTTTTCAACTTCTCAGGTCCAACCACCTACTGCCATGTGTCCTATCGAAAAATATATAAAGGGTCCCTGATTATTTGGTTTTTCAAACAAATTCCTTTATAATTCTCTTCCTCAAAACCCTTGACACTTTCAAAAGAAATCAATTTATAAGGACTTACGAAACTTCATGGTTCCGATGGTCTCAAACTTTCTAGGTTCCAACCTACTCTGAGGTTCTGATATGCTATCTTCCAGTCCTTCCAATATTGGGTCCCCATGTTTTGAGCCTTCTCCAATATCCATCATTCCAAGAATTAGCTCCCGATGGTTGGATTGCTCCTTTTCTGCTTCTATATTTCGGCTTCCCTTTCGACTTTCCCTTTATTCAACCTATATTGCACCCATCCTCCTCTATACCAGGGATAAGAAATAGGACCATTTGACACAAATACAAGATTTTATAATAGATAACCACATCGACTCTAATTAGGGACAAAGCCTTGTTGGCAAGGTGTTGAGAACATGCATACTAGTATTCTTCACCATTGGGTATGGATTAAAAAATATATTGAATCTGTAAAACCAAAATATATCCCTGGAAATTTATTTTCTAGGATTCCTCTCCTCATAAAAACCAAAATGCAAAACTATAAATTCTAAAAATTGGAAATTAAATGCTCACCTAGTGAGCTTATTTGTGTAAAATTCCTACTTATCTATTGTAATCAATTCACTCGAGTGAAGTCAGCATTCCAATGATACCATCCCAACATCTGGGTGTTGGATCTTATGTATTTGTGCTACTAGGATTTGGAAATCAAATTAGGCATGCACCATGTGGAATTTTCAGGTAAAACATTTAATACATACCCTATAATTGAGACCTCTTCTTGACCAAATAAATATTTCATATAGTCAGCTACTAGATCATATAACTAATAAATTTTTTTTATATATGCATCCCTTTCTTGAATAGTTTCCATACAGGAATATTTCTGCAAAAGGCAGCCATGGACACTGCTTGGCTCTTCAACTTTGGGCTCTTTTTGAAAAATTTGTTGTTGGTAATATTCTCCCCACTTTCTTGTAAGAAAATCCCTTTGAAAATATGCAAAATTATCATCCTCTGAAAACAATGTTACCGATGAAATAGGTAACCTCATTGTTACCTACTTTTTGAAGTATCAAGAAAAACACCTGATTTTGAAAAAGTGGCGATGCAGAATCAAGAAAAAAAAATTTGAGCATGTTTTTGGCACTTTAAGTTTTTTTCATTTTTTTTTTTTAATTAATTTTGTTTTTTTTTTAAGTGATGTTTTTTATGTCGATTTTGAATAGTGGTGGTGTATCATCACCAATGTTTTTTTATAGGATTGATTTTGACACTATAGATTTTCTAATGTCTTCTTCTTCTGTGAGATGTTTATTTTTAAGTGCATTTATGTACTTGTGTTTTAAAAATAAAAAAAATATTTTTTTTTAAAATAAAAACTTGTAATGATATTTTCACTTTTTCACATACATAAAAGATGGAAAAAGGGTCAATATTCTAAAGTTTATATTTTCTACATGTTTATGTATTGTTAAATAATTTTTCAATGCACATCAAAAAATTGTCCCTAAAAAACCAATATTTTGAACCATATGACAAAAAAATACAATTTTTCAATATAAATACAATGCAAAAAATACACTTTTACAGATTTTTTGTTGGAAAAAACATGTTAAATAAACTAATTTTTTGTGAGAATCTTAACAAAAAAACTTAAGAAAACAACATTTTTATTGAATTTTATGTCAAAAAATAATAGCAATCACATGTTTTTTGCAAAAAAAAACGGTTGTTCTCATAAAATATCAAAGTCTAAACATTACAAGTAAAACTGATTAATAGTTCTAAAAAATAAGCTTTGTTTGCAAGCATAACTTAAACATCATCAACAATATCAACTAATACATCTTCAACATCATCTAGAACAACATTGATGGCTTCTTCCGCAACATTTTCTTCTTCATTTTGATCATTGCCGTCTTCTAATGGATCTTTCATGTCAGCAAATCTTCCAAAGTGTCCCTTTCCAATCATTCCATATAATGGTGGTTGAGGTTCCTTTGCTTTTTTTTCCACACGTGATTCATTAAAATCTCCCTTCCTCAAACCAACTTCTTGCTTCGCATCTGGAAGGAATTTAAGAGCATTAATTCTTTGTTGAATAAATTTGGATTGAACTGGGTATTTCTCAATGGCAATGCAATTTCTTCCTTTTAGTAGGCAACATGCTAGTGTTGTACCTAATCATCAAGCACAAAAAAATAAGTAATAAAATTAGTATGGAGACATAAAAAGTAAAAAAGACAATATTTAAATTTAAATTTGTATAATAAAACTTACCTGAACCTGAGTATAAATCCAAAACCCATTTTACCTCATTTGAACATAGATCTATAAGATAGTTAATCAATGCTTGTGGTTTTTTATAAATGTTAACTATATCTCCTTTTGCATCTTTATCCTCATATGTTAGTTTTCTTACAACTGCATCATAAACCAATACTTGACTATGACTCTTCCCATCTACTCGTTTCATAATAATATGCTTATAGCTATCGTCTTTTGTCCAACATTCAACATGGATGAACTCACAATCATTTATAATAGGCTGATCTTTGGAAGAAACAATATTTGACTTTTGCCTGTAACATAACATAGTAAAAGTTCAGTTAAATTTTACATGAATAAAAAAATTTAGGAGGAATCAAACATACAATTTCAAAATCTTACCATATAAGTTGCATCCTTGATTTTTCTTTACCCTTGAAGCTTGTTAATAACATTGGAAACTATGTGTCTGAATGAAATGTCACAAATCACCAAAGTGGTGATGTTGTCACTTCTTGAAAACCCATAACCACTTTACTAAAAGCTTGATAAGTATATGGTTCTCTATCATATTCAATGTCTAGGAAATTGAAACCATGAGGAATATCTGCAATAACTAGGCCATATTCCCTTTTAGGTATTAGTGATGCAATGTCTTCATAGTCACCTTGTATTATTTGATATTGGACACTGTCGAGCCCATTCCAAATGTAATAATTAAGAGTAGGATCTAGTTCAACATTCATAAGACGTTTCCTTCTCATGTTCTCCATCTTAATTTTTTCAATAAAGCTTTTGAAAGTATCTGGTACTCCATTTCCATCCTTCTTCGACATCTTTAATGACATAAATATATATATATATATATATATATATATATGTATAATTAATAAAATAAAAATATTTTAAATATGAATAAAATGAATTTATAAATCAACATACCTTATTGAATACAATATAAAACTCTTTTAGTGTTGATGTAGAACTTGCTTCTGGGTAGTTGCGTACAACATCATCCCAACTGTCTTCATTCAACATTTTAACCATGTGTTCTTGTATTTTCATAAAAATTTTCTAACTGAATAAATCAAGTTAAAAGCGTTAATATATTGACATGTATAAAAAATTCTACCAACATCATTATGTTTTATTTAAAAGAAAAGTATAATGAAAGAAAAATAAGAAATAATTCAAGAAACTTACTTTTGAAATTCTGTACACATTTCTTCCATTGATAATTCACCCGACTTCACATGGGCTAATACTGATTTGACTAATTTATCATCCTTCACACCTTGCATTGTTCTCCAAGGTGTAATAGTCATATCCTCTGGAAGCTGCTTCATTTCAGGATCCCCCTTACTATTGGTACATATTATGGGTTTACTCTTTCTAACCTTCTGATTTTTTATGGAAATATTCTCCCACCGATCAAAAATCTCATCAATCAAATCCCATACCTCCCCAGTTCTAAATGCCAACTGAAAAATTTTATCTATGCCTCTGAAGAGATTTGTATTCAATTTTCCATCTTCTTCTTTTTTTCATCAATTTGATAACCTGTTTCCATTAAACATTCCTTTCGAAATGCTACACTAACTTGTGTCTTATCCCCACCACATTTTTCTATGAATTATTTATGAATAAATCTGACCCTTTGGATGAAAGTCATTTTCGTTTTGTACTCATTATCTGCATTATGATCCCATGCCAATAACTTTGATTCCATTTCTGTTAAGCCAGCGTAAATGATGCATTTCACTATTTGAAAAATATAGTTATTGGTATATTCTGCAATCAATTGTCTCGTAGCCTCTATTGAATGGTTCCCTCCAATTACATAATATTTATAATCAAAACATTTTGTCTTGTCAAATGCTTGTTTATTGGGAACCTGACATGGATCAACAAGAACCACATAATCCACCACATGCGCATATGGATTGAACCTGAACAATGTTTTCAGATTATGTACATGTAGGTGATGGGCCTTTCTAATTTGATATTGAGATTGTCCTTCATCTGGGCCATAAAATTGGTTAACATTAAGCTCAAATGTTTGGCCACCAAGAATTAATTTATTCTTCCTAAACTCTTGTCGAATAGCATTTTGTTTTGTTTTAATAATGCCATCCTCTAACTCAGCACCTGGTGTTATGATTTCTCTACTTCCGTGAGAGCTTTCAATTTGTTCTTCATTTCTGCTCACGACCTTTACAGGTTCACCAATATTTGATTTCCTAGTCTTATTGGATAACATATCAGTTTTTTTATAAACAAGCTCTCCTTCATGAGGTAAAAGAGAGACATCTTTGGCAATTTTTCTTTTTGGTGTCTGATCTATTTTCTCCTTTTGCACAATAGTTCTCATCTCCTCCTCACTAATTCTATCATAATTTTTTGTTTCATGTTCGACACCTTCAAAAGAAACATGTTTAAGTTTACTAGATTGACCCACCTTAGTGACTCTTGGTTGATCCCCTCTTTGTACTGTTGCAGTGTCACGATCTATTGCTCTTTGCTTCAATCTCCTTTCCTCTGCTTTGTCTTTGTGGAAAGTTTTGATCACATCCATAACATTTGGCACCAACATATAAATACCTTCAAACATGTTTGAAAGACCCGGAACAAAATCCTATGAAACAAAATAAAACATGTCAATGATCAATAATTTATAAAAATTGAATCATCCTTACAATAATGCATAGAGGAAATAAAAATAAGCATACTTACAATGTTATTTGCAATGTTGCTTGATATTTCTTCAGAAAATTTTGAAGATATTTCATCTGTGTCATACTTGACGATTGATAGACGATATCTAACCTTTTCACGTTTCTGAGCCTTCCTTGCAAGAACATAAATAGTGTTTGTATTCGGGACCATACATATGTCTCATAATCTACCCATCACATCATATGGCTCATTTAAGTCAATCATACCACAAAGCAAATAGATGTGTATATCAGCCTCCATTTCACTGTCTTCAAGATACCATGAGAAATCGGTTTTATCTATTTCCTCGGCGTTCTTCCAATCAGAAATAAGCTTTAATGAACCTGGTGCCCCACTTGCTTGAATTTTATTAGTGTGTGCAACAATATCCTTATTGTGTCCAACAGTGTCCATAGTGCATCCAGCTGCAACTTTAGATTTGAGAGTTGTATCCATAGTGCGTCGAGCTGCAGCTGTAGATTTGGGACTTGCTGCCCTAGGTGCAGAAACATTCACAGAAATCTTTTTTGATGCCATTTTCCCGATAATATATATATATATATATATTAATGGAAAAATATTGCGAATAAAATAAATTTAATAAACAAAATTTATTTCTAAAACTAAATAGTTTGAAATTAAAGCAGTAAAATTAACTATAAAAATTTTCATTTAAAAACAAAATATTATAAATCATATGTATATATATCTATATAATATGTTTTGAATACATTTTATAAAAAATTTAAAAATGTGTTTAAATTGTATAAAATAATTAAAAAAAATAAACTAGTATTTTCAAACTTTAGTTTTTGTTTAATATTTAAAAAAAAAACAAAAAAATTACTAACTATTTATAACAAATGTTATAATATTATATATTTTTTATTTTTTTAATTGTATTGTTATATAGTTTTTTTTTATTAATTTATTATATTGTTATATTAAAACAAATGTTTTTTTTAATTTATTATATTGTATTTTTTTTTAATTATATAATGTTTAAAAGCAAAACATAATGGTTGTTTAATAGTTTTTTTTTTTGATATATATATATATATATATATATATATATATTATATTTTGAGATTTTTAACAATTATTATTTAACAATGTTTTTATTATATTATATAACAATTTTTTTATTATTTTTATATATAACAATGTTTCTATGAACTTTTAATTGTTTTATTAAAACAAATTATTTAAAAAAAAAAAAAAAAATTAAAGAACAAAACAAAATTAAAAAAATTCAAAATTAAAAAATGTTTTATTAAAACAAATTATTAAAAAAAAAAAATTAAAAAAAAATAAATAAATAAATAAACCAAAATTAAAAAAAGGTTTTATTAAAACAAATTAAAAAAGGTTTTATTAAAACAAATTAAAAAAATTAAAAATTAAAAAAAATAATAATTTAAAAAAAAAAAATTTAAAATTAAAAAAAAAAAAAAATTTAAAAATGAATGGCTCTGCCGCGCTGGGCGCCAAGGGCCGGTTGGGCAGCGCCACAGGGGCGGCCCAGCCGGCCTCACGGCCCCTGCTGAGCCGCCCCCATGGCGCCGCCCGGCCGGCCTCCGGCGCCCACGGGCGGGGTCTGCCATGTTTGTTTGTTTGTTTGTTTTTTTTTATAAATTTTTTATTTTATTTTATTTTATTTTTATTTTGTTTTAATTTTTTTTTTTTTTTTTTTTTTAAATTTCGATTTTAATTTTTTTTTTTAATATAATATAATTATTAAAACATTATTTAATAATAATAATAAAATGTTAAAAATATCAAACTATTAAAAAAAATAATAATAATAAATATTAAATCACAACTATGTTTGGTTTCTAAACATTATATAATTAAAAAAAAAACAATATAATAAATTAAAAAAATATTTGTTTTAATATAACAATATAACTAAAAAAAAAAAAAAAACTAAATCACAATACAATATATATATACATATATATATATTAAAGAAAAAAAAAATTAAAGATTTAAAATTAAAAAGAATAAAACTAAGATTTAAAATTTAAAAAATAAAATAAAATAGAATATAAAATAAAAAAATTCTCAAAAAAAATAATGAAATCACTGATATATTTATGATTAAAAAAAAACAAATAAAAAATGTTAAAATATATATATATATATTTTTTTTTATGTGCATGGTCGTTTTATGGATTTTTCTATCTAGATGAACCTATAAGTCTTAAAAAAGAAAAAAAATCTAAATTTTTGTCCTTAAAACCCTAAAAAATTTAGTTTTTTTTGCATTTTCTTCACTAAAAAAATATTAAAAAATTAAGGTTTTTGAACCTAAAAACCTTAAAAAAATAGTTTTTGGACACAAAAAACTATAGAAAAACAGATTTTCCCCAAAATCGTCTTTAAATTGACAGAATAGAAGGAAAACTAACCTTTGAAATGCAAAAAGTTGTTGTCACCAATGCCAACACAACGCCTCCACAAAATTATGAATAGCAACACAATGTCTCAAATGCCAATGCAACACCTCCACAAAATTACCAATAGCGACACAACGCCTCCAATGCCAATGCAATGCCTCCACGAAGTTACCAATGCCAACGCAACACCTCCAGAAATTTGCTCTAACAAATACCAGAAAACTTGATGTGATGTGATGAATAGAAACAATCATTAGTTTACTGTTTAACGAATGTGGGATTAAAATTTCAAATTTAAAATATTTACATTTAGTTTATTATAGTTCATACTATAGTTAAAATACTTATTATTTGCATGTAGTTATCATAGTTAATATTTTATTTAATATTTACATGTACTGAATGTTGAATAATTCAAATATAATCTCAGACTAAAAATTAAAATATGAAATACTTACATGTAGTTAATTACATTTAATATTATAGATAAAATAGTTAATATTTGCATTTAGTTATCATAGTTAATATTTACATGTAATCAATGTTTAAAATCATGGGATTAAATTTTAAAATCTAAAATATGTATATGTAGTTAATTATAGTTAATATTATAGTTTAAATAGTTAATATTTACATGTTGTTATTTTTGTAAATATTTAAATGTAGTCAATCTTAAACCATTCAAATAAGAAAATTATTTTAGTTTCGAAGACATGCATGAAAGAAATATTTTGTGGATATTTTGAATAGAAAGTATGGTGAAATATTTGAAGACCAATAGTTTATTAATAAATTTTGAAATATATTTTAGATGAATATAACGTAAGTTTAAAATTTAAAATTTAAAATTTAAAATATTTACATGTAGTTATTATAGTTAAAATAGTTAATATTTGCATGTAGGTATTATAGTAATATTATAGTTAATACTTACATCTAGTCAATATTAAATCATTCAAATAAAAACATTATTTTAATTTGGAAGGCATCCATGATAGAAATATTTTGTGGATATTTTGAATATAAATATCGGTAAAATATTTCCACATAAACAATTTATTAAAAAAAATGTTAAACACATTTTTTGACTAATATTTGTATCAAATATTTGAAATGAAAATTTTGGAGGGAAAGTTTTTCGCGAAATTTTTTGGGGGGAAATTTTGGAGGGAAATTTTTTCGCGATTTTTTTTGGAGGGAAATTTTCAATCTTTAAGCTATATATTGTAAGTGGGAGAGGAATTTGTATCATTCAACCTATTCTTGTTGAAAGCCATGGTTTCTTCTGATAGCGAAGTTTTTCTTTCTAGAACATCAACATCTTCGTCACGCAACAACTCTATTCAGAGTGATAAATATAACGGGAGTTCATTCACCATGAATAGAGAGTCAAAAAATCGACTTGGTCGTTATCCTAAAGATGATGAGAACAAAATTGATGAGGTGCAGAAAAATGAAATTTCTGTAAATCGAGCGCCAGTTATACCACTTACTCTTAATCCTAAGGATTATGAAAGCAACAGTGATGAAGGGCATGATAAAGAATTTCCAGAGTCAAAAGTTTCACTTCGTCCTAATCCCAAGGATTATGAGGACACCATTGATGAAGAGGGAGATGAAGAATATCCACTTCAGCTTAATCCTAAGGATTATGCGAGAACAACAAATGAAGAGGGGAATGAAGAATTTGTAGAGTCAAAATATCCACTCTATCCTAATCCTGAGGAGTATGCCAGCACCACTGATGAAAAGGAGGATGTAAAATTTCCAGAGTCAAAATATCAAATTCGTCCTAATCGTAAGGATTATGCGAGCACCACTGATGAAGAGGGGAATGATAATGTTTCAGAGTCAAAACATCCACTTCGTCCCAATCCTAAGGAGTATGCCAGCACCACTAATGAAGAGGGAAATGAAAAATTTACAGCGTCAAAATTTCCACTCCGTCCTAATCCTAAGGATTATGCAAGCACCACTGATGAAGAGGGGGACGAAAAAATTCCAGAGTCAAAATTTCCACTTCGTCTTAATCCTAAGAATTATGTCAGCACCACAGATGAAGAGGGGAATGAAGAATTTGCAAAGTCAAAATATGCACTTCGTCCTAATCCTAAGGATTATGTCAGCACCACTGAGGAAGAGGGGAATGAAGAATTTGCAGCGTCAACATATCCACTTCGTCCTAATCCTAAGGATTATGCCAGCACCACTGATGAAGACGAGGATGAATTTCCAAAGCTAAAATTTTCACTTCATCCTAATCATAATGATTATAATTTAACCACTGATGAAGGGGGGGATGAAGAATTTCCAATAAATATAGATTCAAGGCATTCACTTATTCCTAATCCTAAGGATTATGAGAGCTTCAGTGAGGAAGGGGAGGGGTAGGATGAAGAAATTATAGTGAATACAAATTCAAAGCTTCCACTTATGCCTAATCCCAAGGATTATGAGAGCACCACTGAGGAAGGGGAGGATGAAGAGTTTCTTGCAAATGATAATTTTAGAGGCACAGATCTAAATATTGCATTTTCTCCAAGTGACCATTTCAATGACACTCATGGTGATGAAGAATTGAATCCTCCCAGGGAAGAATTTGAAAGCATGGGTCAAGATGGTGAAGAATTTCTTTTGAGTCAGGGTTACAAAAGTGCCGATGATTCTTGTGAAATTTTTTCTTCAACTGATGATGGTAAAGAAAATTTTCCACGCAATGATGTTGATGAATTTATTAACTATGTTGAGGATGATGATAGTGGGGATAATATTCCTCCTAATGGTGATGAAACTACTTTTACAAAGGATGATGGAATGATGAAGCCGTTGTAAGCAAATATTGCAACTAGGAGTAGGAGTAGACATTTTCATATCAATCCAAAGCATTACAGTTATACAAGGGCAAGGACAAAATATCTCACGACAAGAAGTTATGTTGTTCATTTGATCTCAAGTGAATGTTTTCGAAGGGATTGCTTGAAAAATATGGATTTCAACTTTTCTTTGGAGAAAAGGAAAACATATATGTCAATGAATAAAAGCATGCAAAATTCATATTTAGTGGGTTGCATGCAATCTACACTAGCAGGTTATGATTACCATATTGGGAATGTATTGCTTTGCAGAAAGGTGTTCAAAATGTTGTATTCAATTGGTAATTGTCATTTGTCAAGAATCCAGGATAGATTGGAAAGGGATCCCACATATTATTCAGAAGCACGTTATAAATGGGAGGTGGGGCCATTTGCAAATACTGCTAAGACATGGATGAAAGACTTATTTTCAAATCATGGAGAGTGTATGCCAAATAAAGACACAATACATATTCCAGATAATTTCTCGAGACGAAAAATATTCATGTTATACAAATATTATGCAGAAGTTGTTGAAGAAATTGGTAATTTTATTACATATTCTTATTTTACAAGGATATGGAAAACTGAATTCAACAATGTTCGTATTCCTAAGAAGACAAGGATGGGGATTGCAGCACGTGTGCTTCTCTTAAAGCAAAAAGAGATAAATGTCAAGGGGCGGAAAGAGGTATGTGTTCAGAACATTGTTTTTTAAACTTTGATACTTATCAACTATGAAAATATATTTATTCATATGTTTCTTTTATTTTATGTACAGATTCCATTGTCAAAGAACTTCAAGACCATCACAATCAGCAAACAAGTGAAAGGAAAAAGTTGTATAAACATCGAAAGAAATGTTATGATCATCCAAATAAATATCTGGGATTGATAATTGATGGTATGGACCAAAAGAAAACATTTCTTTCACATTTTGTCCGCACGCCAAAAAAATTACAGGAGGAAAATTTCCTTCAGTTTCACTTGGTTGGTTGTATGGTATTTAATGAGAAGATGTTTCCAAGAGTTTTCTTCACAACTCCAAATATTCACAATGATGCAAATCTAACCATAACTATAATCCATGATGTGGTTACTCATTGGTCTGATTCTTCTTGAAGTTTTGTATTTACAATTAGACAACAGAAGTCATGAGAACAAAAATCAAGTTCTTTTTGGGTATCTAAACATGCTCATTGAATTGGGGATTTTAAAAAAGATAAAGGTTGGTTTCCTTCTTGTTGGGCATACTCATGATCATATTGATCAAATGTTCAATCGTTTTTCAGTAACATTGAGGAGGAAAGGTGTTGGGAGCCTGCCATCATTAATTGAATGTATTAAGAAATCGTACATTCCAGAGCCTATTTTTCATGTGTTGGAAGAAACTATTGACATGCGAAGGTTTATTTTTGGATCACATGGTGAGGAGAAATGCATTGAACAACTTAATGACATTAGCTTCCAGCATCAATTTCGTATCAAAAAAATTGATGGGATAACACTTATATGGGGCAAGAAGTATTCAACTATTTAAGAATGGGGACCATCATCAGGTTTAGCATTTTTGAAGTTCATTCCAGAGCGTCCAATGTTTTCATCAAAGATATTGTTATTACAGTCAGTTTCTGAACTCCATAATGCATGAAGGCAGAAGAGAGACATAAATTATTCTGAATGTCTAGAGGAAATTAAAAGATGTATTAGAGATACATATGAATACTTCGATGTTGCTGATTCAGTTTGGTGGGTGTCTTTTTTCAGTAATCAAAGTGATATGATTTCAAGATCAATAAATGGGGATACGCTTTTGAAGACTCCTTTTTTTTTGCCACAAAATATGCCAAATGAACATGAACATCAGGAAACACACAATGTTGAACAACAACAACCTCAAGCTATTATTAATTCCCCATAGGTAGAGGAAAGAGAAATCTATATTGGTTCTAGAAGATCACGTGCACAACGTGAAGCCATGGAAGACCTTTACAGGGGTTCTGTGCGGGATCTTAAGGAGGGTTGCATGATAGCAGTGTTAGCAGATGAAGATCCACTTAGCTATCCATTCTGGATTTCCAAGGTTATAAAGGTCATTAATGAAAATGAAGAGATTACACTGTTGATGTACATTGGTATGCCACAAGTACCCACCCTTTCAATGGTGTGTACAAGCCAGAGATGGTAGTGGAAAAAAGAATTGGTAGAAAGAGAAAAAGAAAGGGCACAAATATAAATCATCGCCGCATAGATGTCTTAAAATTGGAGGATGTTGACATACTTGTGTATGACTTCAATTTGAAAAAGAGAGGAACTCTTCGGTTTCAAACCATAAATATTTTGAAGAAATTGCTACCAGAACAATTACTGTTGAAATGGGACTCTGCAGAATGTAGACCTAGATCTACAAGACTTTTGAACTATGAAATGGTGGGCATGCATGTTGACTCAGATGGAGCACTAGTTGATGAAAGAGAAGAATATGGATCATCTTCATCTGCATCGAGCCATTCATCTAAAGATGTAGATTATGATGGTGTGCCAGAACCTATGGCTAATTTTGAATAACTATCTAAGACACTTTTATGTAATTGATGTTTGCATTGTAACTTGAAATAAAAATTTTGACTTCCATCTCATTTTTCATGAAGTTATGAGACATTTCTATGTTTGTTGGATTATATGTTTTAATTATTAAGAATTCATTTTTTTAGAATATCGACAATGAAACAATGAATTACAAAAATAATTTATGTTATATTCAATGTACCAATGTTGATATTTTAATTATAAGTAAAATAGAAAATAGAAACTAATGTTGAATTTTTAGATTATGCAGTGATATTACCATGATATTATGTATTGTTACCATTTGGTATAAGATACTTTTAAAAGTTTTAATAATTATATGCGCCATTGAAACATAACACTTTGTTTTGATGCTTGAATTTTAGGTTTTGGTTGAAATTATATTTAAATTTGTCTTATGCTAAGATTTGAAAAAAGATAAGTTTTTATCCTTTAAAATTAAAATTACTCTTACTTGTTTCTGTTCAATGATAATTTTTTCATTTACTTGTTCATTTTTTAAATTGTTAAGTCTTATAATTTCTCCATAATTTCATTTTTCAAGTATATTGAACACTTAAGATTGAAAAACTTTAGATTTACAACTTGTCATTAAGGTTTTTATGCGCTACCAAATTTTATCTTTAAGGTTATGGTTGACAATAATTAAAATTTTGGGGTTGTTTAAAGTCAAGATATTTTATGTTTAACAACATGGATGAAAATTGTTCGAAATGATAAGCCCTTCAGACATGTATTTGTTTATCTTTAACATCATCTATCAAAAATGTTAGAAATTTACAATTTTAAAAAATGTCCTAATATGTTGTCTTTAATTCCATTGTCACAAGTGTCAAAATTATGACACAATTTTTTTTTTTGTTATTCCAGCATCAACTGGTTTTGTTTTGAGGGTGTTTTTTCAATCCTTTTTTCAACAAACAATTTTGTTTTTAGCATAATTTTATAAAATGTTGAAATTTGACCTTTAAAAAAAACCAAGTGTGTTCTAGAAGACACACATTTTGTTTTTGGGGTGTTTTTTCATGTTTTTTGAGACTTTTTGGGCTAGAGTTCCTGTTTTGAGGTCAGGTTACCTATTTCATCGGTAACAGTGTTTGAATCATATGAATCATAAATAATAGAATATTCATCAACTTTATTACCACCTTCTTGAACTTCAAAAATAGAGGTAGGTATAAACATGGGAAAGTAAAACTAATCGATAGCCACTAATATATACTCAGAATAAGAAGTTGTTTTTATTTGTTGGGAATAATTTTCTTCTTGTGGCTATCTTTGGCATATGCTAATACCTTGTTCTCCATATGAAGGATGTAAATCATAAATCAGAGCCTCTTTATTAAACCCATTGTCATCTTCCTCTTTTTGTGAAGCTTCCCATGAATTGGATTGTTGTGGTTCTGCAACACCCAACTCCCCATCTGAGTCATACAAATCATATAAAGGATAATCATAAAATTCAACAAAATATGATCTCTAAGGTTTTATTTGCAACTTAAAAAAGTCTCCTTCTTCCTTTTCTTGATTGTTAGGAAATGCTTCTTGATGTAGGTTTATGTTTTCTTGGAGTTGGGCTCCACAATATATTCAACAACATCATTAGTCTTAGAAATATTTTCAATATTAAACTGTTCACAATGATTTTCAAGCAAACAATTCAATGGATATAAAAATTTGTAAAAACAACTAAATGTTATGTGAAAGCTCTTCAAATAAGATATGCTTCCATGAGGTATTGTTTTTTACTAATCCCTAGCATATTTATCTAAAGAATACATGAAAAAATTCATTTTCACATCTTCATGAAAAATACCCTGTTGCTCCATGCATTCCTGAAATTCCTTAAGGTATTGAGTTGGGATTTCGTCTACGCTTCCACTGAGTGTAGGAAAATAGGTATTCCATTACTCAAATGGAGTTACATGATGAGGATGACTAATGACAAAAGAGAATATAGTGGGGAAATTTTGTTGGCCAAGAATTTAGGAAGAGACATTTTGAAAACCCCCTTACAGTGGATTCACCAAGGTGAGAGAAACCAACCCACACTTCCTTTTCTCTCTTGAAAGAAGGAATGTACAAATGTTGTACCCAGGGAAAATTATTCTGATTCGTTTCCCCGAGAACGGCACCAGAATATGTTGTAACTCTTAGAGACAACCCATGGGTTGAGGAGATGTAGTCGCCTATGACATTTTAGTCTCTCTTGAATATGAATCAGTGCTACTCAAGTGATAAATGTAAAATGATTTAAATTTGGCTCAATTATTCTTCTCACAAGAAGATTCAATATACACATAAACAATATATCATTCCTAAGAGTAAATTTTCAAGTCTAGTGGCCTACACACAAAGAATGCATCTTGATTGGCCATTGCATTAAAGATGGAAAGATGAAATATAAGCAAGGAACCTAGTGTAGAGGGTTGGACAAACACAAAATCCTATGCAATAAATCACAGTATAATCATGAAAAGATAAAGGAAATTAAGTGTAGAAATTATGGATCGTGTTTTAAGGCTTTGAACTCAATATCTCATAGGTAATATATGTTATATCATAACATAGGTAAATCTAGAATCTTGCACGTATCGTCTGCTATCACATAACATAAGTAAATTTGTGACTTAAGAGTAAATCCAACAGCCACATTTACATAATTTATGAAGAATAAAAGCACACATGAAGTGACACAAAAAGATAGAACACATACTACATATCCCAATGCTTGGAATAACAAAAACTTCTTCATTAATATTCAAGAATGAAATAAATAACGCAGGCCTAAACTTGCAACCTCTGGGATAGAAAAATCGAACCCCTGCTACTAAGTTCCTCTTCCCTTTTATAGGGATAGAGTTGAAACAAATAGTTAAAAAAATATCTTAAATGTTACAACTATCTTAACTTCCCAGTTTTCTAAGAATATGAATGGCCTAGCTTTCCTAATCATTACTTGACAGATTTTGATTCCTTCTTGAAATGAATAATTTACAAAACATGAAAAGCATGAGGTTTCATAATTAACACATGAAAATATATACATTTCCAATTCCTATGATTTATTAAGGTGGAATTAGGCTCCATTATCTAGGTTCGTGGTGGGTTTATGATTTTCCACACCTCTTCCATTGTATTCCTCCCACTGTTTCCTACCATTAACACTTCCTGAGGGTACCTCTGCATGGCTCTCCATTATTTTCTTGTGTCCGACTAGGATACTTCTCCCTCATTAACCGCTAAAAATGAGCATCTGAGTGATCCCCATATTGAGAATCAATTATTAGTCACACCGCAAAAAGATAAAATATATAGCAACATGGATTCTCTAAACTTATGGCTCTGTTCTTCATTTAATCCCCTGTAGCGTGCACGTAATATCAGGGATGGCTTACTTCTCAGAACAAGGTAGGCTTGACACTATTATATGCAAATCATGGTCCTCCTCTCCTTGAATTAGCGATATCTACAGTCGTTGTTACTCCTGCGACACCAACCTTCTCGACACGTCTACTTAAATTCTGACCCAATCATCCTCCATACAATTTGTATTTCAATATCATAGCCCTCATATCTCGTAACTTTTATTAAAGATATGTTACGATATTACACTATTCTTATTGGCCTTTAGCCCCTTTTTTGGTGAGTCGTTTATCACATTTCCTCCATAGGACTGAGTTTTGTGGCCAGTGGCTTAGCACTTTAGGTGCTAAGGTCTTTACGCTCCTGTTGGGGCCTATATCCCTATGTTATCGCTCTCTGCCCTTGGTTCTTTTAACTTCATGAACAAACTCCAACACATACATCAGAGCTCCCTAGGCATTGTAATGCTTTCAAATATTCATTTAAATAGGAGTTACGAGATCCCCATCCTCCGATATACTCCATAGCACATAGGAACTAGGCCTTATCTATGTCCTTGGTTCTTTAGGTCCTCAGGGAAAAACTTCAATCAACATTGAAGCCCCTTTCATCGGAGCATTTTCAAAAAGAAATTGCACATTATTTATGAGGTCTCTGACTTTCGATACACCAACCTCTGAAATGACATCATACCGATGTCATAATATCCACATGGCGGCTCCTTAGTGGTGACACATGTCACACAGATTATCCCCCTTAAGCCACCCAAAAGGGTCAAAACTGACTCCCACGTTTCCTCCGTATTTCTATGTCATTCTGACATCATTTGCCTCATCAGCTTCTCAGGGAAATCACCTGATGCAATGTGTCATATCTGAAGAGAGAGAAAGGGTCCCTGGTTCTTTGTTTTTTTCAAATAAATCCCTTTATAAATCCTCTTCCTCGCAACCCTTGAAACTTTGAAAATAAATAAATTTATAAGGACTTATGAAACTCTAAGGTTTTGATGTTATCGACCTTGCTAGGTTCCATCTTCCTTTGAGGTTCCGATATGCTACTTGAAAATCCTTCCAATATTAGGTTCCGATGCTTTGAGCCTTCTCTGATATCCATCATTTTGAGAATTGGCTCCTGATGGTTGGCTTGCTCCTTTTTGGCTTCCAAAATTTAGCTTCCCTTTCGGCTTATCCTTTAGTCAACCTAGATTGCACCCATCCATCTCTGTTACAAGGATGAGAAATAGGACCATTTGACACAAATACAAGATGGTATTAAAGATAACAACATCAGCTCCAATTGGGGACAAAGCTTTGTTGGGAAGGTGCTAAGAACCTACAAACTCGTAGTCTTCACCATTGAGCATGGAGTAAAAAATATATTAAATCTATAAAACGAGAAAATATCCCTAGAACTTTATTTGCTAGGAGTCCTCTCCTCATAAAAATTGAAATGTATAACTATAACTTATAAAAATTGGAAATTAAATGCTCACCTTGTTAGCTTATTTATGTACAATTCCTACTTATCCACCAATCTCAATTCACTCGAGTAAATTCATCCTTCCAATGATACTAGCCCAACATCTGGGTGTTGGACCTTATTCCTTTGTGATGTTGGGATTTAGAAATAAAAATAGGCATGCACCATGTGAAATTTTCAGGTAAAACATTTAATACATACCCCATAATTGGGACTTACTTCTGACCAAAGAAAGATGACATATAGTTAGCTACTAGATCATAGAAATGATGAGAAAAATTTGCAGTTGCCTCCCTTTCTTGAATAATTTCTAGATAGGAATGTTTCTACAAAAGGCAGCCATAGACACTTCTTGGCTCTTCAACTTTGGGCTCTTATTGAAAAAGTTGTTGTTGGTAATATTATCCCCACTTGATTGTAAGAAAATCCCTTTGAAATTCTGCAACAATCTCATCCTCCTTTAAATCATATGAATCATAAATTGGGGAATCTTCCTGAACTTTATTACTAGCTTCTTGAACGTAAAAAGTAGAGGTAGGTATAAACATCGGAAAGTAAAACTCATCGATAGCCGCCAAAGTATACTTAGAAGAAGAAGTTGTCTTTATTTGTTGGGAATCATTTTCTTTTTTTGGATGTCTTTAGCATATTCTAATACCTTGTTCTCCATCTAAAGGATGTAAATCATAAACTTGAGCCTCTTTGTTATCCCCATTTCCAAATTCCTCTTTTGTGTAGCTTCCCATGATTGGGACTATTGTGGTTCTACAACACCCAACTCCCCATATGAGTCATACAAATAATATAAAGGAGAATCATCAAATCCAACAAAATACAATCTCTGAGGGTTTATTCGCAACTTAACAAAGTCTCCTTCTTCCTTGTCTTGATTGTTGGGAAATGCTTCTTGATGTAGGTTTATGTTTTCTGGAGCTGGGATCCACAAATATCTTCAACAACATCATAAATCTTAGAAATATTTTCAATATTAAACTGTTCACAATGATTTTCAAACAACGAATTCAATGGATATAAACGTTTTCAAAAACAACTAAATGTTATGTGAAAGATATTCAAAGAAGATATGCTGCCATGAGGTAGTGTTTTGCACCAAGACCTAGCATATTTATCCAAATATTAAATGAAAAAAATCATTTTCCCATCTTCTGATCAATACCCTACTGCTCCATGCATTCCTAAAATTACTTAAGGTACTAAGTTGGACTTTCATCAGTGCTTTTGCTGAATGTAGGAAAATAGGTATTCCATTATTGAAATGGAGGTAGATTATGAGTATAACCAATGACAGAAGAAAAATATAGCGGGAAAATTTTTTTGTCCAAGAATGCAGGAAAAACCATTTTGAAAATCACCTTACATTGGATTCACTAAGGTGAGAGATAACAACCCACACTTCCTTTGATCACTTGATAGAAGGAATGTACAAATGTCGTACCCAGGGAAAAATATTTTGATTCATTTTCCCAAAAATGACGCCAGAAGATGTTGTAACTCCTAGAGACAACTCACAGGTTGATGAGAGGCTAGTGCCTAGTACATATTAGTCTCTCTTGAAGATGAATCAATGCTACTCAAGAGATAAATGTAAATTGATTTAAGTTTGGCTCAATTACCCTTCTCAGATGCAGATTCAATATACACATAAACAAATTATCATTCCCAGAGTAAATGTTCATGTTTGGTTGTCTACACATAGAGAATGCAGCTTGAGTGGTCATTGCAGTAAAGATGGAAAGGAGAAACATAAGGAAGGAACCTAGTGTAGAGGTTTGGACTGTGATATTCCCAATTAATAATATTTCTAAGGGAAATATCAATGTTGCCAAACTTTTTCTTATTTCATGTTTTCACTTAGGAAAGGTGGGTTTATAGGTCACACATAAATTTTTGTATTAAGTGGAGGCCCTAAAATTAGAAAGAGAGGAAGAAAATCAAGTTCCTAGTGGGAAGTGGGGGGCACTCTTAGAGATTTGCGGCCCAAAAGAAAGTACCGTCTCATTGGAGGGAGTTTTATGGGAGAAATTCAATGGTTGGGCCCCCATGGGAAATTGAGGGGCTCCTAGAAAAAAGAGGAGAAGGAGGCCACATTCTGGTATTCTTGATCATTTGAGAAAACTCTTATACCAACGTGCTTGAGTCGGAGGCCGATTCTGAAAATTCATTTGCACAAGATATTTTCAGGCAGAAATATCACCCCTTGCTTCAGTGGACTTCGAGTGCCATCCCAAGGAGGGAATCTTGTTCATTTCACGTTGATCCAAGAGTAGTATTTTTTTATTTGGGGCCAGCATTAGCAGGATTTGTGTAGTTAGTGTGCAGTCTTGGCTAGTGTCACGCATGGGGGTTGAGGAGTGAAGCTAGTTTGGGGATGAAACTTGTGGAGAAGCCTAAGAGGAAGGTTTCTTGGTGATTTGTGTCATTTGAAAAAAAAACTACACATACGTGGTTCGAAATACCCAACAGTGGAACCATTGAGGGAAATTGGGCCGACATTTCAAGATCAGCCAAAGGCCAATTCCTTCGTGGGTTTTTTTGGGTATTTGGTGGAGAACCCATGGTTAATTTCCCAAAATTTTCTAAGAACTGGAGGAGGACCTAGAAGCTATTCTTCACAGCCAACAACACATTTTCTGGGGCAGTAAAGCGTAGAGCTAGGAGAGAGAAACAACTGACTTGAGGGGGACTTCATCTTATTCACTTGGCCTTCACTAGCTTTCCTTGGGCTAGCCCAGGTGCACACTTTATAGCACCACATTGTACCCTCATTTTTTTTTAATAAAATGGCTCAACAATGCAATTTTTGGCTCAAATTCATGGGCTAATTTATGAGTGTGTTTTTTGTGGGTTTTATGTCTATGCATGCTTTGTTTATTACTATAAAATTTCCCTAGGGGTATTAGAGTGGTATCTGAGTTCACAAACTCGGCTCAGCTTGTGATATTAGCATTGGTCTATGACACTATACGATCGGAAAAACATGACTTACCAGAGATAGAGGTACAGGAGTAGAGAAAGGAAGTTGCAGATCACTCCAAATCCAGTGATAACTGAATTGTAGGTTGAGGAGAAAAACATGGTCAATAATGAGGAAGATAAAAGGAGTAAGGAGGAGGATTTTTCCCAACATTTGGTGAAGGAAATGCAAGACATGTCTGAGGGAATCGAAGAGCTAAGACATCAAACTTGCGGAAACAATAAGGGAAAAGGAGCTAAAGGGTAATTCCAACTGAGTGAAGGCTCTAGCACTTCACGACACCATAGATCCCTTAACCCAAACATGCCTCTTATTCCCAACACACCACCCAAATCCACTATTCCCACGTTCTTGACATCTGGAGCTGGTGGGTCACAAGGGCAGGAAGAGATTCCTATGGGTGACTATTTCAGGGAGTATTAGTCATATGGACCTGATTAGGGAAGCCATCACTTTCATGGAATTTTTCCAGCTAAAGGGAAATAGTAGGCCCAAGGGAAATATTTGCAACATACTATGGGGAGGTTGTTTCTCCCAAATTTTGATGGCTCTTATAAGAGCTCAGCCAGAGAATGGGTAGATAATTTGGGTATCTACTCCCAGCTAACTCATATGAAGGAATGAGAGGCAATAAATATTGCCACTCTACATCTGGGGGGAGAAGCCCATGATTGGTGATTCCATAGGCTAACCATGATGGGACATGTTAGAGTGACATCTTAAGATGATTTTACCAGGAGGGTGTTGGAGCGTTTTGATAGGAAATATCTCGAAGAGAACTTTGGGGAGCTGACAAGGCTCAAGTAGATTAGTAGCGTTGAGGCCTATATTTCAGAGTTTTTGAGGCTGTAGTGATGGTGCTAGATTTATCAGAGGCCAGGAGGGTCTACATGTTTGTAGAGGGGATAACAAATCCATTACGAGGTTTATTGAGGTCCAACATGCCCATTACTTTACAGGATGCAGTGAGGAGGGCTCGAGATTTGCAGGATGATCTACTGAGGTTTAGAGCACCATTACAGCCTAGACAAGGTTTCCAACGGAGGGGAAGAGACACTAGGGCTTCACCACCGAGAGTCAACCAGGTGCATGGAAAAATGGATGAGGAGACCTGGAGAGACCTTCGAAGGAGGAAATTTTGTTTTACCTATTAGGAACCATGGGAACCAGGCCACAGATGCACAAGAGGAAAGGCCCACTACATTGAGGTATTTTCTAATAGTGACTTAGAGGTTGATGTAGATTTGGAGGTGGGTGGAGATGAAAGTGCAGTATACATGGAGAGGGTACCACCACCACTACCATCGACTGAGCGATCTCCCATTGCACCTTCAGGAGGGGTACTTTCATCTCTATGTGGGGTACCAAAGTTCTTCACCATGAGGATCAGGGGCACCGTGTATCAGTTTTGGTGCACAGTAGGGCTAACCACAATTTCATTGATGCATAGATGGTTTAAAGGAGAAGCATCACAACCAAGAAGTTCGAGGGATTTTTGGTTCTTGTGACTAGGGATAGAACCATGCAGTGCATGAACTATCTTCCCGCCTTGGCAATGACCATGGGGAACTACTCCATGATAGATAATTTTTTTGTGGTGGAAGTATCAGACACCAAAATGGTGTTGGGAGTCCTGTGGATCTATTCACTTGGCCAAGTCACTATTGACTGGAGGAGGTTGGAGATGGAGTTTATAGTGTTGGATGGAAAACTAGTTTTGCTACGGGATATGCACTCTTACCCTCCACTAACGGTTTTGTACCATTGGATGGAGGTTGATCTGAGACATGGAGACATTGATTGGGATGTGGAGTTGAGGGTTTCTGAGGTAGGGGGTCAGCCCAAACCACCACACCTAGAGATACAGGCAATTTTAGAAAGGTACCCGATATTGTTTAGAGACATAACTCTAGTTCAACCACCTAACCGATCATTTCATCATACCATTGAGCTGAGGGTACAGATCATGATTACTACCCCTTGCTGACTTGGGCACATCAAGCCTAGCTCCAGCCCTTTTCTTCATGAGTTATCCTGGCGAAGAAAAAGGATGGATCCCTAAGAATTTGCATCGACTATCGGTCCCTTAACAAGAAGACCATGAAGAAATTTTACCCCATCCCATACATATATGAGTTGATAGATGAGATGAGGGGGGTGGGGTTATTCTCCAAGATTGACTTGCATTCATGTACCACCAAATCAGCATGAGGGACCAGGATGTCCCTAAGACAACTTTCAGGTGCCACTATGGGCACTTCAAGTTCTTGGTTATGCCCTTCAAGCTAACCAATGCACCTGCGTAAGTCTATGTTGTTGTTATTTGATGATATCTTGATTTACAACCAGACTTGGGAGGATCACTTGCATCATTTAGAGACATGGTTATGTATTTTGGAGGAGAAGCATTTCTACAAAAAAAATTCCAAGTTCGAGTTCGGTTTGACAGAGATGATATACCTAGGGCACATTATTAGGGAGGACAGTGTGAGGGTCCCTAAGGAGAATATTAGGCCCATCTGAGATTGGCCAGAGCCATAGAATGTGACAGAGTTGAGGGAATTTGTGGGCATTTTCACCTACTATAGGAATTTCATGAAGGGCTTCTCTCAGTTGGTTGTTCCCCTCACCAATTTGACAAATAAGGGGGTATTTGAGTGGAAAGATACAATAAGAGGCTTTTGAGTGCCTCAAACATGTCATGAGTAGTTTCCCTGTGTTGGCACTTCTTGACTTCAAATAACCCTTTGTACTTGAGTGTGATGCATCCAGAGAGGGGGTAGGAGCAATCTTGATGCAAGAGGGCCACCCTATAGTTTTTGATAGCCAGAACCTACTACCACACAATAGGTTGTACTCCATCTATGACAAGGAGATGCTAACCATCATGCATATTCTAGCAAAGTTAATATAGTACTTGGCGGGGAATAGGTTTAGGGTTAAAACATACCACAACAGCCTCAAATTTTTCTTGGATTAGATGTAGTTGTAGGAGAGGCAGTAGAAGTGGGTGAGAAAGCTCTAGGCATACGACTTTGACATTGAGTATGTCAAAGGGAAGAACAACATGGTGGTTGATACATTTTCCAAGAGGTCAGTTACCCTTTCTTGGATGATAATTTCCCCAGATTGGAGGGTGCAATTACTAGTAGAGTACTCCAAGGACTGATTTGCATGTGAGTTCCTTGATGGGGTAGTGGAATATGATCGGTACAGGGTGATGAATGAGGTGATCTACTTCAAAGGAATGGATTTATTTATTTCACAACTCACAATTGAGGGAGAATATCGTATAGGTTTCCCATGACTCACCACTAGCAGGGAACCAGGGGTTCACCAATACGTACAACGCCATGAGAGAGTGTTTTGCATGGAGGGGCCTTAAGTATGGCGTTCTGAGGCATGTTAGAGAGTTTGATACATGCCAGAGGAACAAGGGTGAGTAGTCACACCCTACAAGGTTGTTAAAACCTCTTCCTATCCCCGAGTGGAAATGGGAGTGTGTGTCGATGGATTTTATTACAGATTTTCCCAAAGTACAGGGCAAGGACTACATATAGGTGGCGATGGAACGGTTGATGAATTTTGCACACTTTTTCGTGATTTCATCCCAGTACACGGCCTTACAGGTGGCTGGATTATTTTTCAAAGAGGTGTTTCAACTACATGGTCTTCCGAATACCATTTCCGTTGATCGATACAACAAGCTCATAGGGGGATTTTGGCAGGAAATGTTTCAATCGATCGACACAGATATCACTTTGAGCACCATTTATCACCTCGAGACTAATGGGCATATGGAGATAGTTAACAAGAGGTTTGAGGGTTAATTTCGTATCTATGTGACGGGCCATAAGCGAGCATGGAAATGGTGGTTTCACTTGGGCGAGTACTGCTACAACACCACGTACCACATGTTCATAGATATGTCTCTATTTTGAGCCTTGTATGGTAACGATGCATATATTTTGCTGACGTAATTTTTGGAGACAAAAAGGCCCCTAAGGAAAAGGATTAGATATAGGAGAGCCAAGACATATTTCAAGCTCTCAAGGATAACCTACATACTGTGCAGAACCAACATAAGCTCTATGCAGACAGGGGTAGAGTAGAGAGGCAATTTAAGGTTGGGGATTTTGTCTTCCTGAGGCTCCAACCATATAGGTAGTCATCACTCAAGAAGAAGGGGGTTGAGAATCTCAAGCCACATTTCTATGGGTCATACCGAGTCACTAGGAGAGTTGGGGAGGTAGCATATGAGATGGGGCTATCCCCAGGGAGCCAAGTACATAACATTTTTCATGTGCCTTGCTTGAATAAGGAACTGGGACATCAGGTGATTTCCGCTACAGAGTTCTTGCCTATGGATGATGAGGGCCAATTAGTTCTGGAGCCAAAGGAAACCCGTGAGAGAAAATTATGGAACAAGGTCATCAAAGATTTTTTTATTGGATGTAGGAACCTGCCAGATAAGTATGCCACTTGGGAAGGGGAACAGACACTTCAGAATCCTTCTTTGCAGTTGCTTGAGGACAAGAAAAATTTTGGCGGGGAGTACTGTATATTCCCACTTAACAATATTGCTAATGGAAATATAAATCTTGTCTTATTTCATGTTTTCACTTATAAAATGTGGATTTAGAGGTCCCACATAAATTTTGGGATTAAGTGGAGGCCTAAACATTATAAATAGAGGAATAAAATTGAGTTCCTAATGGGAAGTGAGGGCCACTCTATAATATTCCTAAATTAGCACACAGCTAATTGGAATATTAAATTTTGATTTTTCTCTTAGATAGAGGAATAAGAGGGTATGGAGACCCATAAATATCCTTATTAGGAATAAAAGACACTCCTAGTGTGAATGGAGGTCATATAAAAGTTGGATTGAAGACCCTTAGGTGTGAAAACGGGCTAGAGCATGAAGACTGGGTCAACTTTGACCAAATCAAACAACGTTGTTACGGAGGAGTGGCATTTATGGTGGGACAACATAGTTTTGGAGGGAGATTGATTGCATGGAGGTGGTGACCTAATTGAGTGGGGCCAAGGGTGAAGAATCTCATAACTTATATAAGGAAGAGGATGGCAGCCATATGGGGTATATTTTAGATTATTATTTTGATATGGTCTATTTAGACTTGTTTCTCTCTTCAACTGTTTAGCTAAGATTGTAGTGTTGTTTAGAATAGGGTGTTCCTGAGCGGGAATCCCCCCTCTTTCCCTGAGAGGCCTATTGGAGGAGTATTGCACTAAATTTCCACACTCAGGCTTAAGGCCAAGCTACAAATTTCTTCATCAGTGCAGTTTATGTAGAGTATTGTGTTGTGTTGCAGGGTACAACAGTGGAGAATTATATTGGGTGACTTCATAGCTAGTTTTGCAATGGAGGAAGGTTTCCATCCATTGGAAGGCCTGTAAAGAAGGCCCTTGAGCTTTATTGACATATTTGGCATCAGGCCAAGGATTATTTATCCCCTATAGTGCAATTTCAGTCCAGATATGTGTTATTTTAGGGAGGAGTTGCAAGGGTGGTTGCAGTGGTTGTTTTGGGAGGTGATTTCTTCAGTGGAGGGGCCATTTTTTCATTCGGAGGATATATTGGAGAAGAGTTGTAGGTTTCAACATCAGCTTCAGCCATATCTTCTCATTTATATTGTTGCAACATACCTTCAGCCCTAGGGTTTCAACTTACATTGGCACATTGTGTGCATTTTTCGGAAACCATCTTGGGTTGTCTTGGAAAGTTGATCTAATGCCCAGATCTATATGTGTAGTATCTATTTTGGCCTATATCAATATTTTTATATCATTGTATGATCTCCGGTTATAATTATTCTTAATATGACTGCGTTTTAGTAGCTCTCGGACATTTTGAATTTGTAGCAATAGCTCATATTTGGGAGTGATTGTTTGTGGGAGGCTTGTTTCATCATTGCATATGATTTATGCCCCACTATTTTGTATTGATTTTTTGTTCTTATACATAATGTTATGACTCCATATTGGTCTCCATTGTTGATGTGTTGATTTACACTACTATTTCCAGTTTTGTGTTCATTTATTGCTGCTTCCACATTTGGGAATATTACAGTGGTATCAGAGCATAATCTTGGCTCAACGTGTGGATCTCAGCCATTATGCTATCAGGAGAATAAAGAAGAAGGAGAAAGATATCATAATGATGTAAATAATGAGTTTCATCTCATCTCTTTTCAGATCTAAGAGGGACCTCACCAAGGAGGTCAAACAAAGAAAAGTGGAGAAAAGCAATGAAACCACACTAGGGTTTCAAGATGTGGAAGGTCCATGTACTTCCTATCAGAAAGAGAAAGACTTGGTATTTCATAGAGCTCCAAAGAAACATGCTATGCCCTTTCCTTCTAAATAAGAAGACAAAACGCATGGAGATGGAGGACACTTAGATCATGAGATTATAAATGAGTATCTTGCAGAATATAAGTCTCAACCTAGAGCTTTGAAGGAGAATCTGACTCTCCCATATTTCATTCAGCTCAAAGAATAAAGAACACCTTGCAACAATATATTTCTATTGCCTACATTTGATGGGTCATCCACATGCACAACAAGAGCTTCGAGAATGAAGTTGGATGCATTTTTCCTGCTACATCTAGTAGTAGAGAGAGAAGTTGTTGAGATTGCAGCGCTACACCTTGAGGGTGAAGCAAACATTTGGTGGTTCATCCATTTGAGTCATGCAAGAGTGACTGCATATGCATATTTTACTCAAAGGTTGATCAAGAAGTTTGAAAAGAATAAATCAGAGGAGAAGAGGCCTTCACCACCGCTTGTTGCAGGAGCACTTGCATCAGGAGTAAGAACACTTTCACCTTTGCAAAGTTGTCTTGATCTCTTGACATATAGAGTACCATGGACTATTCTAGAGATGCATGAGGAGGAAGAGGCTTATACCAGCGCTGATGCAGCCATAGAAAAGAAGCCATCATCATCAGTATTTGGGGAAGCCATCACACCAGAGGAAGGAACTCATGTAGCAATACAAGATGTTCCCAAGCATAACCAAGGTATGCAAATGTTTCCACTTTCTATTATTTCAGCACATCTTATGGAGAGTTGTGGGAATATGCCATAGCATGACCTAGGGTCAAGATACACTGCTAAATTGGAGCAGCACACTATCACTGCATTGAGGAGCCTTGATAGAATCAAGGAAGAGAGAAACAACCATCCGGGTTACTCATTGTTGAGTTGCACACAACTCTTAGGGTTGGAGTGTAGATTTTTGGAGGATGGGATGAGCACTATCCTAGGAAATGCAATGTAGAACTATGTGTTCAGCATTTAACATGATCTTGAGACAGAATATACACCATCATGGAGATCAGCAACACTATCCTTGATTAGTAGTGATGAGTTGGGGGCCCAGCCATTAGTGGGGCATTCCAATGACCATTCCACATGTGTAGCAGAGGATAGGCAAATAGTTGATGAGATACATATTATCTCCCACTACTATGATGGATCCTTCTTGTTGAGCACTACACAACTTAATGATATGGATTTTCCCTTAGCATACTTAAATCCTTATGGATTCAACTTGGTCATTGATGAGTGGACTTCATATGGAGACCTCCAGGAGATTTCATTTCAACATCCCATGAAATTCAAAGATAGAAATCTGATTTGGGAGGATGGTATTCTTCATTAGAGGGATGCCAATTTTGAGCATGATGATAGACACTCACCATTTTTTGGATGGGTGATGTTGATGAGCAAGAGGTTGGAAATCCACTTGTAGATCTATGACACATTCTACAGGAGGCAAGGAGGCAAGGCTCTGTTGGTTACTCTTGAAAGAGTTTGGTCATCATATGACACATTCTATTTCAAAGAGTAGGTTGGTGGATGAGACTTGGCATGAAACTTGCATCATATGGTAGCAATAATTTTGGGTGTATTGGGGTGATGTGATATCTTTCATATCAACCATCATGTTGTTGCTCCATAGTTTATATGGTGATGTTGTGGGGAGGAACAAGATTTGTTGTTGCTTTGGATGTTTTTGGGAGGGTTTGTGTTGATTCTCTCCCATACTTTGCATGATGTTGCAGGAGTAGGTGATGGCACCATCATGGTGCAAAGGGATTACTCCTTAGCCTTGGAGAATTATGAGGTACTTCCACTTTGGAAGGAATCTTTCATATATAACAGCATTATGATAGATGATTGTAATATTCCCATTTTAGCACACAGCTAAATGGAATATTAAAGTTTTGTTTTTATCACCTAGCAACTTAATAAATGGGTAAGGGAACCCATTCTTATTGAATACATGAATAAAATCCCTCATAATGTGAAAGGGATCATCAGAGTAGCTTTATTTTGCACCCTCAAGTGTGAAAAGGGGCAAATGCATGAAGACAAGGTCAGGTTTGACCAAGTCAACAACGTTGCCATAGGAGGAGTGGATCACTTTAGAAGACAACGCAATGTGAATGAGGAAGAGGATATTTGGTGGAGGAAACCCTAATGAGTGGGACCCATGGAGAGAGAGATTTCACTTGTTTAAGAGGAGGGCAAGGCAGCCATTGTTATTCATGAATTGGATTGTTGATTTCAATGTCTATTCAGACATTGTGCATTCTTTTGTTGTTTAGCAAGAATTTCCAGGGAATTCCTGTTTAGGGTTCCTTCTCCTTCTTGAGAGGCCTCTTGAGGGATTTTTCTTCATTCTCCACATCTCTTGGCTCAAGGCCAAATCCACCTCCTTCAGTCACAACGTTATTCTTGAAGTAGGATAACTTTGTGTTGCAGGGTGTTGCAGTGGAGACTCCACAACACCTTTTCCTTGGCTCATCTTTCAAAGGAGGGAGATTTTGTTCCTCTGGGAGGTTATTGAGGGAGATTCCTAAGCTTATTTTAGATCATTGGCATCAGTAAAAGCACTTCCCTTCACCAACAACGTAGTCCCTTCTCTAGACTGCGTTATTTCTTAATGCAATTGCAGTGGGAACTTTCTCCACTATTTTGGAGGGTGAGATATTTAGGGATTGGATCAGCCTTTCACTTGAGAGATATTTTGGATGAGATTCAGCCATAATTTACAGCATCATCATATATCTTCATCCATATCTATTTTCTGAGTTGCAACTACTACCCAGCAACTCCACCATTTCTACAGATTTTCCATTTTGTAAGTATTTTAGCCAATCCTTCTAAGGATTGTGTATTATTGTTTCCAGGGGTTGAGATATTTCTCCCCCATATATATTTGAGCCCTATATTGTTATATTCATGTATTGAAATTATTTTGCAGCAGCTATCCTTCATAGACTACACAGTCATAGCCATGGTTTCTTTCATGTAGCAGTATTTCTCCATCCATCATGTATATGTTTTATTGAGGCTGCATTGCCTAGCTTGAGAGGTAATTTTCCTCAAGATCTTGTATACATTGTTACTGCTATAATATAATGTAATGGTTATGTGGATCTTCCGAAATTCTTGGTATTAATCTTATTCACTGCTATTTCCAACTCATGTTTATGAATTGTTGACCTCCACATTGGTAATATCTTGAGATATTCCCAATAGTGTAGCTGTTCCAATTTTGGAATATTACAGTGGTATCAGAGCATGATCTCTGGCTCAGCCTGTGAGTCTCAGCCAAAGAAGATTAAGATGATGAAGAGGATGAGTTTACTCTCATCCATTTTCAGATCCAGAGGAGACCTCTCCAAGGAGGTCAAGAAGATTGAAGAAAGAGAAGAGGAAGGACCATGCTCTTCCTACTCTCACAAAGAAGAAAACCAGAAGAATGAAGGACACTTGGAATTCAAAATTCTAAGTAAGTACCTTGCTGAATACCAAGATAAACCTAGAGCCTTCCAAGAGACTCTATATTTTCCACAATTTATTCAGCAGAAAGAAGGAAGAATACCTTACAGCTATGGGATGATGAGAGGCAATAGATTTCTATTGTCCACATTTGATGGATCACTCACATGTGAAACAGAGGTTTGGGTGAAGAAGCTAGAGGCTTTCTTCCTGCTACATCCTGTAGTAGATAGAGAGGCTGTAGAAATTGCAGTGCTACACCTTGAAGTTGAAGCAAATGTTTGATGGATCAGTCATCTAAGCCATTCAAGGGTTTTAACTCTTGCTGAGTTTTCTCAAAGAATGATCAAAAGATTTGGAAAAAGGAGGGAGGAGCCCTCACCACCAACTAATGAGGCATGTACCAGTGCTGTTGAGACCATTGAGGAGTAGCCTTCATCTCCAGCAGTTTGGGAGGCCAACACTTATGAGGAGGAAACTCTTGCAGCCCTGCAAGGATCTTCCACATTTCACAAAGGTATGAATAAAAATCCATCTCTTGTCATTTTAGAAAACACTTTAGATGGGTCTACATCATTTCATACAGTTGACCTAGAGTAGCAGAATAGCACTGCGTTGCACAAGAGCAGTGATGGAGAAAAGAGGAGCCATTCCTCATATAAGCACTCAAAGGATGGCTTCATCCAGGAAGCCATGAAGGAAGCAGTGAGAAGGAGTAGACATCTAGAGATAAGAAACTCTTTCTCCTCTCTAGATGACACTCTCTCAATGAGCATGCCACAGCTCAAAGAGATACTTCTACTGGCAGTAGATCTAAGGCCTCTTTGGTTTTGGATGACCAGGCGTGAGGAGGAGATCTCAAGGAGAGATTTCAGTGGAGGTGCACTCTCATACATCATGGAGTGAAATATTCTTCAACAGTTTGAGGAGGTTGTTCCCTTCTCACAGGAACAGAGAGAAGATGGAGGACATCTTTGGATGGATAACATATCTCATGACTGTGTTGGAAATTTCTTGAGCCATGCACATCGTGACGGGAGGTTTTTCCTACCACCTATTTGGGCCCTTATAGGGTCAAATTGATCCTTGGGAAGATTGCATTTCAAGATCCCATGAAATGCAGAAATTTGATTTGGGATAATGGTAGCCCACATGGGAGGAGTACCAAGATGAAGGGTGGAAGGAGGCATCCACAATTGGTTTAGTGAATGTGGATGGTGAGCAAGAAGCTAGTGAGCTACTTGCATATTTATGATATTGGGCAGCAGGATGTTTGGCTGCACTAGTTACTCTTGAAGGAGTTTGGCCATCACTTGGCATACACTCTTTCCAAGAGTATGAGGATGGAGAAGATGTGGCAGGATGCTGGCATCATGGAGCAGCAAAGAATATGGATGCATAGTGATGATGCAACATTTATGCCATTCACTATGTCTTCATCACATGTCTTGTATGATGAGAGCATGAGGAAGCAACAAAAACCTTTGTTGATTGGGTTATTATTTGGAGAGCAAGGGCATATTTTCTCTCATTTCTAGTATGATGTTGTAGGAGTAGGAGGTGGCACTATCATGGTACAAAGGGGATACTCCTTGGCCTTTGATGATTAGGAATTACTTCCACCTTAGGAGAGATTCCATATTTGCAACAACATTATTGGAGGGATGCCCATTTATGTTGAGGAAGCTGAGGGAAACAACATTGTGCCATCTAGAGATTATCTAGTGCCTCATGTAGAGGAAGGAGGATCTCTTGCTCCAGGTAGAAGTATTCTTGCATCTTTTCAAGGAAGTCCCCAGGATATCATGTATGGAGATGAAGGCATAATTCATGTGCCATTGTTGAGGAGGTGTGGAACCATGGAGACACAAGGAGAAGGTAGGGAGAAGACCCAGCATCATGAGATGAAGATTAAACATCCCTATTAATTTTTGGAGTTTGATGTACCTAAGAAGGTGATTCGATTGTGCAGTGGAAGCATGGACAGATTTTTTCATTCATATATGCAGTCACCTCTTGATGATGATGTCTCATTGCATGGAGACATTTCACCAAGAATACCACTAGATCAGCAGATGATGGGAGATGCTTCACATGTTGAGGCACCATTCATTTATTTCAGAGGAGTGGAGACCTTGGGATATAACTTCATATCGTTGAGAATCTTGGGTAGAATCAAGGAGGAGAGAACCATTCTCTCAACATCATTTTCACCCACTCTCATTTCAAATTTTGCGCTGTGGAAGAAGCAACAGGGGAAGGATAGAATCCTTCCAAAGTGCATCTTTGGCATGGGATATGTCAAAGAAAGAGATGACCATATGAAAGATGTCCTTCATAAGGAATCATCAACGCTGTCACTATGGAGGATAGATCCATGTTGGAGCTCCTAGTTGTTGGAGTATTCCGAGGATCATTTTACTTGCATGATATTGACAGATCAGCATATGATGAGATGCATAGATCATGTACAGATGGAGAAGATACATAACTCTTTGGAGGAGTTAGCACAACCACATATTTTCCCTTTCAGGGTGAGAGGTGACTCATTTTTGAACCACTCCATGTTCATGAGCAAGATTTATGGTAAGGGTATTGTTTATTTGCATGATGATTTGTATATTCATCCCTTAAGCATATATGTATAGGATGTTTCTCCAAGGAGGAGCATTCTTTTTTCTATACCCCATGGTCTACTTAAGGCCATGAGCACGATTGGTGACCACTCCCTAGGAGGACTTGGAGAGGAAAATTATTTTGGAGGACATACTCAACTTGCACCATACATCATTCTTCTCCATACATTTGAGAAGAGTAGGACAGCAAGAAAGTGGTTGAGAGGCCACACTTTTTGTCATACTCTTTTGCAGTTGAGGGTCAAACTACATTCGTCGCAATTGAGGGAAAATTTTCCTTCTCCCTTGCTACACATGACAGCAAGCATGGTTCTCATTATGGTTCATTATGTTGTTGTTGTCTTTATATTTGTTGAGAGCATGATTGGGGGAATGACACATTGGTTTAATGTGTCCTTTGGGGGAGAAATCTCCCACATTATTTGCATTCCATGTTCTAATGGGAGCATGAGAGGACATGTGGCCACTACAGAAAAACATTTGTTTCCATTTGAGGTGAGACATATGATTTATTGGATGCCATATGATGGTGACTTCCAACTCATCACATATGAGATGATTTGGGACAGCATGTTTCATAACATTGGAGAAGAGATCCTTGGGGGTATAGTCTTCATCTTGCCACTTGAGGGCAACATTATTGCAGCCCAAGATCAGCATATACTCTGCACTTATCCTAAGTGGAGAAGAGGACAACGTGGGGTAGGCTATTTTGTCTACCAAGATCAGATTTTCAGCCCACCTATATTGCAGGAGCCAAAGGTGGAAGATGATTTTCAGGAGTTGCCATGTTGGGACGTAACTCATTTTGTATGGATGATTGCTTGGGGGATGGAGGATCCACTTTGGGAAGATGTTTCTCAACACATTTTAGACTCCATGCCTTGGGTGGAAATTTTCCAGTTCTATCTTTGCAGTTGTTTGAGGACAAGCAACATTTGGGAGGGGAGGACTGTAATATTTCCATTTTAGCACATAGCTAAATGGAATATTAAAGTTTTGTTTTTATCACCTAGCAGCTTAATAAATGGGTAAGGGAACCCATTCTTATTGAATACATGAAAAAAATCCCTCATAATGTGAAAGGGATCATCAGAGTAGCTTTATTTTTCACTCTCAAGTGTGGAAAGGGGAAAATGCATGAAGACAAGGTCAGGTTTGACCAAGTCAACAACACTTCAATAGGAGGAGTGGATCACTTTAGAAGACAATGCAGTGTGAATGAGGAAGAGGATATTTGGTGGAGGAAACCCTAATGAGTGGGACCCATGGAGAGAGAGCTTTCACTTGTTTAAAAGGAGGGCAAGGCAGCCACTGTTATTCATGAATTAGATTATTGATTTCATTGTTTATTCAAACATTGTACATTCTTTTGTTGTTTAGCAAGAATTTCCAGGGAATTCCTATTTAGGATTCCTTATCCTTCTTGAGAGGCTTCTTGAGGGATTTTTCTTCATGATCCACATCTCTTGGCTTAAAGCCAAAGCCACCTCCTTCAGTCACAGCGTTATTCCTGAAGAAGGATAACTTTGTGTTGCAGGGTGTTGCAGTGGAGACTCCACAACACCATTTCCTTGGCTCATCTTTCAGAGGAGGGAGCTTCTGTTCCTCTAAGAGGTTAGTGAGGGAGATTCCTGAGCTTATTGTAGATTATTGGCATTAGGACAAGCACTTCCCTTCACCAACAGCGCAGTCCCTTGTCTAGACTACATTATTTCTAAGTGCAATTGCAGTGGGGACTTGCTCCACTATTTTGGAGGGTGAGATCTTCAAGGATTGGATCAGCCTTTCACCTGAGAGATACTTTGGATGAGATTCAGCCATAATTTGCAGCATCATTAGCTATCTTCATCCATATCTATTTTCTGAGTTGCAAGTGCTGCCCAACAACTCCGACATTTCTACAGATTTTCCATTTTGTATGTATTTCATCCAATCCTTCTAAGGATTGTGTATTATTATTTCCAGGGGTTGAGATCTTGCTCCCCCATATATATCTGAGCCCTATATTTTTATATTCATGTATTGAAATTATTTTGCAGCAGTTATCCTTCATATACTGCATAGTCATAGCCATTGTTTCTTTCATGTAGCAGTATTTAGGCTGCATTGCCTAGCTTGAGAGGTCATTTTTCTCAAGATCTTGTATACATTTTTACTGCTATAATATAATGTAATGGTTATGTGGATCTTCCAGCATTCTTGGCATCAATTTTATTCACTGCTATTTCCAACACATGTTTATGAATTGTTGACCTCCACATTGGTAATATCTTGAGATATTCCGAATAGTGTAGCTATTCCAATTTTGGAATATTACAATGACTTTGACATCTGGCATGTCAAATAATGGAGCTATGAGATGACAGGAGCCTTATTACAAAGGCCAACAATGCTGTCACTTGGGAGCTTGGATTTGTTGATGGGGTGTTCCTACGATCACTTCACATATGATGCACTTGATGGACGAGTAGGAGATGAGAGTGATGGAGTAGTGGATGGAGACATATATTACCATGATATGATCTTCTTGACTTGGATTTTCAGGCATAAGAAGAAAGATCTTCATGCAGCACATGGTTCATTCCTCTTCATGGGAGTATGTCATACCACTATGGAGGGCTCATTCATGGATCTTATTATCATCTTGCTCTCAGTACATGGTAATAATTATGTTTTTGCATTTATTGATTATCTAGCACAACATTTTCATTCTCTTACCATTTCTATACAGTGCATTGCTCCACAAGAGTTCAAGCCTCTATTTGGGCTTCATGGTCATTTTTGGACCAACATCTATGATGGAGATAACCATTTCTTGTATGGATTTTGGCAAGTGTTTTATTATTTCCTATATGCTTAGTTGATATATAAATCCATTTACTATTTACCAGTAGATGTGATGACATTCACAACTAGCGAATTTTCAGGAGACAACTTGCCATGCTATTTTCTGAAACAACAGTTAGAAAAGTTGTGCTGTGACTACTTGGGAGACTGTTGGTACCTTCCAACACTATGTAAATCCTTCAGTACCTCTCTCATTTGGATCCCATATGATGATAATATCATATTCACTTTATATGGGGTGGTATGGGAAAGAACCAAAGAGTGGATCTTTGAAGATCCAACTGCCTTTTTTCTTCATGAAGGCAACATCATTGTAGCCCAAATTCAACAGCAGCTCTACACTTTCCATAAGTGGAGAGAGAGACAACGTGGGTTAGGCCATTTTTTCTACCATGTTTAGTTATGTAGCCCACCTTCATTGCAGGAGCCAAAGGTGGAGGATATGTTTCATGAGTTGCCGTGTTGGAGGGTGACTCACTTTTTATGGATGATAGCATGGGGATGGAGGCTTCACATGGGAATGATAGTTCCCAATATATTTCAGATTCCATGCCTCAAGAAGGCCTCTAGTTCACATACAGTTTATTCTATGGGTATTCCACTTGTTCATGAGGAGAGCCATTTGGATTTTTCACCAAAGGCATACTTATACACTTGGGAGGAGAAACTTGGAGACTTATTGATGAGACAACATCTTGTTCATTGGAGGAGCTTACCACATGAGGATGCTATAGGAGGAAGAGGAGAGGCTCTTTAGTTCTATCCTTGTGGTTGCTTGAGGAAAAGAAAATTTTTGGAGGGGAGGACTGTAATATTCCTAAATTAGCACACAACTAATTAGAATATTAAATTTTGATTTGCTCTTAGATAAAGGAATAAGAGGGTATGGAGACCCATAAATCTCCTTATTAGGAATAAAAGACACTCCTAGTGTGAATGGAGATAATCTAAAAGATGGATTGAAGACCCTTAGGTGTGAAAAGGGGTTGGAGCATGATGACTAGGTCAACTTTGACCAAATCAAACAACGTTATTATGGAGGAGTGGAATTTATGGTGGGGCAACGCAGTTTTGGAGGGAGATTGATTGCATGGAGGTGGTGACCTAATTGAGTGGGGACAAGGGTGAGGAATCTCATAACTTATAGAAGGAAGAGGACGGCAGCCATATGGGGTATGTTTTATATTATATTTTGATATGGTCTATTTAGACTTGTTGCTCTCTTCAACTATTTAGCTAAGATTGCAGTGTTGTTTAGCACAGGGTGTTCCCCAGCGGGAATCCCACCTCTTTCCTTGAGAGGCCTCTTGGAGGATTATTGCGCTACATTTCCACACTCAGGCTTAATTCCAAGCTATATCTTTCTTCATCAGCGCAGTTTCGACAGAGTATTATGTTGTGCTGCAGGGTGCAACAGTGGAGAATTATATTGGGTGACTTCATAGCTATTTTTTCAGTGGAGGAAGGTTTCCATCCATTGGAAGGCCTGTAAAGAAGCCCCTTGAGCTTTGTTGACATATTTGGCATCAAGCCAAGGAGTATTTATCCCCTACAATGCAGTTTCAGTCCAGATCTGCATTATTTTAGGGAGGAGTTGCAGGGGTGGTTGCAATGGTTGTTTTCAGAGGTGATTTCTTCAGTGGAGGAGCCATATTTTCATCCGGAGGATATATTGGAGAAGATTTGTAGGTTTCTGCATCAGCTTCAACCATGTCTTCTCATTTCTATTGTTGTAGCATACCTTCAGCCCTTGAGCTGTAGCTTACATTTGCACATTGTGTGCATTTTCCGGAAACCCTCTTGGGTTGCCTTGGAAAGCTGATCTAGTGCCCAGATATGTATGTGTAGTATCTATTGTGTCCTATATCAGTATTTTTATATCATTGTATGATCTCCAGTTGTATTTATGCTTAATATGACTGCGTTTTAGCAGCTCTCTGGCATTTTGAATTTGTAGCAGCAACTCATATTTGGGATTGATTTTTTGAGGGAGGCTTGTTTCTTCATTGATATGATTTATGCCCCACTATTTTGTATTGTTTTGTTGTTATTATACATAATTTTATGGCTCCATATTGGTCTCCATTGTTTATGTGTTGATTTACACTGCTATTTCCAGTTTTGTGTTCATTTATTGCTACTTCCCCATTTGGGAATATTACACACTCTTAGACAATTGCGACCCACAAGGAAGTACGCTCTCATTGGAGAGAGTTCAGTGGGGGGAAGTCAATGGTTGGGAACACATGGGAAATTGAGAGTACCTTAGACAAAAGAGGAGAAGACGATCACATTTTGGTATTCTTGATCATTTGAACAAACTCTTAGACTAGCACACTTAAGTCGGAGGCTGAGTCTGCAAGTCACCCCTTTCTTCAGTCGACTTCGAGTGCCAAACAAAGGAGGGAGTCTCATCCATTTTAGGTTGATTTGGGAGCATAATATTTTGAATTGGGTCCAGCATCATTAGGAGCTACATAGGCACTACGTAGTCTTAGCTAGTGTCACAGGTGGGGGTTGAGGAGCGAAGCTATTTTGGGGTTGAAACTTGTGGGGACGCATGGGAGGAAGGTTTCTTGGTGATTGGTGGCATTTTGGGTGCATTTGACAGTAGAATATATAGGTGGTTCGAAATACCCAGTAGTGGAGCCATTGAGGGAAATTAAGCTAAAATTCCAAGGTCAGCCATACGTCGATTCCTTTGTGGGTTTTTGTGGGTATTTGGTGGAGAGAAGGGGGTTAATTTCCCAAAAAAAATTGAGCACTTGAGGAGGCCTTAGCAGCTATTCACATCCATCGCCACATTTTCTAGGCAATTTAGCACATAGCTAGGAGAGAGAAGTAGCAGACTTGAGGGGGACTTCATCTTATTCACTTGGGCTTTGCTAGCTTGCCTTGGGCAAGCCTAGGTGCACACTTTCCAGCACCACATTGTACCCTCATTTATTTTTAATAAAATGGCTCACAAACTCAAATTTTTTCTCAAACTCATGGTCCAATTTGGGTGTGTGATTTTTGTGGGTTTTATGTCTATGCATGCTTTCTTTATTACTCTAAAATTTCCCTAGGGATATTACATGGACAAAAAAAAAGTCTTATGTAATAAATCTCAGTAGACTCATGAAAAGTTAAAGAAAATGATGTGTATAAATTATGGACCATGTGTTAAGGCTTTCAACCCAAAATCTCATAGGTACTATCTTTTACATCATGACATAGGTAAATTTGTAATCTCACAGGTACTGTGTGCTATCACATAGCATAATTAAATATGTGACTTAAGAGTGAATCCATAAGATACAATTACACAATTTCTGAAGACAAAAAACACATATGAAGTGAAACACAAAGGAAAAACACATACTACATATCCCAATTCTTGGAATCACCAAAAATTCTTCATTAATATTCAAGAATGAAATACATCTCATAGGCCCAAAATTGCAATATTTGTAGAACAATTATATCCTCTATTACAAAAAAATCAAACTCCTACTATTGAGTTCCTTTTCCTTTTGATAGGGAGAGAGTTCAAACAAATACTTACAAAGTTAATATCTTGAATGCTACAACTTTGTGAAATTCCTAGTTGTTTAAGAATGAAAATGGCCTAGTTTCCCTTATGATTACCTAGCAGATATTGATTCCTTCTTGAAATGAAATATTTACAAAACATGAAAAAATGAGGCATCATAATTTACACAAAAAAATATCTCCATTTTTTATTCCCCCGATTTCCTAAGGTGGAATCAAGTTCCACTATCTGTGTTCATGGTGGGTTGATGATCTACCCACACCTATACCATTTTACTCCTCCCATGATCACCTGCCATTAAAACTGCCCGAGTGTACCTTTGCATGGCTCTCCATTCTAGTTTTTCATCTAAATAGGCCACTACTACCTAATTAACCACTAAGAATGGGCATCTAGGTGATCTCCATACTGAGAGTTAATTCTCATTCACACTGCACAAATATCAAAATATATGCTCAGAATGGCTTCTATGAAATGATGACTTTGTTCTTCATTTAATCCTCTATAGCGTGCACGCAATATTGTGAATGTCTTACTTCTCAGTACAAGACATGCTCGATGCTATTCTCTGCAAATCATGGTCCTCCTCTCCTCGACCTAGCTATCTCTGTAGTCACCATTAATCCTGTGGCTCCAACCTTTTTCACACATTTACTTAGCTTCCAACCCACTCATCCTCACTCTCTGTACAGCAGTATCAGAGCCCTCATATCTCACAAATTTTATTAAAGAGATGCTACGATATTACCCTATTCTGATTGGTCATTATCCCTGTATTTTCTCAACCCATTATTAGATTTCCTCCATTGGACTGGGCATTGTGATCGGTGTTCAGGGTCCTTTTGGGGGCCTATCTCTTTTTGTTATCTCTCTCCTCCCTTGGTTATTTTAACTTATGACCAATCGCCAACACCTACATTAGAGCTCCCTAAGCATCGTAACATTTTCAAATATGCATTTATGTAGAACTTATGAGATCTCGATCCTCCAATATACTCCATATCACTTAGGTGCTAGGCCTTCTCTATGCCCTTGGTTATTTGGGTTCTCATGACCAAAAATCACTCAACATCAGAGTCTCTTTCATTGAAATTTTTTCAAAAATAAATTGCACAAGAGTTATGAGATCTCGACTTCTGATATACCGAGCTTCGAGATGACATCATATTGATGTCATCATCTCCACGTGGCACCTCCTTAGTGGTAACACATGTCACATGGATTTTTCCCATTAGGTCACCCAAAAATGTCGAAACTGGCTACCACATGTCCTCCATAATTCCATGTCATGCTGATGTCATCTTCCTCATCAGCTTCTTAGGGCCAATCACCTACTACCATTTGTTCTATCAGAGCAGAGAGAAAGGGTCTCTGGTTCTTCATTTTTTCGAACAAATCCATTTGTAAATCCTTTTCCTCGTAACCCTCGACACTTTAAAAATAAATCAATTTATAAGGACTTATGAAACTTTGAGGTTCTGATGGTCTCAACCTTCTGAGGTTCCAGTCGGCTCCGAGGTTTTGATATGCTACCTGGCAGTCCTTTCAATATAAGGTCTAGATGTTCTAAGCCTTCTCTAATATCCAGCATTTTGAGAATCGGCTCCCGATGGTCGATCTACTCCTTTTCAACTTTTGGCTTTCAGCTTATGAATTTCAACTTCCCTTTTGGCTTCCCCTTAGTCAAACTAGATTACACACGTCCTTCTTTGTACCGAGGATGAGAAATATGACCATTTGATACAAATACAAGACGGTACGACATATAAAAATAGGGTTTATGGCAAAATATCTAACACTCACCCTACTAATAAATTGAGACTAAATTTCAAATCTATAATGAACCCTAAGATGAGAGAAACAATTATTATCACTGATGCAGAAGAGAAGACTATGCAGACTTCAAAGAGGAGAATGAGACATAGGAAAATATAGAATGTTGAAAAGAAGAAAGAAAAAACCCTGAAATCTGAAAAAAGTCCACAAAAAACTACAATAAGGGTGACAAGGAGTCAGAAAAAGCTAGACATCCTTTCTCAGGCTACCAAATACATAGAGAAATGACCAGTTGACTTCAGGGGCAAAGTTTTACATTAACCCTAGTTTTGTTGCAACAAACCCTAATGGTTTCTCAACATTTTAGCTTACTAAGTTTAATCTTTAAGAAGTAAATTATTTTTTAATATACTATGGTAAAATATCATAGGCTTTTGTGGATAAGGGAGTACAAATCAACATGAGAAAAGAAATCATTGAAGGAAGCAGACAATTACACAATTTTGGCATTATTTATAGGTTCATGCATCAGTTGGATACAAGGAAGGAATATGAGTTTTGCCTCAGGATAACAATCTTGTAAACTAGTAAATAGTTCCAAATCCTATTTTGCAGCAGTGACTTCACTATTGTTTTAGGACAGAAGTGTAACCATCTTGTACTCTGTTTTGACCAATGATTATGTTCCAGATTAGAGATCCAAGTAGCTAATATGATAAGGTTATTATGATTTTTTCAATTAAACTCTCAAATTATGTAAATGTTTTGTAATTATTTCTACCATACTTTAACGAGGTTATCTAAATTCTATTTCCCTATGTATTACATGAAAAATATGGAGAAAGGGTTCATTTTTAAAAAAAGGAATAGTCATTGTTTTTTTTTATACTTTATTCATTTTAGTTTTCCAAGATCAGTATATTCTGACCAGTGATATAGAGATTCATGTGATAGTAAGTCTTAGTATGTATTCTTTGTATTTTTTACATTTTCTTCTTCTATAATCTCATGAAAATGTATGTCTTATGAGTATTTGAATAAGAATAATTTCTTCAAAATCAATCTCTGTTTTAATGCTCTAAGTTGAGATTTTCAAATTTTCTCATTTTGATCCTCTAAAGCTACTATAGGATTCACTGCGTATCCCCTATTGTCGTGGATTTTTCTCATACTTTCTCCATCCATCTACAAAAATGAAAAAGGTATAGGATCTGCTATCCACCTTGCCTTTAGCAATCCTAATCAGACAACCAGTTATCTTGGTAAATTAAGCTAAAACTTAGTTATTTGACTCCATCACCCAATGAAATATTTTCTTCAAGCCCAACCAAACCTACATTTCACAACATATCTAAATATCTATCCATTGTGTAAAGGTCAGAGATAGCCCTCTCTATAATGAATGGGCTAGCCTTAAAGTTAAAAGTTGGAGTGAATATATTACCTTGGAAACTTTTATCCCACAACTAAGAGAAATTTTTTGAGTGATAATAGTTCCAACCTTCCTCTTGTGCTCCTTGCTTCCCTTGCTTGTTCCTCCTTGTGTCCAAGTTTTGTCCAAGTTTTTTCCAAGTTCTCTCCAGGTGCTCTCTTCTTTTGTTTTAGTGTTATCTCTCTCATTTTCCCTATCTTTTCCACAAAGAGAATGTTAGAATGATATCCCTCTAATTAAATTTCATTTTCCTTCATTTTTCCTTGCATGTGTATTATTTTACTATTTTCTCCTTTTCTTGTCTCTTCCTCCTCCCTACCTGTTGAAGTGGAATTTCTTCCATTTTATTTTATTTCTTTTTCACCTTGCCACATTTCCTTGCTAGCCTATGATAAATAATTTTCCATTTATTTCATATTTCTTCTTTCCAATTTCCATATCCAATAAATAAATAATTAACCACCATTAGATCCAAATATAATGCTTTTACCCTCATTAAACTTGGAGTATTTGTCCCCTCCCCCTTGGGGAAACACCATCCTCGGTGTTCTATGATACTTATAACCAAACGAAACTGCTAAAAACATGGAAACATACTGCTTGTGGATATTTTTAAACATAACTTGATGCAATATTTACAATTATATTCTTCTTATTAGAGCTTTATAAGCACAACTCGATATAGTATTTAAAAGTACACACACACACACACACATTTGTACATATACCAAATCAAATTTTCTTCAACTAAAAAATAATGAAGGATATAATTCCAACATTTGATCACCCATCTTCCATGTAGGTTCATCGGGCCTAAATTGCTTCTACTACACTTTAACTTGGTATATTTCTCGATTCTAAAGCATGAGCTTCTTTCGTTGTAGGATGCATTGAGGCTCTGGCTAGAACTCTCCTAGTGGTTCCACCTACAATACAGACCAATAAATCACATGTTTAACATCACATACATATATTTTAAGCAAAGAAACATGAAATACATCATGGATATTGATTGATGGAGGAAAACCATTTTTGCAGGCCACTGGTCCAATCCTCTTAAGGATCTCAAAAATCCCACTATATAGAGGTTCCAACATGTCACATGATCCAATATTAAAGAAGATATCCTTGGGATTCATATGTGAGTACACATGCTCCCCAACATGAAAATACTTGAATACTCTACATTGATTCACATAGCTCTTATGCCTATCCTATGTTGCCTTCAAATTATTTCTAATAACCTGCATCTCCTGCTCTATCTCTCTCAACATATCCAATCCAATAAACAACCTGCTCAATCGATCACTCTAGTTGATAGGAGTATTACAACTCCTCCCATAGATATCTTCAAATTGACTCATCTTCAAGGATTATTGATTCCCATTGTTATAAGAAATATATGCCAGTGGAATATACTCCTTCCACTTCCTTTGTTGGTGCATGACATGCATCCTCAACATATCCTCAAGGATCTTGTTAATCATATCTATCTTTCCATATTTCTATAGATGATAAGTTGTACTAAAGGCTAGTTTTGTACCCAAGCCTTCAAACAAATCCTTCCAAAACTTGGAAGTTAACTTGGAATATCTATCTGATATAATCCTCTTAGGAACCCCATGCAACCTCACTCTCTCCTTAATGAATATCAAAGCCACTTTGCTACTTGAATTAGTAGACTTTCCTATAATAAATTAATCTACCTTACTCAACCTATCAACCACAACCATTATGGAGTCATGCTACCATGATTTCCTTGGAAATCTTGTAATGAAATCCATGGAAATGACCTCCCATTTCCATTTTGAAATCTTCATAGGCTACAACAAACTAGTTGGATGCTTGCATTCATATTTCACTTGTTGAAAGTCTCAGCACTTAGCAACAAACTTAGCCACTCTTTCTTCAAATTAGGATAATATTAGAATTTCTTTATAGTTTTCAAGATCTTCTGGTATGTTGGATGGCTTGAATATTGCTTGACATGAAACTCTCTCAAAATAATTTTCTTCAATTCACTATTCTTAAGCACATATATCATGCTCATGAATCTAACCAATCCATCTTCTATGAGGTGATACTCCCCATCCTTTTCACCTTGTTGAAATCTCTACTTCAACTACTAGTACCTCTCATATTGATTTCCTACACCAAGATCCACTCCTGAAAATTTGTTCCATAAGATCTCACAGCTGAAATATGATTCACCAATACTCTCTTACTAAGAGAATTTTTAACCTAGTTCCCTTTGCCTTTGATGTAACTAATCTCAAATTCAATCTTACTGAGCGTATCCAACCATATAGCTTGCCTTACATTGAAATTAGGTTAGTAAAACAAGTACCTCAATCCACTATGATAACTCATAAAAATGAACCTCTTTCCAAGGAGGTAATGTCTCAACATATTCAATGCATGAATGATAGTTTCCAACTCAAAATCATGGGTCACATAATTCTGCTCGTACTCATTCAGATTCCATTATTCATAACCAACCACTTTCCCTTCCTATAGCAGGACTCCTCCAAGCCCTTCCTTGCAAGCATTTTTAAAAATCACAAAGTTCTTTTCAGGGTCTACAATCCTCAAAACTAAAGCATTGGTAAGAAACTTCTTCAAATAATCAAAACTAGATGCACACCCAACCGTCCATTCAAACTTTTTTCCTTTCCTTTTCAAATATGTGATAGTATAGCCAATATTGGAGAAATTCCTATTGAACCTCCTGTAATAGCATGCTAGTCCCATGAATGATCTAACCTCATCCACATTCTTCAGGTTTGACCACTCCATGATATCCTTAATCTTTATCAGATCCATAGTTATCCCCTCCTTGGAACAACATGTCCCAAGTAATGAATCTAAGACTAAAATAAGGTACACTTTTTGAGCTTGGAATACAACTTATTCTCTCTCAAAAATCTCAATATTGTTGTTAGATGCGCAACACACTCTTCCTCATCCTTTTAATATACCAATATATCATCAAAAAATACCATCACAAACTTATCCAGGTAAGGATGCAACACATTCTTCATCATACACATGAAGGTGGTTGGAGCATTGGTAAGACCAAAAGGAACCACCACAAACTCAGTGTCCATACCTTGTACGAAATTTTGTCTTAGATATGTCTTCTTCTTTGACGCACACCTGATGATATCCTGATATCGGATCAATCTTTGAAAATATTTTTGGTCCCTTTAAATGATCAAAAAAATCATCAATATGAGGCAATGGATACCTATTATTGATGGTCCCCTTTTTCAGTTGGATGTAATAAATATACAATCTGAGAGTATTGTCCTTCTTCCTTACAAAAAACACGGGTGCACCCCAAGGAGACACACTTGGCCTTATGTATACCTTATCAAACATCTCTTTAGGCTGTAATTTCAGTCCCACGAACTCAGGCATGCATACCCTATAAGGTTCCTTAGATGTTGGTGTTTCTCCTAGCATCAACTCAATAGAGAAATCCACTTCCCTATGAGGAGGTAGCTTTGGAATATATGCAGGAAACATATCCAGAAATTGTTGTAAGATAGGATACATGCTCAGGACTTCACCATCCTCATCATACTTCCCTTTATCACTGGAAACATGAACTGCGAATAATAAACATCCTTTCCTACGATTGTGCTTAGATTGCATGGTTGTAACCATCCTTACTAATGTACGCTTCTTCTTTCCTTGCGAGACTTTATTTTCTCCATATTCATCTAGACACTCAATGGCATTCTCATAGTAATCTACCTTATCCTTGTGAATAAACAACCAATCCATGCCCAAAATCATGTTATATGCACCCAAAGGAAGAAAATTAAAATTTTTTGATGTAGGCATGTCATTAAGCTCAAATGCACAAAAATTCACCCAATGATCAACTCTTCTCTTAGTCGTTATATCCAAATGCACCAACCAAGGTTCTACATGCACTTCCTTATCCAAACGACATTGATCCACCAGTTCAAGACTAATATATCTATAATTTGATCTAGGATCAATCAAAATAGAAATGACTTGATCATAGAGCTTACCTTCCATCTAGATAATGGATGTATCGTGTTTTTTCTACCTATTATCAACTTCTACATAGATCCGAGGAATGTTTTGACCTACGTCCCCAACTGTCTGCACTTAGTGAGCACCATATATCTTAGGCCTACTACCCAAGGATAATATCTCTTGTGGTGGTATCCATCACAAGTTCAACACTTCAAAGGATCTTTTCCATTTCCTTTATTATGTTGCTCCATAGAATAAGACCCATGTCCTCTCTCAGTTTATGAGGAGCCATATTCTCCTTCTCACATGCATCCTAGGATCTTCCTCACTTCTTGGGCCATTTTTATTTACTCTTCTCTTTACCCTTCCAATCACGCTTTAACTCAAGATTGCACTTTGACTGTTCATAGCAATGCTTCAACTTCCTGATGGCTTCCTCCAATGACTAAGGCTCATCAAACTCAATATGGTCTTTGAATGCTAATGGATTTCCATTCATGAACCTTTTGATCTTTGATTTCTCATCCTTGAGATATGGCACATATCTCAATAGCTCTATAAATCTAATTGTATATTCTTCATCTAACATGGAACCCATCCTCAACTTATAGAATTCCTTGGAATTTCCACCATAATACCTCTTATATAGGCACTTTAGATTCAAATTATTCCCAAGTTAGCTCCTCTTCCCCGTTTCCCCTAGAATGCTTGACATCTTTCCACCAGATGTTTGTTTTTCCTTTGGGACTAAAGTTATCTATCTTGGCTTTCATATTCTCTGAGTAATTATGAAGTCTAAAAATTTTCCTCGTTCCAAGTAGCCATGCTTCTACATCTTCTAACTTATTCATCTCACCATCAAAATTAGGAGGATTGGATTTCTTGAATTCTTCTCGCAAATACCCTTTCTCACTTCTCCTATAATGATGGTTGTGGTGATGTACAAGCTCTCCTCTCAGGTGTATTCAATAGTTTTCCACTCTTTATTGTATCGTCCTCTCCTCTCAGGGGTATTCAACAGTTTTCCACTCTTTATTGTATCATCCCTATCCATTTTGTACCTTGTATAAGATTGAATTCCATATGCATGATTATTCTTTTATTCTTGCCTATCTCTATTATTGGTACCTAGCTATCCATGCTTCTATAAATATGAAATGATTTAAAGGATAATTATATTTACCTCAACTTGATTCTCTTGAGCTTTTGCAGCCCTTTCATGGGCCTCAATAAACTATACCTTATCTGCTTTAGAACTTATGATCTCTTCCCTCATACTTCTTAATGTATTTTTCAGATCAAGAGGTCCCTCATCTCCCTGTTTTTCAATTGATTTATCTCTTCCCACTAATTTCTCTTGCAGTATGTATGAATATTCATATGAACTGTAATCCACAATTCTTCTCTTCATCTCTAGGCCTTCTATTTTCTTGGAAGATATCATTGTTAGATAAAATAAAAGGAATAATCAAAAGAATTACCTCAACTTATTTTCAGTGAGCCTATTGGATTTGTTGAGGTCAATCCATATTAGCATGATACATAATAATAATATCAAGAACATATCAGTACATGCATGAATCAAGATACTAGAACAATTTTAACACTAAAATAATTGCCATGCATGGATGATAAACATATAAACATATGTTGTGAACCTACTCTATTACCACTCTGTAACACCCCACCCCTCATTTACCCACTTTTACTTACTAGAGTAAATGTGAGTTGAGAGTTACTATGCATGACCCAAATTACAAGGTTCAATTATGGAAATGGAGCTTATCTTTCCAACTCGTACAAAATTTAATATAGCACTCAGGGACATATGAACACACACTTGATAGCATGATCCCACTGGTGTCCATCCCCCTAATATCATACCACTTCTTAACCTCATTTACATCCCATCTTCATGCATATAAGCTTGCAAGTGCTGCCAGAGGGATCCATCTGCATGCACAACCCATCCTCTGTGTGGCTACAACGAATTTTTTCTTAGTTAAGATAATGTGACCACAGACTCTATTATGGATTTTTAGGGCTATCCTACAAGCCAGCTGCCCAGATATATCTATAACTTTCCAAAACTCTATCAATGATAAGTCCAAGTATGCATATTCTATTCTTAGGCTCGGATATTACCCAATATTTCCCAACACATACGAACCATTTATATAAACACATGGTGAAAATGGTACTTGTGGGTCATGAATGCATAATTGTTCAATTTTTTATTAGTTTTACCAGATGTTCGTCAAGAGGCTTACTGCCCTCTCAAGCTAGCTACAAAAAACACTTATTAGTTCATGCATTCATATAAATTGTTCAAAATCCTATCAAACCATGAGCAAGATCAATAACAAGAGCATATCATATCATAATTAAGTATAACATGCATGTAACCAAAATTTAACCAAAATGAAGCTATGAAAAACCATTCATATAACCACAGACTAAACTAGAATTTTTTTCATTGATATCTTTAAATAATAACACAAAATGACATATTCATAGTGCTAACCAAGTCAATTACTTCCACCTACTACCCGATCATAGATTGGGCTCAACCAAATATATCTTCTATCCAATCACCCTCGTGCCATATACAAAGCATGAATTTGGGATCACATGGGATAAACCAAAACATAACAAAAAAAGGGAATCTAAGGGAAACCAACTCTACCCTCATACCACAGTGATTTCACCAGATACCGGGTCCAAAAATCACCAAAACAATACAAGCTTGGATGCCTCATAATTTATTCACCATACCCAGAGAAATTTTCTTGTCTCCAGTGACCTATTAAGAGCTTCCTAGAGTAAAAATCTCCACCCTCAACCCTTGGAATTTTCCTGAGACCACCTCAACCAGGATCCAAAATCCACCAGAAATTCAAAGCTTAACAAAAAAAGGAACCCACTACATCATGGATATCCATGAAATGGCATAGGCAAGGTTGTAAATCATTTTCAATCCAGGAAAATATCCATGCCAATAACAGAAAATGACCAATAATCCAATGCATGAACCATGCATTCAAATCCCAGCATGATAAATCACATATGCACATTGTTACCTACAAAATTCCTCCTACTCGTTGTTGTTCCAACCTTCCTTTTGTGCTCCTTTCTTCCCTTTCTTGTTCCTCCTTGTGTCCAAGTGTTGTCTAGGTTCTCTCCAAGTGCTCTCTCCTTTTGTTGTAGTGTTCTCCTTCTCATTTTTCCTCTCTTTTCACAAAAGAGAATGCTAGAATGATGTCTCTCTAATTTATTTTATTTTTCCTCCATTTTTCCTTGCATGCATACTCTTTTGCTATTTTCTCATTTTCTTGTCTCTTCCTTTTCCCCACCCGCTGAAGTGGAATTTCTTCCACTTTATTTTATTCCTTTTGCACCTTGACACATGTCCTTTCTAGATTGTAATAAATAATATTCCATTTATTTCCTTTTGTCTCTTGTCAATGGCAATACCAATTTCCATAGGCAATAGATAAATAATTAACCACAAGTAGATCCCAAGATAATGTTTTCCCCCTCATTCAACTTGGAATATGTATCCCATGACCTTGGTTTGATCTATTTATATGGAAACTTAACCCGGGGTTGTTGCAGGGGTGGTGCCCATTTGGGTGTACGAGGGCATGAAGTCAGATTTACCCACAAGTCATATTTCATATGATTATTCAGAGTGGGATCCATAGGAAGGTTTAATGGTTCAAGGATGGATTACCTCATGAGTGAAGGATGTATCAGGGATTTAGGAAATTTGGGGGTCAGGGCATGATGAAAACTTGTGTAGCCCTAGATGTGGGCCATGGCCACATTCCTTAAATTCTTGGCCTCGAGATTTTGAAGCCCGAGGGTTTGAGGAAGATGCCACTTGAGAATTTTTGTGTGCAGCCAATTTTCCTGAGGACCATATATAATGTAAAAATGCTGCAAAATACAAATGATCAGGCCCTATGGGACATATGAGGTAGGCTAAGGTGGAAAACACCATGATTACTTGGCTATAGCCACATGTACACCAGCATGGATATTGTGAGTGACATGGCAGCATATTGTTGATGTGGAAAGGGTTAATTGGTCAAGTGATCTGAAAATCGATCTTCCTCTGACACATTGCAAGTTTTGATAAATTCAGGTCTTGAAATGATCACTTAGATCATAACTTATTCAAAAAATGAATAGGTAATTTTTAAATGAACTTAAAGATGAAAAAAAATCATATGAAACCCAACATTATGAAAATGAAGAAGATAAGAACCAAGTGATAACAGATTTCACCCAATGTGGACTACGTCTCTGAGCCCTGCACCAATGTCTAGGCCCCTTTATTGATCTCAGCAAAAAAAATAGTACATTACAAATCTTTGACTCATAGAGAAATCTAATTCACAAGTTCACTCCCTTTAGCAAAGAAATAATGGTAGAAAAATAAAAGGACTCTCTCTCACTAAATGTGGCAACACGTCCTCGTACTCATTCTACGATCAAGAAGCAAAAATCCAACTACTTGATAATGAAGTTTCAAAATGGTCTTTCCCAAAATAAAACTAATAATAGACTTAAAATGGGTTCTCTATTGAAGAAACTGATGTTGCAAATGCATCCAGAAGGTTTGAAAACCCCTGTATAGGCTCTTTCTGTGCTAAAAAAGGTCTCCATATGGCCTCAAAATCCAAACACAATATGTGTCTGCAATACAATTTTTTGGCTATACAAATTCTTCAACATACAATTCTCAAATCACAAAAACAATACTGCCAATCCATAACACCCAAAAATCCCTTTCTAGGGTCTTCTCGGGCTCAAAAAGGCTGAAAATGGCCAAGATAGGCCTCCTTGCTCCTTTCTCTACTATTTGTCCTGCAAATGACAAAACAAACCAGGCAATGAAACTCGCCTTTGGCAGAAATTACAGGCATAAATTTCGCTTGGTATCTGATCAAGAGATCAAGTCTCTTGAAGAAAAATGCTTAAAAATGAAGTTGCTCAGAATTGCTCCGAAATAGATCGACTGGAAATTTCTCGTCAAAACGATCCCAGCGCCGCGAACGGCACTCAAATCCGATGCCGTATGCAGAAGTTATTCAAGTTTGAAGATTTCTCAATTTCCATTAAAAATGCCAAAATTTGACTTTGTGGAAAATTTTATTAAAAAAAGAATATTCCACATTTTGGGAATATTTCGTGAAAATTCCACATTATTTGGGAATATTCCGTTGCGCCCAATGAGAAGGCGCTTACTGTACAGTCTTGAGGCCGCCACGTGGGCCCCAAAGTGGAATGGAAATGGCGTGCTTAAAATTTGTATATGGTCGCTTGCAGACCGAACCGTGGGAATGGGCGGGTCATAACCAAGCGACTTAACCATTGACCACCATTTTATTGTTGTTTTATATTACAAACGGGCATATATTTATGGTATGTGGATGTTTAAGGCCCGAAAAGGGCCAGCCTCTCGCATAAAACCTGTGTCCGAGAATCCAAAGACGAAAAATGCAAAACAGTTGGCGCGCATAGAAACCGGCGGATTAACACATTTGTTATGTGACATGGTGTTTAATTAAAAAACATTTGTATTCAATGCAAACCGTTTGCAAAACCTCCGACGCATATAAACGCGGAGAGAACCAACCTTAACATTTATTGCCAAACAGTTTAACCGCGCGGATAAATTGGCGGCCTCCGCCCATTTTGGCGCCACCTCCTCATTTGGTGGCCTTATCTACAGTTTCTCCACAATTAGTGGAGTTTCTCAAGGTGTAACTGGCAGTTTAGTAAATGTGGCATAACTTCTGCTAGGAGAGGTCTTTGAAGACGATTTTTTTTTTTATTTTGGGTGGAGAGATCATTCTGGAGCTGTTGGAGGTGTCTGCAGAGCCATCAGGGCATTCTATCTGCGAATTTTACAGCGCTTTTGACAGTGGAGCCATCAGGGCCAAAGGGAAAGAGTGCTGCATTGGGCTACCTTCCTCCAATGGAGGTGAATTTGTAGTCTTTTTATATTGATTTGGATCTTCTGAGTCTGTTTTAGCAGTCTATTTTTCCATTAGAGGAGTTTATACAGATGTAATTTCATTTGAAGCATTTAATCAAAAGAGGACTGAGCCTAATTAGAGGCTTTTGGACCAGCGGAGGTAGCCCAAGAGAGGGATGAACCGCTTAAACAAATATCTGCTGTTCATCTGTGTATTTTGGCTGTTTATTTCCAGATTCTGATAGTTTAAAACGATAGGTACTATAGCTTATTCTTTTTCATTCAGGTTTCTCAGTAATCAGGCTTTATTGCTTCCTGCTGTCCGGCTCCCACTCATTGCAATTCTCTCTTGCCTTATTTACCTGCATGAATCAATGTTACTTTGAATTTTAAAACAAAACTCTTTCAGCCATTCCGTCTTTATATTTACTATCTTTCTGAAGTCATGTAGAGAGGGGGCCGGGTAGCCTCACAGTTCATCCTTTCCTTGAAAGGTGAAACATCAGATTGAATGGATAAATAGTTTGTTCTCACGATTTCAGATCAGGTTGGTATCGGAGCTCAAGGTTTTTCTTAAGAGATTGTGAAATTTGTGCAAGTTAATTGTGTGGTTCTGCAAATCTTGATGCTTACTAGGCTGAAACTGCAAAGAGGGGAAGGTCAACTGGTTAGAGAACAAGTTAATCCTCAACCAAGGAGGGCTAGAGTGCCATTACATCCACCTTTCATTTCATCCTCCATAGCCTTAGAATCAGCCACAAGCATGTCATCCAGAGAGGGAGAAGTACATGAGGAAATGGATCCCAAGGAAGAAGAAAGAGTCTTTAGAAAAGCTTTCTTGGATTTGACTGAGATGGTTAGAATCCTATACCAGGAGAGAAATGATAGAATTGCTGGAGAAGGGTCTAGAAACCAAAGAGAAGAAGGAGGTTCTTCAGGAGGAAAGAAAGATAAAGATGAGTCTAAGAAAGGGAATGGAGGAAATGGTGATCCTTCATCTCCATCGTCATCCTCTTCCTCCACATCATCCTCTTCTACTTCTGTTAATCAGTCACATAAAACAAAAACCTTTTTTAAAAATCCTTTGTTGAAGCTTGATGTGAAGTTTGAGTTGCCAATGTTTAATGGTGATGTTAATGCAGAGAAATTGGATAATTGGATAAGACAGCTGGAAGTCTATCTAAGAATCCAGAATTTACATGATGATGATATTAAAATTCAATTAGCCTCTTTGAGAATGGATGGAGCAGCTTTGGTTTGGTGGGAAGCCAAGACTAGAGAGGAGATTAAAAGGTATGGTAAGATAACTCTAACATGGAATGAGTTTATTACAGCCATTAAGAAACAATTTTATCCTCTTGCTCATATTCAGAAAGCCATCATGAATTGGCAAAATTTTAGGCAACTTAAAGGTCAAAATGTGCAAGATTATACCCAAGAGTTTAGAAGGAGAGCACTTCTACTTGGAGTAGACTTACAAAGTCAAGATACCTTGTTGAAATACATAGGTGGTTTGCACAATTATCTGCAACATACTATCCTAATGTTTAATCCTACCAGCTTAGATGAAGTCTGTGTGCAGGCTACACATTTAGAAGCTAGAGGAAAGAATATTTTTGATGAGGATAGTAATTTTCAAAACAAAGGAAAGAAAAGAGTTGCTAATTCAAGAAAGGACAAAGGAAAGTTCTTTTGCAAGAACTGTTCGAAGACTAGTCATGATGAAGATCATTGTTGGAAGCTTCATCCTGAACTGAAACCAGAAAAATTCAAGAACAAAAACAAGACCAAAGAAAAGGAGAAAATTGTTGCAACAGTTGAGCAAGACTTAGGGTCAGACTCAGGAGACGAGACAAAAATCATAGGCATGGTTTTAAAGAACACTAAGGGGAAAGAAGTGGTGCAAGACACAATTCCTAGTTCTAGCTCTTTGAATTGTCACAAAGATACTCATGATGAAAAGAGGAGAATAGAGCTTTTCCATGTGAGGGTAATTTCTCACCATACCAAAATTGACACACTATTTGACAGTGGGTCACAAGCTAATCTTATTTCTGAAGATTTGGTCAAGCAGCTGAAACTTGAGACCATTCCACATCCGAAGCCTTATCCACTTGGATGGATTTGCAAGGATGCCAATTTGCAGGTTTCAAGGAAGTGCATATTGCGTTTTGCAATAACTGCACACTTTATTGACACAGTGGAACTTGATGTGGTGCCGCTTGATATCTCAGGTATGGTTTTGGGAAGTCCTTATTTGTTTGACAGGAAGGCCATCTTTCATCGCCATGAAAACAAGTATCACTTGTTCAAAGATGGTAAAGAGTACATTGTGAGAGCTCACAAGAAGAAGATGGAATCTTCTTTACTCCATGCAGGTCAATTGAAAAGATTGGTTAATGCAAGTCAAAGTCTAACTTTGTTGATGTTGAAACGACCAGATTTTGAGCATTTGCCATCTTATGATGTTGCTAATAATTTGTCTCAGTTTGATAACAGTTCGTCTTTGAAAGAAGATAATGTTGTGTTGCACGAATTACCTTTTGGGTCAGCCAATGCAGAAAATGAAGTGTCAAAGAAAAGCAGTGCAAGCAAGAAGGACACAAAATTCAGCATGGGAAAAAGTTGGTTTCAGAATGGTACAATTCGCCATGGGAACAGTTTGCAAGGTGAAGGTTGTTTTAAGTCTTTCTGGAAGTTTGATCAATGTAGAGAAAGTTTATTTTCTGCAAAGTACAATTGCTGTTCTGCAAATTTTAATCATTTGCATCATGACTCAGTCAATCTTAGCAATGGTAGATCAGTTGATTCCAGAGACAGGTTGTCATTTTCTCAAAAGCTTCAGTTGATGAAATCGGGTAGATTTCAGTTGTTCAAGGGTGGAAGAGTGGAGAATCAGTCTCCACATCATCAGTTTCAGTAATCAGAAAGCTTTTGAGGGTCCAAAAGCTTCCCATTTGGGAGGTGTGATCAGGAGATCAAGTCTCTTGAAGAAAAATGCTTAAAAATTAAGTTGCTCAAAATTGCTCCGAAATAGATCGACTGGAAAGTGCTCATCAAAACGATCCCAACGCCGCAAACGGCACTCAAATCCGATGCCGTATGCAGAAGTTATTCAAGTTTGAAGATTTCTCAATTTCCATTAAAAATGCCAAAATTTGACTTTGTGGAAAATTTTATTAAAAAAAGAATATTCCACAGAATATTCTGGGAATATTCCGTGGAATATTCCGCAGAATATTCTGGGGAATATTCCGTTGGCAGCCAATGAGAAGGCGCCACGTGGCTAGCCCGGAGGCCGCCACGTGGGCCCCAAAGTGGAATGGAAATGGCGCGTTTTAAAATTTGTATATGGTCGCGGGCAGGAATCGAACCGTGGTCGGGCGGGTCATAACCAAGCGACTTAACCATTGGACCACCGTTTTATTGTTGTTTTATATTACAAACGGGCATATATTTATGGTATGTGGATGTTTGGGCGGGGCCCGAAAGGGGGCCAGCCCCTAAGGGCCAGCCCCCTCTGCATAAAACCCAAGTCCGAGAACCAGTACCCAAAACAGTTGGCGCGCATAGAAACCGGCGGATTAACACATTTGTTATGTGACATGGTGTTTAATTAAAAAACATTTGTATTCAATGCAAACCGTTTGCAAAACCTCCGACGCATATAAACGCGGAGAGAACCAACCTTAACATTTATTGCCAAACAGTTTAACCGCGCGGATAAATTGGCGGCCTCCGCCCATTTTGGCGCCACCTCCTCATTTGGTGGCCTTATCTACAGTTTCTCCACAATTAGTGGAGTTTCTCAAGGTGTAACTGGCAGTTTAGTAAATGTGGCATAACTTCTGCTAGGAGAGGTCTTTGAAGACGATTTTTTTTTTTATTTTGGGTGGAGAGATCATTCTGGAGCTGTTGGAGGTGTCTGCAGAGCCATCAGGGCATTCTATCTGCGAATTTTACAGCGCTTTTGACAGTGGAGCCATCAGGGCCAAAGGGAAAGAGTGCTGCATTGGGCTACCTTCCTCCAATGGAGGTGAATTTGTAGTCATTTTCTACTGATTTAAATCTTCTGAGTCTATTTTAGCAGTCTATTTTTCCATTAGAGGAGTTTATACAGATGTAATTTCATTTGAAGCATTTAATCAAAAGAGGACTGAGCCTAATTAGAGGCTTTTGGACCAGCGGAGGTAGCCCAAGAGAGGGATGAACCGCTTAAACAAATATCTGCTGTTCATCTGTGTATTTTGGCTGTTTATTTCCAGATTCTGATAGTTTAAACAGTAAATTTTCATAAGCATGCTTTTCCAAAACAAGTTTATACAGTAATCAAAACTTGTTATTTTAACATCAAACCTCTACACATCAATTGCAGAACATATCATCTTGCTTATTTACACATAAAAACAGATCAATGAACACTTTGAATTTTAAAACAAAATACTTTCATTGATCTTGATATTTGTGTTTACATATCATTTCTTTAGGCAGAGTCTGTAGAGGGCCAGGTAGCCTCCGGATTCATCCTTTCCTTGAAAGGTGAAACATCCGGTGAATGCCCCTACAGTCCATCTCTGTATGAGAAATAGTTTGTTCTCACAATTTCAGATCAGTATCAGCATTGATTCTGCCATAAATAGTGTAATCTATAAGATTGTTAGTCAGACACTCATGCTATAAATTCGCCCCTTTTCATGGTCATGTGGAAAAAATATTGCCAGGGGCGCAGGCCAAAGGCCACATGTATGTAGATACTATGCCCCTAGTCGCATTAAAATCCATGTGGCATCAGGTTGGGCCATGCGCCAGTGCTCCAGCTTTGAGTCATCCACCCACAGTTTTTTTTTTGTTACGATTATCAATTATGACTGGGGGTTGGGGTCAACTCCCCAACCCCTCTGCCATGCACCACTATTGCATGTTGCCATAGAACCTGGGGTCGGGACTTTCACTCTGTACCTCTAGCTTTTCATTATGGTTGTATGAATTCCCAGGAGACCCGGGGTTGGGGCCATGTGGCTTGCTAATACGAAAACCATTACAATTTAAATAAACATTTTCATTTATGTACTAATAAGCAGTTCTCATGGTTTAGTGGTTAGATGGTTGGTTGTTAAGCTTTAGGATGTGGGTTTGATTATAGTAGAGGTATGTCAGTCTGCCATTCACATTTTGGCTTGAATCCCCGAGGGCCACGTGGCACATCCCAATTGGTCCACCTCAATAACTCACCAACCAATGAAATTGTGCCATTTATACCTGTATGGTCATGCCACATGTCAACACGTGATTGGCCCATCTATCCACCATATAGCCTGGTCAGATTGCTTATGTAAACACCACTTCATTGTACAGGTTGTCCATTCAATCCTATAAGTTGACCTTTTAGTTTTTTTCCAAAAACATCATAACACGATAACTTTAGCATACATTTTTGGATTGAGGCAATTCAAGTGTCGTTGAAATCATAACAATGAGATTTATGATTTAGCACTAATTTCGAGCAATTTTGAGCACTTTTATTTTTAAGCATATTTTTTATCCCTTGGATAATTCCTTCCCACTAGAATATTTTGGACCACCAAAAGTTTGTTTTTACTTAGCAAGAAAGTGAGGGTACAACACCCTCACTTTCTCAATCTCAATCCACCTTGCCTTACTTGTATTTGTACCTTTGAGCCCCACTCAAAGATACTCCACATTGTCTATGCATGAAGTTTTGATTCTCCTGTCAATAATTATGTCTTCTTGCAACTCATATAAATATTCAGGAGAAAAATCTCCAATAGATCGAATATGAAAATTCTCTTCATGATCATCAATCAATGGAGGATCATATAATATTGATTTTTCCACATCCACAACAAAATAAATTTTCATATAAGGTGGAAAATCTAATTAGATAGTATTGTTACCAATCTTCTCCAAAAATTTTAAAGGACCATATTTGATTGGATTGAGCTTTTTACCTTCACCTTGAAGTCTTTCCTTTCTGATATACAACCAAACTTTATCTCCCACTTAGAATCATGGTCAAATCGATGCTTGTCATGCCTTACCTTGTACTTAAATTTTCTTTTCTCAAGTTTCTCTTGTACTCCTTGATGCACTAGATGCATTTATTCAATGAAATGCTTGAGTTTGACCACATCATTATGTCCATCTACTACAATAACTTTACCAAAGATAAAATCCAAATGATAATTTGGAAAATATCCCAAACAAACTTCAAATGGAGATACTTGCATAGATAAGTGCCTGGCACAATTGTAGGCATGTTGGATATAATGAAAATGCTCATCCAAAAGCTTAGGATGCTTACCACAATATCTACGAACGAGATGAAGATTTTTACAATATGTAATAAATTCGACTTCAAATTCCCATATAAATGGACCCATCAACAAGCCATAATAGCATCAAATTCCAAATAAAATATTTTTGCATATAAGTGATTTATTCATAACATCACATTTACAAAATACCCTGATGTGGGGATATGCAACATGTGGAATAAAAAATAAATTCAGTATTTAACTAGACAAATAGTCCAACCATTTCTTACCCGACTAGGCTAGCGATTTTCCTTTCTGCATTTCACTTTATTCTAGATTTTCTTTAGGGATGGGCACAACAGACCTACCACTTTCATCTTACTTTTCTTCCTCAGGTGATTTCATAACCGGTTTGTCCTTCTTTAGGTGAAGATGTGGATGAAATTTCCAACATTTCTTGATCCAATACCCACTTATATTGCAATGATTACAAAAGTTTTTTGTGTGCGTTTCTTGGAAAAAATGTCTTGGAACTTGGAAGAGGATGTTCCTTCCTAGTCTCCCTTATAATCCACATATTCATTTTCTTGACCAATGCTTTCCTTTTTGGAACATGGCTACACAATGGTTAGGTGCATGGAAAAAATTACAAGGAAACACATTCCACAAAATTTTATTCAAATCATCATGATGTTTATATTCATAGAAGGATCTTGAATTATCAGGACATTTATACCTTTTATGATTTTCTTTTGGATTATGAATCTGGCGAGGAGAACTAGGGAAAATTTTAAGGATGGATATTTATCTTAATTTTTAGAAACCTTGGCGGATCTTACTAATCCCTACCATACAAACCCTAAAATATTTTGTTATATCTTTGTAAAAATATTCAAATTTCTAATGATATTATACATATTCTCCATATAATTTTTTCCATATTTAAAGTAAAATAATTTTATACTATAAAATTTGGGCGAATTAGTGCTAGAAAAAATGGAGATTAGTGAATCGTGTTTTGGAAAAAATATGGAAAATTAGACCACCTACGAATATTAGCCCTTAAATTTTTTCTTGAGGAGAACTTGACTTAGTTCTTCCTTTGAAGCACTCATCTCTCTTTGGAGATTTTTTTGTTGGAAATATTGTCATTGATGGCAAAGGTACATAAAGGAGCAACACCAGAATCACCGTTGATGGAAAAAGAGGAGAGACGCAACAGTTATAAGGAAAAGGAGAAGATCAAGCATTGTGTAGCAATGTGAACACTGTTATCGATGAAATAGGTAACCGCACTATTACCTACTTTTTTTTGGTAGCATAAAAAGCACCCGATTTTGAAAAGTGGTGATGCAGAATCACCCCCTTTTTTTTGTGCACATTTTTGGCACTCTAATATTTTTATTTATGAAGTATGAATATTTTTTTTAAATGTTAGTGATTTTCATGCTAATTTTGAAACGTGTTGATGCAGCATCAACTTTTTTTTTTTTAGAGGAGTGATTTTCATGCTAATTTTGAAATGTATTGATGCAGCATCAACCTTTTTTTTTAGAGTGGTGATTTTCATGTTGGTAATAAAACACAAAACTTAGATAAAAAATATATATAAAAAAACCAATAAAAATGTAAAAAAAACAAAATTAACTCGTAAAAATAAAAAAATTAAACAAAAATAAACAAATAAAACAAAAATATTCGAAAATTATATCAAAAGAAATGACAAAATTTGAAAAAAAAACACAAATAATTTAAAGAAAAAAAAACAAAAATTAACCAAAAAAAAAAAAAACATTTTTTTCTAACTTATTAAAAAAATCCATATAATTAAAAAAAAAATTAAATAGAAAATTTAAAAATAATTTAAATTACAAAATTAAAATTTAGATTAAAAAAATAAAATACAAAAAAGAAAAATTAAAATTAAAATAATAATTATAATAAGAAAAAAAATACAAATTTTAAAATTAACAAAAAAAAACAAATAAAAAAAAAAAAAAAAAAATTTAAAATTGAAAAAGAAAATTAAAACAAAAGAATTATAATAAAAAAAACTATTATTAAAAAAGAAAAAAAAGAAAAAAACCACCTGCAAATAATTAAAAAACAAATATCTATAAATTTGCTATTTTTTTTAAATGAAATAATTTATAAATTTTAAAAATGAAAAACCAAATAAACTAAAAAAAAAAAAAAATTAAATTAAAGTTGAATAAATTTAATGAATAAATTTTAAATTTTAAAAAATAATCTAAAATATTAAATTTAAAAACAAAATTAAAAAAAAAAAAAAAAAAACAAAAAAATTTAAAACAAATTAAATTTAAAATAAAAAATTTGAATTAAAAAAAATAATTTTAAATTTTTGAATTTAAAAAATAAATAAATAAAAATCAAATTAAAAAAAATACTAAAAATTAAAAAAAATAAAAAAAAAAGAATTTTTTGATCATGGTGGCCCTGCCAGTCGGCCTCTCGCCCAGGTGGCGGCGGAGGCGGCCATTGGGCGGGTGGGAGCGCGTACGACCCCCGCTCGCCGCGGCCACGGGCGTGCGGCCCAACGCCCGACGGCCGGCCCTCGCCACCACCCCCGGCGGGAGAGCCGTCCCTAAATCGGCCTCCCCGTGGGAGGGGCGATTCCGGGAATCGCCTCCGCCAATTAGCGACGAGGAAGGCGGCCCAGGGCGAGAAGCTGCGAAGAAGATCGGGAATTGACCTCACTTGCAGGTGGTGGAGAAGGTCGGCCGCTGGGCGGGCGGGGGGCTGCATGCAGCCCCCCGCCCGCCCAGCGGTCGACCTCCGCCGCCTCCTGGGCGAGAGGCCGATTGGCGGCGCCACCACGATCAAAAAATTCTTTTTTTTTTAATTTTTTTAATATATATATATATATTTTAAATTCAAAAAATTTAATTTTTTTTTTTTTTAAATTTAAATTTAATATTTGAAATTTAATTTGTAATAATTTTTATTAGATTTTGTATTTTTTTTTTATTAAATTGATTTTTTTTTATTTTTTTTCATATTTTTTTTTTTTTTATTAAATTTTATGTTTAGTTTTTTCATTTAATTTTTTAAAATTTAATAATTTTGTATTTTTTTTTTAATTTATTTGAATTTAATATTTTTATTTTTTATTTTTTATTTTTTATTATTATTTTTTAATTATATAAAATTTTTATATATTTTTTATTTCAATTAAAATTGTGTATTTAAAATTAGATTTTTTTTTATTAAACTTAATATTTTCAAATTAATTTACTTTTTTTATTTATTTTATATTTAATATATTTTTTTTAATTTATTTTTTTCCATTTTTCTTTTTTAAATTTAATTTTTTATTTTAATATTAACATTTTTTTTAAATCTAATATATATATATATATATTTTTAATTCAAGTTCATATATATATATATATATATATATATATATATATATTATTTTTTATAATTTATTTGTTTTTTTAATATATATTTTTTTTAATTTAATATTTTTATTTTATTTTATTTTTCATTTTTTATTTTTAATTAATTTTTCATTTTTTTACTTTTAATTTAAATAATGTATTTTTTTTTAATTTTTTTTTTAAGTTTTAAATTTATTAAAATTTAATATATTTCTTTAAATTTAATTTTTTATCTTAATTTTTTTTTTTTTTAATTTAATAAATATTTTCTTTTTCTTTTTTAAATTTAATTTCTATATTTTATTTTTTATAATTTCTTTTTTTTATAATTTGTTTTATTTTTTATAATTTAATATTTTTATTTTGTTTTTATTTTTATTTTTTTATTTCTATATATTTTGAAATTTTGATTTTTTTATTTTTTTATTTTTTATTTTTTATTTTTTTTTTTTTTTTTTTTTTTTAATGTTTCTTAAATTTCAGGTTTTTTTTAATGTTTGAATTAAAATTTTTATTTTGTTTTTATTTTTATTTTTTTATTCTTATATATTTTTAAATTTTAAGCTTTAAAATGTTTTTATTTTTTAAATTTATTTTTTTCTTAAATTTTAGGTTTTTTTTTAATGTTTGAATTTTAAAAATTAAAAAATGTTATTTTTAAAAATGTCAAAAATATTACATGATTTTTTTTAGCAGGAATTCTTTTGGTAATAATCACATGAAATAGATAAAACGAGGTCGATGCGTTTCGAACCAACCGGTGGTTCATCATCGGGACTATGTGAGATCGAATCCAGACATTAAGTATAAATAGATGTAGAGATGGCTCAACTAGCCATTAGGATAATGGCTAGTTTGACTTTGAAAAAGTAAATATTCCATTATTTATTTATTTAATTATTTATTATTATTATTTTATTTATTTATAAAACCTTTAATATATTTATACAACTAATTAACCAACTAATTAATATAATGGTAAGTAATTTAACAAAACGTGGTGTATATATGTAAATTTTTGATTAAATTATATAATAATCAATTATTATAATTAATTAATAAATATAATAAATTCTTATTCATATAATTTAATTATAACAAACCATCTATCAAATAGTCAAACATAGAGTCAAATAAATAAATAAATAAAATAAAATAAAAATAAATAAAAACAAATAAATAAATTAATTAATTAATTAATAAAAATAAAATAAAAATAAAAATAAAAAATAAATTAATAAATAATAAAAATAAATAAAAATATTTTATTTCATTTTAATTAACTAATTAATTATTATTATTATTATTATTATTTATTTATTTATTTATTTTTAAATAAAAATAAACAAATAAATAAAGTATAAATAAATAAATCAAATAAATAAAAATATAAATATAAAATATAAAATAAAAATAAAAATAAATAAATAAATAAATAAGTAAATACAGTCAAGAATATAAGGCAGGAATCCAGCACCTGCTGATATTCCAACCGTCATCTCTATTGAGATTAACGGGCTTTTTTTCAATTTCAATAGCCTCTCTCAACTTACGATGATGGAAATGGTCGATTCTAGCAATGACCTTAGCATCTTCTATGTAAACATGATGGTTAGTCTTTTCTGCATGCTCAGCTAAGGCGGACGAGCGAGATCTTCTATGCTTAATATCATCAGCATGCTCACAGATCCTTTGATTAATAGACCGACCTGTCTCACCAATGTAAGGAGTCCCACAGGAACAGGGAATGATGTAGACACCTTTTCCATCCCTGGGGTCAATCGGATCTTTAACCGATTTTAGAGAACTACGAATTGTATTAAGGGGCTTGAAATAAGAGGATACCTTATGCTTTTTAAGGATCTTAGAAATCTTAGCAATCTTAATCAAAGGATCTGTGAGCATGCTGCTGACATTAAACATAGAATATCTCACTCGTCCGCCTTAGCTGAGCATGCAGAAAAGACTAACCATCATGTTTGCATAGAAGATGCTAAGGTCATTGCTAGAATCGACCATTTCCATCATCGTAAGTTGAGAGAGGCTATTGAAATTGAAAAAAGGCCTGTTAATCTCAATAGAGATGATGGTTGGAATATCAGCATGTGCTGGATTCTTGCCTTATATTCTTGATTTTTTTATTTTTATTTTTTTTTAAATAAATAAATAATAATAATAATTAATTAATTAATTAATTAAAATGAAATAAAATATTTTTATTTATTTTTATTATTTATTAATTTATTTTTTATTTTTGTTTTATTTTTCTTTTTATTTATTTATTTATTTGTTTTTATTTATTTTTATTTTTATTTTTATTTTTATTTTATTTATTTATTTATTTATTTGACTCTATGTTTGACTATTTGATAGATGGTTTGTTATAATTAATAGAATAAGAATTTATTATTTTTATTAATTAATTATAATAATTGATTATTATATAATTTAATCAAAAATTTACTTATATACACCACGTTTTGTTAAATTACTTACCATTATATTAATTAGTTGGTTAATTAGTTGTATAAATATATTAAAGGTTTTATAAATAAATAAAATAATAATAAATAATTAAATAAAAATTAATTAAATAAATAAATAATGGAATATTTACTTTTTCAAAGTCAAACTAGCCGTTATCATAACGGCTAGTTGAGCCATCTCTACATCTATTTATACTTAATGTCTGGATCTGATCTCTCACATAGTCCTGATGATGAACCACACTGGTTGGTTCGAAACGCGTCGACCTCGTTTTATTTCATGTGATTATTACCGAAAGAATTCTGCTAATTTATATGATGGATCACAGAAACTTAAATTCCAGAAACAATTTTTTTTTTTTTTTTGTTATTCCAGCATCAACTGGTTTTGTTTTGAGGGTGTTTTTTCAATCTTTTTTTCAAGAAACAATTTTGTTCTTAGCATAATTTTATAAAATGTTGAAATTTGACCTTCAAAAAAAACCAAGTGCGTTCTGGAATACACTTTTTTTGTTTTTGGGGTGTTTTTTCATGTTTTTTGAGTCTTTTTGGGCTAGAGTTCCCGTTTTGAGGTCAGGTTACCTATTTCATCGGTAATAGTGTTTGTGCATCAGAGAGGCAAAGGAGTAGCAATAGAAGTATAACCTAAAGAAGAGAGAAGCAACAAAGAGGAAAAGGAGTAGCATGGAGAAGCTTTAGTGTGATTATTTAAGGCAAAGAAGCAACAAAATAACAAAGGCAATTAAGGTAGTTAAGGAAGCGAAAGGAAATGAAAGGCCCCAAAGGCAACATAAATACAACAAAGACAGAGAAGCAACAAAAGCAGAGAGGCAGCAAATGCAACAGAGATATAGCAAAGATAGAGAAGCAGGAAAAGCAGAGAGGCACGAATGTAGAGAGGAAGCGAATACAACAAAGGAAATGAATGAAGCTAAGAAGGCAGCAAAGGCAGCAAAGAAGCAGAAATAGCAGAGATGCAGTGATTACCGCAGAGGTAGAAAATGCAGTAGAGAAGTAGCCGAGACAACGAAGGCAACGAATGGAGTAGAGACAACAAAGAGGCATAGATAGATGAAGGCATTTGGATTTTCCATACATAGCGAGGACTAGAGGTCTTACACAAAGATGATTAAGCCAAGAAGGAGAGGCGATGACATTCATTAACACTTAAGGGATAGCAAGAAGGCAATCGCAAGTTAAGTTAAATTTTTTGCGATGTGAAATAGAGGGACATGTGTTGACCTTGTGCAACATCACATCCCACAAGAAATAGGGTTTAACTTCAAAGACATCACAATGTATGTTGTTTTGGTTGCAATGCGGTAAGGATCAAGCGATGCGATGTGATGAAGGGAGTCCACGTGGTAGCACCATGCATGAGTGCAGATCGCAGATCACATGGTTTAAGGTTTCTCGCTAACGATAGAGTGGGAAACCAACAAGCAAGAATTTCCGATGAGATATGATTGGTCAAGCACTGTGGGACCCAATAGCCCTTGTTCCACGTATGTTGTATGTGTCATATTACAAAATTTACGTTGTTGATTGCTAATCGCATGTATGTTATATATATGCGTTGTTTATCGATAAACGTATGTATGTTGATTAAAGCTCGGATTTGTAATCTGTCGCGTGTATAAAGGGAGTTGTATGTGGGCCATATCCCACAGGTCAGAAAGAAATGATCTGAACGCAAATCAAAGGATCAGGAGCTCGAGTAGAACAGTGTTACGGCAGTAAAGCTAATGAAGGGGTTGAACGTGGAAGAAGAATCGGGCTTAAAGGGGTAGTTATGCAGCAAAGGTGGAATATAATGGCAGAAGTAGAAAAGACACAAAGACAACAAGCAGAAGAGGACAAATGCACATAAAAGCGAAGAAACTGATGGCCTGAGTGAATAATTGATTGTAACTAAAAAAATGTATTATTTATTTTTATATTGTTTGTGATGCAAAGGCAAGTCTCCGTAGGCAAAGAAAAACTCCAATTTGATACTATAATGATTGTATATATTGTTGTAACATTCGGAATATGCCGAGTGAGGAAATGAGGGGGTGAAAGGAAAGAGTCATGCATGTTCACTTCATATTCCCTGTAGAATGAAAACAACCATAAATTTATCTGTATAAAATAGGTAATTTCAGTATGCAAAATGACGAGGAGGATAGAGGAAGAAAGAGAAAGGGTGCAACATATTTGAAGAGTGCAGAAGAGGTTAGAAAGTTGTAGAATTGAAAAGAGTAGAATAATGTTAGAGAGTGGAAGAATGAGAGACAGCAGATAGAGACGTTGTGAAGATCCAGAGCTAATATGAAACAGATTTGAAGGCTGAAAGGGAAACAGTGAAGAAGGAGTAAAACAGAGATGATATCCAAGTAAACCAGCATATGGTAATTGTAGAGTGAGGAAGTTGGTGCTTCCATATCAAGTTGTAGCTTGATAGATGTCTAGTTGTAGTAGGTTGAGGTAGGAGCCTCCCGTGGGTTGTAGCCTATAGAAAATACATGGGAGTTGGTGCTTCCATTTCAAGTTGTAGCTTGATAGATTTCCAATTGTAACTGGTTGAGGTAGGATCCTCCTGTGGGTTGTAGCCTGCAGAAAAAAGATGGGAGTTGGAGCTTCCTTGCAAGTTGTAGCCTGTAGAATTTGAGGTAGTGGCCTCCTGTAGGTTGGAGCCTACAGAAAATCAGTGGTGAAAGGGAGTTGGATTTTGCCTTTGCATCACAACAATAATAAGATGTGGTTTTCTCCCTTATGGGTTTCCACTTATATATTTTGTCCATGTGCATGATGATTATGTGTTGATGTTCTTAATCTGCTTAATACTTGTTGCTCACATATTAAGATTTTTGTTTCATTATATATTAATTTGATCATGAAATGAAGGTGTAAATAAGTTTAAAGGAAAGTTTAAAACTCCATGAATGTATTAAACTGATTCACCCCCCCCTCTCATTTTAACTAAGGGTTCAACAATTGGTATCGGAGCCGGTTCCTTTGGTGTAAGCCTAATAGATTGAAGGAGACTTTGTTGAGTCATGGACTCTCAAAATTTACTCGAGTTGAATACAACAAACTTTCTTGAATGGATAGATAAGGTTAAAATAGATTTAATGGCTTATGAACTTGAGGTATGGAAGCTTGTATGTGATGGTTACTACACAGACTCTCCCTCGTTGCAAGAACAACAGTGGAATGCCAAGGAAAAATGTATGATATATAATAGTCTTCATAACAAGGATCTTGATCTAAAAATGGATTTAACCTCTGCAAAAGGAATCTGGAATAGATTACATATCATGCATGAAGGAGACACTACTGGATGCATTATGAAGAAGGAGAAGATAAACTAGAAGAAGAAGAAAAATTCCTTTCAAAAGGAAAAAGGTCAATCAAATGAGATACCTGCTAGGGTGAATGGATGTGAGTACCATGAAGAAATTAAAATTGAGGAAAAAGCCAAACTTGACACAACCTTGACTGAAATAGAAATATTGAAGAATGAAAACAAAAACCTTAAGACATTGGTGCAAATATGCGATGAGAGATAATATGAAGATAAGGAAGAAATTGTTGGCCTGAAAGTAGAACTTGAAGAAGCTAAGAAGGTCTGTTACACAACAATTTGCCACTATCCCTATACTCCCCGTTCCTTGATCCTAGAGGACCCATATAGTGACCCTTGTGTAATTTCCAAGCATGGAATACATACCCCTGAACCACACTTTGTCTTCCAAATCATGTCCCTTTACAACTTTCCTGAAAGATCTATATAAAAGTTTGGTTTTCAAGTTCGGCACTTTCTCTCAGTGTCTAACCCATGCCGATAGCAGATATTTGCACTGATACCCCCACCAATCGGCGCTCTGTCTTAATGTTGGACCCACGCCGATCCTGTTTTGGAAAGTTTTTTAAATAGAAAGGAAGCTTCCACGACCAAAAACTTTGCGAGGCAGCAAGCTGGAAGTCTGTTTTGAGGATATGGTCTAGGAACTCCCCTTTGGGCTTCTTTTTCTGAAGAAATAGGAAATACTCCAAAGGATAAGCTCTTTTCCCATTATTTGAGGGCCCATAACCTCCACCTCCATTGTTATATAAGGAGACCTCCTTCAGCTCTATAGCCTTAGTTAGTGATGATAGAAAGGAGAAGCAATTATAGCTTTTGGAGAATATTGCAGAGTGTGATTGTTTTTGTGTGTTAGGAACATAGTGAGATATTGGACCTTTGTGTGTGAGGGTGTTGCAAACGTGCTTGGATATGGACCTGCCGAAGGAGAGCCTCAATATCAAGGTTTGGTTGTAAAATCCCCTTGTCTTTATCATAATAAAATGCATCTTTATATAATGAGATTTCTAGCATTCCTTGATCAATTAGATAGGTTGTAATTGTTTTTGTCATGATTTTACACTTGTCTTGGTGTCTTGATTGTCTGAACAGGTAATCGAACATTGGCAGCAGCGTGTATCGAGCTTGAGAAGAGTGACGGATCAAGAAGCTTCGACGGAATATGACAACATAGCATCAAGATAAGGTAGGTCATCTTCCTTTCTCTGAATCTCATTTACAATCTAGGAAGGTAGACGTTAGTATTTTCCCGTAGTTTCTAGACCCACCCTAGGGCTAGAGGGATCGCCTCCATCCGCAAAGGGGATTTACCTGGACAGCAAATTAGTGACTCCACTAGGGACTTTCCTTTGATTTTGTCACTCTTTGAGGTCTTAGTCATTTGACAAGTTTAGTTGAATGACCTTTTCCCTGTTTGTTCTTGTGTTTTTCATCAATTATGATCTTTTAGTTTTTTCTTGAAGTGGTGAGTCTGGTCTTGGTTAGGAGAAATTCTTTGATTTTTCCTTTTCAGGCATTGGCTCTTTTATTTTTCTGATAGTCGCGCTGATTGGCGCTAGTTGTCAGTTAGCAAGTCGCGCCAATGAGCCATTAGCGCTAGTTGTCAATTAGCAAGTAGAGCCAGTTGGTGCTAGTTTCAGCCACTAAAGTCGTGCCAAATTTTAGCATGTGTGAAAATTTAAGGTTTTTTCCCTAAGTCCTTCACCAATGTGTCTTTCCCTTGTGGTCCTTTTATTTGTATGATTTATGCGTTCTCCCCTTTACTTGTTCACTTGTGAGCATAGATTACATTGCTCATTATTCAACTGAAAAGTATTCTTTCTATGATTGCTTGATGTAAAAGGGAATGAATGCCTTGTTTTGAGCCCACGCTTTGGAATTCCTCTTTGTGCTTGAACTCCTATGTCTTGTAGCCTTTTGAGGACTTTCGTTACAAAGTGTTTAAAACAACAGTTGCATTCGTAGTGTTTGTTTGCATCCCTTTTTCATTCATCCTTCCATTATGGAAATTTGTGTTCATTTATTTTTCGTCTCATATTTTTCTTTTCATTAAAATGTATTAGATCACATTGCATTGAAAAGTATTTTTTTAGATCCATCATTGAACTTAGATTACATTTTTTAATGATTGAAAGCTAAAAATCGCATTGAGTGCATTCTCTTTCAATAAAAGCATGCATTAAGTAGATTCTCATTTCATCGAAAAATGCATTGAGTGCATTCTTATTCTTTCGAAAGGAAAAGGAAATTGTGCATAGATTATAATTGAATAGTTTTCAAAAAATAGGATTTTTCATAGATTACATTGCATAATTTGCATCGTTGAATGTTTTAGATTACTTTCGGATAGTGAAAGTCATCTAGTTTGGAAAAGTTTTGTTTGTTGGATCATTGTTTGAGACTCTTCCCTTAACTAGATAGCATTCATCAAATTGAAATATTTCTTTTCTCATATAGATTCATATAGGAGATTGTCAGATGACATTTGATAGGGCCTTGAAACATAGACATAATTCAAGATCAAATTTAAAATTTATTCAATCAATATAAGGAAGCATTGGAACCTAACACAAACATTTTAGAGGTCTAGGCTAGTGACGTGTTCTAGTCGTTAAACCTAGTAGCTATGGTTCGCCATCTGGCAGTAGACAACGCTTGCACGGAATTTTCTCCCTGTACCATCGAGTATATAAAGGGAGACCCTCATAGGTTGCAATCCTTTATCCATAGGATGCCAAGTCTAATGCCCTGTAACCGTGATACACCAAACATAGCATTCAGGGAGACTACCTGCACATACATTAAGTCCTTGGTCATTTCTCTTTCATTTGATCACCAAGGTGTATATGGTAGTTCACGGAAACTTGGTATACCCTCTTGATTATATTACCTGAGTAGTCATTTTGATATTTTTGTAACTCTCTAGAAGTGAAAAATTCATCAAGCTCTTGTCCTTTCACGCTTGTTTCAACCTGAAAGTGATAGAGTCACCTTTTTCATGTTTCTCGACTCTTAAAATATGAAACAGTAGAGTTTTGTTTTAATGTCTTAAAATATTAACTGCCCATGAAATATTCCTAGTTAAAGTTATCTTCCTTAGTGTTTTGTTTTAGGTTTGTTTCCAATGGCAGTGTTTCCAGAGTTTACCAACCAAGGAATCCCCTCTGAAGGGAATCCTGGTCCTTTTCCTACTTTTGGGAATGTTGGTGCTCATTATATGGCAACATTGTCCCTTCCAGGGTTAACTGTTGGTTTTCCTGTGTGCTTATTCTCCACCTCTGTGGTCTCGAGTATTCTGCCCTCTATACAACCATCTCCTCCACTTGAACAACATAATGTTGATTCTAAGGTGGAACTCTCCCCTTCTTCACCTATTTCTTCGTCCTCCTCTTCTACTTCACCTGGTGACAGTCTAGATTCTAGTAACTAGGTGGCTAAGAAGAAGAAGAAGAAGAAGAAGACGAAAAAGAAGAAGTCAAATAAGAGAGAGGCCAACTCTACGACTATTGTGCCTAAGAAACCTTCCCTTGATAAAACATCCAACCTTCCACGGAAAGTCAAATTCCCTTGCATGTTGTGCAAAGGTGACCAATTCCTTAGATATTGCCCTGTCATCCTCTAGGTGCTCGAGGTATGGTCTAACGGTCGTTCGCCGTTGTCTTTAGCTTCTGGAAGTCATGTTGGTGACACATCTTCGACTAGTACTGATAAGATTCGTAAGAAACAAGGTAAGATCATGAATCCTTGTAAGTTGTGTGGATGGCATCATCCCATTCACCTTTTTCCGTACATGGATGAAGCCATGAGAGTATTGGACAACCCTAATGTTTCTATACCCTGCCTTCCTATTGGTTACCAAAAAATTTCTTTGAGTCCTCTGCGAGTTGATCCAACGATTGATCAAGATTCATATTTGGTCAGTCCCACTCCCCTGAAAATTCAAATTCAAGAACTCATTCCCAACCAACCATTGGTCATGGAATCGATCGATCTGGTCCCACGTATGGTTCATTAGGTCTTTCCGTCGAGAGTGGATCACATACCCCTCACGTTCTTCTTGTTTCTTCATATTCCTCGGACTTGGATAAAGATTCTTCCATCCATGTGGTTCAAGAAGTTGTTCCTCCTGCTCCCATGATGGAGGTCTAGGAGTATACTCCTCTTGCTCCAATAACACTAGGGGATGACCATCTCAGTTCAATGGTACGCCCTCCAAGTAGTTTGGTCGCTTCCTTTGATTGGAGTCAGTTTGTGAGATAACGCCTTCCTTCTTATGTGCCTTTTGAGATCACGATACAGGTCTTTGATATGATCATACCTAGCACAACTATAGATGAAGGTGCATCTGTTAGTGTTCTGCCTTCAACTACTTGGCAAGATTTTATTTCTCCACCACTTATGCCTGTTACACAGAATCTGTTGGCATTTAATAGAGGATCCAGTCAACCGGTAGGGATCCTTCAGAATTTCCTATCACTTTGGGAGGGTAAACTGTCCATATTGACGTGATGGTTGTTCCAGGCCCCTTAGATTTAAATTTTCTCTTGGGACGCTATTATGCTTATGCCATGGGTGCACTTATATATTCCCTCTTTCGTTTGATTTGTTTTCCACATGAAGGTCGGATCATGGCCATTTCTCAGCTTTCATTCTTTGGTCCTGAGGTGCCAGTTGGCCCGCCATCGTCTTTGTCAGATTTTTATCCACTGGTTGTATCTTCCCCGCCACAGGTTAATTATGTGGCTACCTGTCCCATGCCTGCATTCAGTGATAATGTCGTTGTGCATCGTGTGTTGGGGGCATTGGGTCCTGACTTCCAAGATGTTTTCCTTACATCAGATGAGAACATCCTGGAAGCCATGACTCCTTATTCGGCATGATGAGTTTTCGTTGGAGCAGAGTTCATTTTCTTGTGTCAAGCTCCTTAAAAAATGAAACAAGCTTGTCAGAGCATAGTTCTTTTTCTTGTGTCAATCTCCTTAAAAAATGAAACAATCTCGTCAGAGCATAGTTCGTTTTCTTGTGTCAAGCTCCTTAAAAAATGAAACAAGCTCATCCAAGGATAGTTCATCTTCTATTTCAACCTCGTTAAAAAAATGAATTAGGTATTGAGGATAGTTTTTCTTCTATGTCAACCTCGTTAAAAAATGAATTAGCTCACGAAGCATAATTCCTTTCCTTGTGTCAAGCTCCCTAAAAACTGAACTAAGATGTCACGAGGATAGTTCTTTTAATGTGTCAACCTCGCTAAAGCAGTGAAACACGTTCTTGTTCAATTTGAGTCTTTGATACGATCTCGTAAAATCCTAGTCGAATCTTTCTCTTGATCTCGTAATCTGAACCTTCAATCCATCTGTCTTTCATATGGACTGAAGCTTGGGGGGCATGTACCTCGAATTGAGTCACCATGTTGGGGTCATGCAAACCAATTTTCAAGCATAGTTTGTTTCCGTTTCAAGCTTGTGTAAAAATGAAACCGGTTTCAAGCATAGTTTATCTTTGTTTCAAGATTGTGTAAAAATGAAACCATTTCCAAGAAAAGTCTCCCATGTTTTCAATCTTGTGTAAAAATGAAATCATTCTCATTTTACCTCTCGTGATTGCCATTTTATCATCTTTTTCTTCCAGATGAGCCTTGGTTTTCTCATTCCATCGTTACCATCTCCTTGGCCGGTCATACGCCTTCACTTGATTTTTTTACCCATTCTTGAGGAACCGTTGCGATGAGTGGTCTTGTTAGTCAGCCTCCTTACTTTTACCTTGTCCTGAGCAGTTCCACCATAACCGAAACCAATTGCTATCATTTATACCACTTGTTCCTCCAAGAGGATTCAACTTTGAGCTCTTTTTTGACTCTCTAAAACTGAAAATATTGACAAGACTCTTATCGTTTTGAACTCGTTAAATGATTACGAAATGATATCTACCCAGTATACGTTTACCCCTTTTCAGGCTGGGATAGAGTATTTATGAAAAAGGAATACGTTAGCCTATCGACTAAGAGGTTATCTCAAATATTGTTTTCTACCTTTTTGGATTTGTGAGACTACCTATGAAAAGGGACCTATTGGATTTTTCTTTTCTACTTCTTTTCAAACTCTCTAAACATGAAAAGATGTCAATTTCTTCCTTTGTCATACTCGTTAAACTCTATATGACATCGGAAATCATCACCATGACGTTATCGAGTTCCTCCTTCCTAGGGATCCTAAAATGTACTAGGATATATTTTTGTGAAGGACAAACTTATACGACAAGCATATGCTATCCTCTTCAATCTTGTGTAAAAATAAAGAGGTACTCGCTAGAAATGGTGGGGGAAAATGGAATTTATTCATCAGTTGTGTCGACAGTATGTCACTCTTGAACATGACACTTATATATAGTTCGTTTCAGGTTGGTATATCTTCACTCTGTCACTTTTCCTCCATGGGTTTGGAAAATATGTTTGCCTCTCATTCGATTACCAATTTTGTCAACATGACCTCTGATCCTATTTGAGTCAAATGTTGCCAAATTCTAGAGTCGTGTCACCGATATGTTCAAGAGAAAATCCGTATGTATTTTGTACATTATGTTAGCACCTGATCTGGACCCCAGGCTGAAAAAGGGAAAAACAGGCTAACATCTAAACCACGCTCAGCCTTGTAGCTAGCCCCACAAGGTCAGGAGAGGGCTCTCTCCATGAAAAGGATATTCAACAAAGTACAACAATGAAACTGATATTAGGCTAGGTATAATGATGGGAAAGAATTTTAATAAATGAAATGAATGAATTTTTCAGGGATGTGTGGGACAAATGGGGCAGTTTGAAACTGGGGAATTAAATCAGGATACAGGGTATTTCATGGGGCAAGGTAGGAAGGAAATTTTAGCAAATAGAGTTAAATAATGATGGAATGGAAAGACTGGTGAGGAGCTGAAAAGGGCATGGGAGATGGATCATTTTTAGACATAAGAAAAACACAGAGTATGAATGATTTCCCAAGGAAGAGCATAAAAATGGATTCTAGCTTTCTATCTTGAAAAAATTCAAACAGAAATGTTTATGAATGAACGATGAAACATAACAATTTACATATGAACACAGAGGAGAGAAAAAATTCTAAAACTCATACCACATGGATCCCACAAATCAGAGATGCATCTCTTATTAATCCATGTCCAAAACTGTTACAATGGAGCGCAGAGCGTTCTTCAACACTATTCCCCTACTTCTGAGTTACAGATCACTTTACAAATGATTTACAATTACATTAAATAGAATAGATTTGTGGGAACACAGATCCACAGAAAAAGGGGGCTATTTTAACAACTTAGAACTGAAATTTGAAGATAGAAAAGAAGACCAACATTCTTCCCTAAAGAAGGAAAAACATTACATTTGACTACTTGGGCAGATTTACAGTTACACTGTTGAATGAAAAATAAGCAATTTGAGGAGCAAATCGCTATTTTTATGCTGCTGTAGAAATGTCGGTCTCATTGTTGCTCTCGGCCCTTTGACTATTTCTTTCCATTATTCGTTCGAAGAAAACTGAATTTTTAATAAAAATACCTTTGAAATGAAACTATGCCTTTAGTGAAGGGAGAAATCTATTTTGAATGGAAAAAAAATGGAAGGGAAAGGAAGTGGGGTCCATAATATGATCACAATCAGAATCAGAAGGCGGAAGAGGGGATCCAATATAAAATGGAGTATATAAACATGGTATGTGATAGAACAATCGCAATCTGGTTCAGAGGGTTGAATATATTATGGGAACAGGGCATAAATAAAAAATCTGATGCAATCGACATAGGTCCGATGGGGTAGTTAAATAAGAGAGCGGGGAATTCCTTTGTAAATAAATAAAAAAAAAATTTCACTTTTTACAAAGAGAGGAAGGATTTTTATATTGAAAGAGCGGAGAGATTTTGAAGTGGGGCCCATGGCTAATCGGGAGATCAGGAGGGGCACATAACATAAAAAATTTCCTCCGATGCAATGGGGAAATCCGTAATAAAACGTGATTTTGGAGTTTAAAAAGGGAAAGGGCCTTTTGTATCATACATTGGCGGAAGATTATGGTGGGGCCGAGGGTCAATCGGGATTGGGATCGGAAGCTCGGGGCGGAGGGAACAATTTTGTGATTGCGCCGATTGGGATGGTCCGATTGGCTGTGGGTCGTCGGATTGGATGATGAGATCAATGGCTAAGGAATAATCGGAGGGTGTCAATCGGGGGTTGCCATTGGAGATATACAATCGAGAGTGGAGCAATCAAAGGCGTCGATGGTATGTGGACCATTGGATCATTAATTAAATCAACAGCGGAGTTTAAACCAATCGCATCGAAGATTTGGGCAATCACGAGGACCATCGGGATGCACCTTTCAAATATTGTGATGCAATGGGAAAGGGATGGGAATGTATCGACGGGGGATTTTATAATAAATAACGTAAAACTTTATTATAAAGTTTCAAAGCATGGAGGGGAAGTGGTTTGGGAACGACGGGGATTTATATGATACAAAACTTTTTAAAATGTTATTATAAAGTTCTATGGTATGTAGGGGAAGTGGTTAATACATCGCATATGTGTTTAAGAGATTTAAATAATGCAATTATGTAATCGGATGGGGGAAAAAAGGGATTTATTAAAAAAAATATAAAAATTTAACAAAATAAATTTTAGGGAAAGGTGGGAAAAGGGATTGTTTAAGGGTATAGGGTACTTTTGTTCACTTAGGCATAAATTTCAATCCAAAAGTCAGTTTTGAGAGTGTAATATACCATTGGAAAGCTTTTTCCAGGCTCTTCTAGCTGAATCTACTTGGAACATGATTTGACGCTGAAAATGTTGTGGAAAACTTCTGTGAAGGTAGGGTGATGAATTTGTGGGGATAACAGCTTCTGAATTGTGACTTATTACATATGTTGACATAAAATTACATAATAAATGATAATAAAGGCAAAGTATCATGTTTTCACCTCAAAACATGGTTTTGAGGTTAAAATTACATCAAACTGAATGAAACATTTCTTTGATCTTTTCAGGTGCTGTGACTTTGAGTTTATTTACTTCCTCATGACCTTGCTGATATTTATTAACACTTAACTCATTAATTTGACCATGGTGAGACCCTAGAACCTAATGTGACCCATCCTCTGACCTAATAATATGATTTTAAGAGGAAAAAAGTGACTCATGACTGAAGACCATAGAGAGGAAAATAAGCAAGTTTCGCATGAGGGAAAACTGATAAAAAATCACTACCATCAATGAATCCATGACCTAGCGGAATGGTGAAATTTATTGGTATGGGACTCCTAATATGCAAATGCAAAAGAATAGTTTTGATCACTGATGGTAGTATGACTATACTGACACTAACACATTCCTTGATCCTTTTTTTTAGTATTGATTCACACTCATATTACCTTATCTATTTCGCATCGATGATATGGGATTCATTATGTCCCTCCTTCGATGAATCGCTTCCTGTCAACTTTGGCTCATTGTCCAGGAAGTCGATCTAGAGACTCCTTTTTGGTACCTTAGAGCTTGTATGCCTCAATGGAAATTTCTTCACATTCGATGACAGGTTCACATCATTGGCCTTCGATCGGGTGATTTCACGTGTGTTCGACTTTAGCTCACTATTCACATTCTGTGGATTGTACTAGTAGTACCTTGAGTACCATTGACATTATGGGTGGTTTCTCTCACACTTGTTAACGGTTCACATCATTGGCTGGTAATCAAGTGATTTTCTAGCATGTTCGACTTCAACACATCTATTCACGTGTTGGAATTTGTACTTTGATCAAGTGGTGTTGGAGAGAAAGACCCTGGGCTTCGATCACAAAAGTCTAGGTTGCAAGGAGTGATGAGTCATTCATGATTATATACATGATTCTTTAGATGGATGGTTGCGACCATACAGTGGGTTCTCTCATTTTGATCCTCTCTATATGGATGGTTGCGCCCATGTCGTGGATCTATTTCATATGATCCCTTCATTCGGATGGCTACGTCCATGCCGAGGATCCATTCACATGATCCTCTTCTTGATGGATAGTTGTGCCTATACCATGGATTCATGTATTTTCATTAGAGATTTCAGTTATGTATATGTATATATGCTTGATTTGTAGGTCTCCTGACAGCAGTGTCTGGTTCCTTGCACGTACTTGTAAAGCATTTCACCCCTCACTCATGTTCGGACTTCATACTTTAGGGGGCATCTGTTACACAACAATTTGTCACTATCCATGTACTCCCCGTTCCTTGATCTTGGAGGACCCATACAGTGACCCTTGTGTACTTTCCAATCATGGAATACATACCTCTGCATCACACTTTGTATTCCAAATCATCTCCCTTTACAACTTTTCTGAAAGATCCCTATAAAAGCCTAGTTTTCAAGGCCGGCGCTTTATCTTAGTGTCTGACCCACGCCGATAGTAGAGATTTGCACTGAGACTCGCGTCAATCTGTGCTCTGTCTTAATGTTGGACCCACGCCGATCTTGTTTTGGAAAATTTTTTAAATAGAAAGGAAGCTTCCACGACTAGAAACTTCGCGAGGCGGTGATCTAGAAGTCTATTTTGAGGATATGGCAGAGGAACTCCCATTTTGGCTTCTTGCTCCCAAGAAATAGGAACTACTCCAAAGGATAAGCTCTCATCCCATTATTTAAGGGTCCATAACCTCCTCCTCCATTGTTATATAAGGAGACCTCCTTCATCTCTACAGCCTTATTTAGTGATGATAGAAAGGAGAATAAATTATAGCTTAAGAAGAATAGTGCAGAGTGTGATCATTTTTGTGTGTTGGGAACATAGTGAGATCTTGGAACTTTGTATGTGAGGGTGTTGCAAACATGATTGGATATGGACTGCCAAAGGAGAGCCTCAACATCAAGGCTTGGTTGTAAACTCCCCTTGTCTTTATCATAATAATATGCATTTGATGTTTATCTTCCATTCTTGTTTATATATATAATGAGATTTCTAGCATTCCTTGATCAGTTAGATAGGTTGTAATTGTTTTTGTCGTGATTTTACGATTGTCGTGGTGTCTTGACTGTCTGAACAGGTAATCGAACGTTGGCAAAAACGTTTATCAAGCTTGAGAATAGAGACAGATCAAGAAGCTTTGACAGAAGACGACAACATAGCATCAGGACAAGGTAGGTCATCTTCCTTGCTCTTAATTTTATTTACAATCTAGGAAGGTAGATGTTAGTATGTTCCCGTAGTTGCTAGACCCACCCTAGGGCTAGAGGGATTGCCTCTGTCTACAGAGGGGATTTACCTGGACAACAATGTAGAAGACATTCTGCTAAAGAAAATTAAATATAAGCATCAGGAGCAAGAGAAATTGAAAGAAGAAGTAGTAAGCCTGAGAAAGAAACTAGAAAACGCCCAAAGGGAATTATCTATGTATATTCCACAAATGAAAAGCTCTGGAAAATTGGACTAGATTCTAAATGCTCAAAGGTCTCCTCTCATAAAGGTTGGGATAGGCTATGAAGGAGAAACCAGTAAGTCCAAGGTAGAAGATAACACGAATATCATTTTTGTAAAAGTTGTAAAGGATAATGAAACAACACAAAATATTCCTACAAAAGTAGAAGCCAACAAGAACATGATTTGTAAATAAATAAACAAAAACAAGCAGCAACATGAAAGGACAGAGAATGAAAGGATGAAACAGTCAACTTCTAAAGGCTCATACACTCCTAAGGATGAATTAAAGTGTTCGGAAGATGTCAAAGGAGGTTTATTCCTCCTGTGAAAAGTATCACTTGTTTTTCTGCCACAGAGCTGGACATATTGCGGCATACTTTAAAACAAAGAAAACCTAGTCCAACCAACTCAAGATGCAGCCAATGAAAGGAATACATAAAGAAAACAAATGGAGAAGACAATCTATCACCAGATATGCAAAGTATTTCCATGGCTACTGTTATGCATGTACCAATTTTGGACATAAACTTGTTGAATGTAAATTATGTTCAAAAGGGAGCATAAAATATTATACATCAGCTCAAATGTACCTTGGTAAAATAAGATGTTATGTATGCCTCAATCTTGGTCACAAAGCAAAATACTGTAAGCTTCCATATACATTAAAGAACTCTAGATAGATAATGAAATCCAATCAAATCAGACAAAACTGTAAATAAAAAATAAGTGCATACATTATGAAGAACCCCAATAAAGTATGGAAAGAAAAGAGAAAGGGGGAGCATGTTACCTCAATAACATAATGAATCCATCATAGTCTCAGGGGGAGCTGATCTAGGAAACTGTTATCACCCATAAATTCTCAAAACATCATTGTGTCAACTCTGTTTTTGGTCATGATTTCAAGTAGGTCTAAAATTCATTTTAAGTCTTGATAAAGGTTAGGTCATAGTCTCATAAGTTTTAAAGGTCATATTTCAGGTTCAAATAAAGTCTTTTAGGTCCATTCCATGATTAAAAAGTCATATTTTTCATTTAGGGGTCATTCCATTAGGTTTCGGGTTGAAGTTATGCAATTAGCCAAAAATCCACACTTTAGTATTGCCTCTAGTTCAAAAATGAAGAAATTCACTACGAAAGCGCTGCTACTTTCGTAGCGCATTACGAAACTGTTGTCAGTCATGAAGAAAAACTTTGTTTTCTGGTTTTAGTAGTCAACTTCCAAGGGGGTTTCTGGGCCACTGAAAACGAATTTTTGAAAACTGAAAGAGGTCTTTCTTCCTAACATAATTAACTACAAAAACCTCTCTCAGTTTCTTCAAATTAATTATGAAGTGGGATAAATTGATAGCTTAACTTGCTCTATGAAACTGCTGTTACAAAATGTCATGTACATGGTTGTTTAGTAGTCAAACGTAAAGTTTTGTTTCTGGCCAAATGGAAAATTTTTTTGGAATTATGAAAGAGGTTTGTCTTCATCCACGCTCCTGCTACAATAACCTCTCTCACTTTTCTCACAAGTGTTACCAGTTGGGAGATAAAAGTATTTTTTTGAAGCCATATTTTCAAAAAACAAAGTTTTCTTGTTTTACACATGTTGTTCAAAGATAGTTTCTGGACAGTAGGAGAGGTATTTCAAAAAGCCAAGAGAGGTTTTTTTTCAAGACAGAATGGGCTAAAAAATCCTCCTTAATTTTTTCAAAATAAATTATGGATGAGGAGATACAAGCTCTGTCTCAACACCTATTTTTTAAATAAAAACAGTAAGGTAAAATGACCAATTCATAGATGAAAGATGAAGGTAAAATTTGATGAAGATTGTGTTTTTGGGGTCATATTGCTGTGTTTTTTACATCATAACAACACCTTTAAAGTTTAAACATCTCCAAGGTATGAATTTTAAAGACTGTTTTGAAAAATCAGCTTGCACAGCAGTTTGGTAGTGCACTACGAAACTGCTAAAGATGTCTTTTTGCATATTTTCATATAAGTTTTGGAGGGAAGGTTGATGAGTTTTGGGTTTTAATTGGCTGGTGGAGGAATGGATATAACAATTTAAGGTTCAAATGAAGAAAACAGGATAAAAAATTATTAAAAGGAAAGGTTTTACACTAACCTACAAATTGTGTTACGAAAACATGCTACTTTCATAGTGTAGACCTATTTTCTATTCTTTTACATCATTTTGGAGATGAATTTCTACACAGCTGGAAGATTAAAGTTTTTAGAGAAATTCTTGGCAAATGTGACACATTTAAAACTGATCTATTAATGATCAAATTGCTCAAAACTGATAAAGGAATCAAAGGGGTTGAAAAGCAAGAAAACATGTTTCCTAGTTTTTAGGAAAACATTACTATCTACAGCAGGGTTACTTCAAGTCAAAGATGATCATTCAAATTCGAATTCATGGGAATGCAGGTGGAATAATATGTAATAAATATTAGATAAGGTCGTTAGGAGGTTATTAAAGATTTTTAGTCCTATTAGAATTAGGACTTTTCATAAGCATTATAACTGTCAATTTGTAATAGGACTCTATGTTAGTTTTACAGCTGTGTTTGTAATAAATACCATGTTTTATGGTTAGAATAGGTGTCAAAGCATGGGAATTCGAATTCTCTAGTAGAGGGTAAAGAATCCTATATTGTAAATTTTCTATATAGAGCATGAGGTCGAATTCTACAAGGGTTGGATATTTTTTGGCAAAAGTTGTTGCTTTATGTAATTGACTGTGATCAGTAATGCAGAAAGGTTTTCTTCTTGACAGACCTGAGATTCTCATGGGGTTTTAATGCTTTATTGATCTACCTATTATGTTTAACTACTTGCAGTAGATCTCATTGCTATTACTCAGAATTCATAACCCTATGCTCTGACTTCCTTTAACAATGATATGACTATGTTTTTCTTTGTTTTACGAGTGAATTTCCTTTAAACCACTAGCAGTAGATTTCATTACTATTACTCAGAATTCATAACTCTATGCTCTGACTTCCTTTGGTAATGAAATGATTGTGTCGACCTATGTTCTTGAGAGAATTTTATTTGTTTAAGATCCCTATTTGCCTCAGCTTCCATGTCAAGAAACCTTGCCACTAAACCTACTGATTTTTTGACTCCATAAGCCCAATGGTAGTTTTAACCTTCATATTTTCAACCTGCAAATATACAAAATCAATACTTAATTCATAGAGTTATACATCTATCTATATCTTTATTCCATATCATTAACCCTTGAGAGAGCCCTCTCAGGCTGAGGAGGCTAAGCCTCAGTCAAAATATTGGTTTGAAATAGTTACACTAAAGTTGTTTGATCAACAGCCAATCAGGTACGATTTTGGTGATAACAGAAACAATGAAAATATCCAGCCAACATTAAATAAGAAGCAACATCCCAAGAGGAGAGCAGTTCATAATTAGCCCCCATAAAATTAGTCTAATAAGAGTTCCATGGAATAAGAAGAGCTAAAAGTTTAGAAAGGGAAATGATAATTCCTCTAACATAGAGCTATAGAGGAAGAAGAATACCTAAAGCATTCAATAGCCAACAGGTTGATGGAAGGAGAGAAGGCAGAAAGCAGCCATGGTGGTAGAGGGAACATCAGCCATGAACATGTACGCTAAGAAGACAACAACACACTAAGTGATGATTGATTAAAATCACAAAATTATGCTTTGAGCTATAGAACTGGAAATATCCATAAAGGATGATCACACTGTGCATCACACTACAAGAGTTAGCAATGAAACAAATTTTAGAAGGATGAGTAAGAGAAATGTTTATCGTCATTATATCATTCCATCTTTCATCTATAGAAGGTCCCCTTGGAGGAAACTTGTTAAATGAGTGATAAAACTATGAGTGGCCTGCTCTTGTAGATTCCAAGTAAAGAAATTGAAGATGCCTTCTTGAAGATCATTATGTTAGAGAAATTGTATTGTATATAGAGCAGGAATGATTCTAGAGCAGTCCTATAAAGGAATATGAAGTGAAATTCTTTTAAACTAGAATGACAAAATAAGAAAAAGGTTAATGATGCCAATATCGGATTCATTATATTGATGATTGTTTTTAATAACAGTGAAGAGCTCAATAGTAGAAACTATGAAGGTTGTCTTAACTATGGGTGCATGTGCGAGCTGAAGTGAAATTACTGCATAGTTTATCAAATTAGTATCAATTGGTACTTGGATAAAGAAGCCTTCCTATCAGTAGAGTACCAAGTGTTATCAGTGAAGAAGTGGTATGGTAGAGGTCCTCAGGATCATATTATTATGGCAGAAGTACATCAAGGTATTATACCCAGTGTTATCTGCATTATTAAAGCATAAAAAGTTCAACGAAAGTGCAAAAGGATCATTATCTTGTTTACACTTGAAGTAGTATATTGAGCATTGAAGAAGTATCTATTTCTAGATATAATTGCATGCCTTCCTCAAGTCAGTACAGATATATCTTCAAGGCCTCTTTCTTAAGATCATTCATAAAACTATGTGAAGTTTGTTTGCTGAGATTTCAATTAAACAACTTAAAGATGTTTTGTTGAAGATCATCATGATAGAACCATTGAAGTATCTGAAGTATGAAGGAATAGTTGTGTTAATCTTACATTTGAAGCTCAAGAATCTATTATTGATTCATCTAAAGCATACTTCAAAAGAAAGGATTTTTTGGTATTTCACCATTAAAGAGAGGTTGATCATTGACTTACATACCCTCTTATGTCATAAATAAAATTGCATAGTTGATAAGTGAGACTGACCAATACATTGAATGTATATAGCCTCAAGGGTTTGTTTTGAAAGTACACAGTACAAGCAGTAAAGTCATTTGGTCTCTTAGATTGAAAGATATTGTCTAATCTCACAATAAGTTTTAATCTCTGGTTTGATTCATTGTTCACATCAGTAACAAGGGCCTTTCAGCTGTTAAGTGTAATATCCCTGTCAGCAGCCTAGCTCATATGACCACCAACAGGTAGTAAAGATGAACCACAGTTATAAAAGATATATTGGCATCATCATATTTGAATAGATGTGTACTGCAGATGTGTATTGCAGAAGAAGACATATTCTATCTACAATATTCCTCAACATATATGTATCTTGGATGAAGATCATAATATAAACTGAAGTATATTTGGAGAAGACTTTATATGTCATATGGAGCATTATTAGTATCTTAGGATTGTTCCAATGTTGCATCTCTGATTATGTAAGTCTGATTATATGAATTTGTTCTATGAAGTGTCCTTATCATCACTATTAGCTTTATACAAGTGCAAGGACTCAATGCTTCTCAAAGTATTCTCCCAAAAACTCTTGTACACTAGTCTGGAGCAGCAAGGTAGAAATTCAAAAGAAGAAGGCTTAAACACATCTCAGAGAAAGGAAATGAAAAGATAGAAACTACACTAATAAATGTGCAACCCTTTGCCATTGATGTCAAAGGGGAGGAAAAGAAATCAGAAGAAGAAAGGCTATTATAAAAAGCAAGTAGAGGAAGAAAGACACCTCTCAGAATGAGAAGGGGAGGAAGTCTTGGAGGACGTATTAGAGTATTGCCATAAATTCCAAAGGGGGAGACTGTTGGAAATATTTTCATTGATGGCAAAGGTACAAAAAGGAGCAACACCATAATCATCTTTGATGGAAAAAGAGAAGAGGAGCAGAGCAGGCATTGTGCAGCAATGTGCAACAAAGAGGCAAAGGAGTAGCAATAGAAGTATAACATAAAGCAGAGAGAAGCAGCAAAGAATAAAAGGATCAGTATGGAGAAGATTTAGCGTGATTATCTAAGGCAAAGAAGTAGCAAAAGGAAACGAAATTCACCAAAGGAAAAAGAGTTATAGCAAAGACAAAGAACCAACAAAAGCAGAGAGGCAATGAATGTAGAGTGGCAATGAAAGGAAATGAAATGCACCAAAGTCAAGGCAGTGAAAGGAAACGAAATGCACCAAAGGAAAAAGAGTTATAGCAAAGACAAAGAACCAACAAAAGAAAAGAGGCAATGAATGTAGAGTGGCAGAAAATGCAGTAGAGATATGACAAAGACAGAGAAGCAGCAAAAGCAGAGAGGTAGCGAATGTAGAGAGGCAGTGAATGAAGTAGAGGCAACGAACACAGCTAAGAAGGCACCAAAGGAAGCAAGGAAGAAAAGGCATCAAAGAAGTAGAAATAGTAGAGATTTAACAATTACCACAAAGGTATAAAATGCAACAAAGAATCAGCTGAGACAGCGGAGGCAATGAATGGAGCAGAGGAAGCAAAGAGGCAGAGACAGATGAAGGAATTTGGATTTTCTAGACACAACAAGGACTAGAGATCTTACAGAAATATGATTCAGCCAAGAGAGAGAGGCAAGAGCTGAGAGAAAGAGAGGGCTTTAATCAATAGATGTCGAGTGTGATAACTCAAGATGGCGTTCATTAACAAAGACAAGCACATGAGGAACAACGTGCAGAAAACGGAGTTATAGAGTGGGACAGTGTAAAAAAACGAAAAATCGAATAAGGCAGAGAATTCTTTGAAGAATTCCAAGGGAGGTGAATGAACGGTCAGGATTAAATTGCAAAATTGAAGGCAAGATATGGACAACGGAGATTGAATCGCATCAGGAGTGATTTCGCAAATCGCAACATTTAAGAGTTTAGCATTAAGGCATTACATGGTAAGTTAAATTATTTGCGATGGGAAATAGAGAAGACATATGTTGGCATGACACAACATCGCAGATCGAAAGAAATAGAGTATAACCACAAAGTAAATATTATAAAGTGCGAAGTGTGATTAGATGAGGACCATTAGATCTGGGGGAAAATCAACAGCGGATCGCCAATCATGAGACCGCACATCATAGCGCTTAAGGGATTATCGGAAGAAACCTACAAGTTAAGTTAAAAATTTTGCGATGTGAAATGGAGGGACATGTGTAGACCTTGTGCAACATCACATCCCGCAAGAAATAGGGTTTAAATTCAAAGACATCGCAAGATATGTTGTTTTGGTTGCGATGTGGCAAGGATCAAGTGACGCGATGCGATGAAGAGAGTCCACGTGGTAGCACCACATACGAGCGCAGATCGTAGATCGCATGGTTTAAGGTTTATCGCTAACGGTAGAGTGGGAAACCTGTGGGCAAGCATTTGTAATAAGATATGATTGGTCAAGCACTGTGGGAGCCAATAGCCCTTGTTCCATGTATGTTATATACGCCATATTATAAATTTACACTATTGATTTCTAATTGTATGTATGTTATATATACATGTGTGTGTGTGTGATCAATAAATGTATGTATTTTGATTAAAGCTCGGATTTGTAATCTATCGCGTGTATAAATGGATTTGTATGTGGGCCATATCCCATAGGTCACAAAGAAATGATCTGAATGCAAATCAAAGGACCAGTAGCTCAGGAAAAACAGTGTTACGGCAATAAATATAACAAAGGGGTTGAACGCAAAAGAAGAGTCGGGCTAAAAGGGGCATTTATGCAGCAAAGGTGGAATATAACGGCAGAAGCAGAAAAGACACAAAGATAGAAAGCAGAAGAGGAAAAACACACAACAAAGTGAAGAAACTGATGGGCTGAGTAAATAATTGATTATAACTGAAAATGTATTAGTTATTTTTATATTGTTTGTGATGCAAAGGCAAGTCTTCGTAGGCAAACAAAAACTCCAATTTGATATTGTAATGATTGTATGTATTTTTGTAACATTCAGAATATGTTGAGTGAGGAAATGAGTAGGTGAAAGGCAAGAGTCGTGTCTGTTCACTTCATATTCCCTGTAGAATTCAAACAACCATAAAGTTATCTATATAAAATAGGTAATATCAGTATGCAAAATGGCGAGGAGGATAAAGGAAGAAAGAGAAAGGGCACAACAGATTTGAAGAGTGAAAAAGAGGTTAGAAAGTTGCAGAATTGAAAAGAGGAGAAGAATGTAAGAGAGCTACAGAATGTTAGAGAGTGGAAGAATGAGAGAGGGCAGATAGAGATGCTGTGAAGATCCAAAGCTGATATGAAACAGATTTGAAGGCTGAAAGGGCAGAAGTGAAGAAGGATAAAAACAGAGCTCATATCCAAGTAAATCATCATATGATTTTATTATAGAGTGAGGAAGTTGGTGCTTCGCTATCAAGTTGTAGCTTGATAGATGCCCAGTTGTAGTTGGTTGAGGTAGGAGCCTCCTGTGGGTTGTAGCCTACAGAAAATACATGGGATTTGGTGCTTCAGTTTCAAGTTGTAGCTTTATAGATGTCTAGTTGTAGCTGGTTGAGGTAGGAGCCGCCTGTGGGTTGTAGCCCATAGAAAATAGATGGCAGTTGGAGCTTCCTTGCAAGTTGTAGCTTGCAGAATTTGAGGTAGTAGCCTCCTGTAGGTTGGATCCTACAGAAAATCAGTGGTGAGAGGGATTTGGAGCTTTCCTTTGCATCACAACAATAATAATATATGGTTTTCTCCCTTATTGGTTTCCACTTATATCTGTTGACCATGTGCATGATAATTATGTGTTGATGTTCTTAATCTGCTTAATAGTTGCTGCTCACATATTAATATTGATGTTTCATTATATATTCAGTGGATCATGAAATGGAGGTGTAAATAAGTTTAAAGGAAAGTTTAAAAGTCCATTAATGTATTAAACTGTTTCACCCCCCCCCCCCCCCCCCAAACCCCCCTCTCAGTTTAACTAAGGGTTCAACATTTTTTCCATCAACTCCATCTTCATGATATGATACTCCTTCAACTTGTAAGAGTCTTTCTTCATGAATTTCACACTTGAAAAAATCGTTGACTTTGCAATTTTAGAGCATTCTCCAACTTCTTCTTGACATATAACAATCATTCATGTCGAGGTCATGTTCTCACCTCAATAGGATTAATGATATCATGACTATGAATTCCAAGACCCTTACCATTGTATCCCATTGTGGTCAAAATTATCATACCAATACCCTTGGTATGTTTCTCAAATTATTCAAAAGAATAATTATCATTTTTAAGAGAATGAATTGAAAATGAAGTATATTTTACCTTCTTTTCTGCTTACGACTCTTGGTCCTCTTCCTAAATCTTAGCCATCTCCTCCCTCTTCTCTTTTATAAATGAAGTGGTAGATGAATATTCAAGAAAACCACTATTGTGATTTAACATATAAGCAGTGTTCTTCAACTAAAAAAGGTTACAAACATCAGTCATCCTATGACTTCAAACTTATTGAGTCTTGGGGGAAGCTTCGGTAGCTTAAAATTCCCTAGTTTTCTCTTCAATTACATTCTACAACATCATACGCAACTTCTTCATCCCATCCTCTATTGCTTCGAGCAGTATTCATAGTTCCATGTTATCCTATTGAAGAGAGGAATTCATCTCTTCTAGTTCTCGTAGCCTTGCATGCTACAGAATTTCACCCATGCTTGTAATCTAGTCAGAGCATGTTCTCATACCAGTGAGCTAAAAATTGATCATCCTATAACACTTTGCAAGTTTTGAAAATTTTGGGTCTTCAAACGATCACTTAGATCATAACTTAGTCAAAAAATGAATAGTTGATTTTAAAATGAACTTAAAGATGAAACAAAATCATATGCAACCCAACATGCTAAAAATGAAGAACATAAAAACCAAGTGATAACAAACTTTGTCCAGTGTGGACTACATCTCTGGGCCCTACACCAATGTCTACGCTGCTTTATCAATCTCAGTAATAAAAAGAGTACAATACAAATCTTTGACTCATAGAGTAAACCTCCTTCTAGAGTGACGTTGTTTATCCTTCAAAGAAATTTTCTCAAACTCCCTTTCGCAAAGAAAAAATGGCACCAAAAGAAAAGGACTCTCTCACTGAATGTGGCAACATGTCTTGGTACTCATTTAGAGATCAAGAAGTAGAAACCCAACTACTTCATAATGAAGTGTCGAAATGATGTTTTCCCACAATAAAATTGAGAATAGACTGAAATTGTTTACTCTAATGAAGAAATAGATGTTTCATATGTGTCTATAAGGTTTTAAAACCATTTTATAAGCTCTTTCCATGCTAAAAAAGGCCTCTATATGGCCACAAAAATCCAAACACAATCTATATCTGCAGCATAAAAGGACCTGGCTATGAAAATTTGTCAACATACAATGCTCAAATCACAAAAATAATGCTTCCATTATGTCTAGAACACCCAAATACCCTTGTGTGGGCTATTTTTAGGTTAAAAAAGGCTAAAAATGGCCAAGAAATGCCTCCTTGCTCCTTTCTCTACTATTTGTTTTGAAAAATGACAAACCTGGCTAACGAGGAAATGAAACTCGCCTTTGGCAGAACTGCCAAATTTTTTTTTTCTTGGGATCAGTGTTGATAATGCCACAAATGGTGCAATATGTAGGACCATTAGTCAAGCACCCACGCCCTAAATTCTCCCCTTTTCATGGTCATGTGGAAACAATATGGCTAGGGGAGCGGGCCAGAGGCCACGTGCCCGCTGGCACTCCGCCCTTGGCTGCATTAAAAGCCATGTGGCTACTAGTTGGGCCATAAAATATCACTCTGGCTCCGATCCATTTTCCCACGGTTCTTTTTTAGTTATGGTTATCAGTTATGACCGGGGGCTGGGGCCAACTCCCCTCCTCCTTTTCCATTCACCATGATCGCACATTGCCATAGAACCCAGGGTTGGGGCTTCCACTCCACCCATTTCACTTCGTATCATGGTTATATGGATTCCCATGAGACCTAGGTCTAGGTTCATGTGCCACGCAACCCATCCCCCCCCCTCCTTGCGCTAATAACAAAAACATTACAATTTAAATATAAATTTTTCGCTATGTATTAATAAGCGGTTCTGATGATTTCGTGGTTCGGAGGTCGGTTGTTGAACATGAGGTCATGGGTTCGACTGGAGTGGAGGTTTGTTAGTCAAACCATTTAAATTTCGGCATGAATACTAATGTCCACATGACACCCTCTCATTGGTCCATCTTGCACCTCCTAATTGTTCCACCTCAAAAACACACCAACCATTGAAAATGCGCCATTTGTCCTTGTACAATCATGCCACGTGTCAACACATGATTATCCCATATGTCTACCATAAATCCTAGTCATCTTGCTGATGTCAGAACCATGTCACTGTATGGCCTACCCAGTCAGCAGCTCAGACAACCTTGCAATTTTATTTTTTAATTATTTTCCAAAAAATTCAAAACCTGATAACTTTCACATATGATGTTGGATTAAGGATATTCAAGTACCGTTGGAATCAGAATGACGGGATCTATTATTTGGCATTGGTTTTGAGAAATTTTGAGCAATTTTAATTTTGAGCATATTTTAAATCCCCTGGATCATTAATATGTAAAATGGAATAACTTTCAATCAAAGAGTTGGATTAGGATAAATTTATATCACCAGAAACCTCTCAACAAACTGGATGTGATGGTATTGTCCAAAATGAATCCTTAAAACTTTGGTGGATAATTATTTTTTTAACCGGCCCATGTGGTGTAGAACAGTCGGTGATGGGGTGCACTGTTAAGGCACTCCGTTCTGTAAGGTTACCAGTTCGAAACCCATGGGTGGAATGGAAGGAGAAAAAAATGGGAAGATTAGGATTAGTCTAAACGAGCAAAAAAAAAAATTTATTTTTTTAACCCCATCTTCATAGTGCGACCATGGAGGTTGGGTTAGTTAAAAGTAACACCTCCTATTAGCTTGGAAAGTCCAATGGGGTGGGAGGGAGCATTAAATTAGATAATGAAAGGGTTGTGCATTTAATTGTCAATCTGAAATTCATAAATAATTTTGAACTGTCATGCACCAGATATGCTTAATTCAATTTTCTTACACAAATGTAGTTTTAGTAATCTATATTCTTGTCACAATTCAATATTTATATTTCATAATCAAGTTTCCAACTAACTCCGCACCAAGCTCATAATCCAATCCACACTTTGCACAAATGTAAATTCCAATCTAAGTTGTACAGAAGTAAATTCACTCTTTACAAGAGAGAAATCACACATAACCAAAATGTGACTTGCTAAAGTAATAAAGTGATCATGTAGGATGTAACATAGTTTAAATTGTAGATATGAGATGAAATAATACCTAAGCTTATCAAATCATTCCTTGCTCATGAAAGAAACCAAATATCACTCAACTATTGAAAATATCAAATAATTTGATTAAATCATGAAACAAAGTTAGTATTTAATTGCAACAATATGGATCCATGTGTTATAATAGAGTAAAAGGAACAAAATCATAAAATGGAATTGCAACATACACAAAATATAATATATATGAATTGTAGAAACATGAATTATCTGAACTATAAAAACATAAGTGAATCGAATTGCAACAATGTTAATTAGTTGAATTGTAGCAACATAAATGAATTGAATAACCATAATATAGAAATAGAATTAAAGAGATAATGTAAACTAAAAATATCTACTAAAATCAACTATAATTGACTAAGGAGGGGGGCCTACCTCCTTAGATTGGCATTGGATTAAGAAGGTGAGAATATTTGAACACTCAGTGCACCATTTAGGAAGAAAATGAACTTTAAATTATAATGGAAATGGAATTACAACAATTAAAAAATAAATACAATCTTTCTATTCTCTATCTACTCAATTCCCTATCTATCTCTTTATGTATCCTTTTATACAAAGCATATTATACCTAAGTGGAGTGATTAAGAAGGATTAAAATCCATGAGAATTAGGTTGCTCCATCCTCATAAATTGTTTTCCCACATATAGCAAGAATCCAGGTACGTGTTGACTCAATCAATGTAATATAGTTCGAAAGGGATTCTACTTGCTCCTTGTTGCTTTACATTGTGAGAAGACCATTTGTTATGGATTTGATCATTCCAAGAGTGATTATTGGTCATTGGATGGTCAATTTGGCATATTTTTAGTGGATTTTCAACATCATTAGTATGGAATTGTAGCTTCGAGTGTAATCAGGAGTTGCAGCACAAGCTAGAGTGGGATTCAGATCCATGGATGTGAGCAAGAGTTGCATTATGAGCCAAATTAGGTGTTGCAATGAGCCTTGTAACAATATAAAAACATGAGTTGTATAATTGTTTTGCATTGAAATTATAATGACAACATGTCCTAAGTTGCAATAATGGTAGTTGCAATAACAATTGTGAAGTGAATCAACAATCGAAATTTCCCAAGAATGCATAAGAATAAGTATAGAAATGGCATATTTAGGTGATAATTATACCTTTGAAAAAAAACATGTGTTTGTAAATAAAGAGTGAGGAAACAAGGTTTAATCAGGAAAAAAGAGAATAAAAAAGGTGTTGGATGGGTGCCAAATTGAGCATCCATTACATAGCCTAGATCTTCATGCATCTGGGAGTTTTTAACATATTTATATAAATCATCAAGTTGGGAACAATTCTTAACTATGATCTCCAATATTTTAATAGGCAAGATGATAAATTGTTTCTACCTTCTTTAATGGAAGAATTCAAACCATTACTTGCACTATCTACATATTTTTACAAGAAAAACTATCAGAAATGAAGTTGGGCATAAAGAAAGGTTTTCTTTTAAACCTCAATATTCTCACATAAGAAAATTCATCTCTTACTTCTAGAACACCTTTTTCCTTTAAGAATTCATACACTTCCTTCTATATTTTTTCCTCCATAAGTCCAAATACCATCCTTAAGAATACACAAAGGAATCCATTATGAATCTAATAGATATTGAAAGGATCTTCATGCTTCCACAAGCCAGGATACCAGAAAGACATTAGGTATGTTGGGTATGTGTTATATTCTTTCCATGACTAGTCACGCGCAGGGGGGTAACAGGGGGGCGATATCCCCCCTTGTGCATTGTGCCAGGTGCAGCAGGGGGGTCACAGGGGGGGGGGGGGGGGGGCCCCAGGAAAAAAAAATTGGTCCTTATTTTTCAGTGGGCAGACCTGCCCATGGTTTTGTGCATGGGCTTGCACATGGTTTTGGGACATGCTGGTTTTCGGCCCCTGGTATTTTGTAGATCCGATCAAGGGAACTACGGTTATGTTCTAATCTAGGGTTAATGGATTGGGGTTTATGTATGCTTCGACATGTATACATATGTGTTGTAACACTAAAAGGAATATAATGAAAAATCAAGCTGGTCGTCCTGATTTGGGATCCAGGGGAAAACCTCTGTGTATATATGTTTTATGTTTTATGCTCTCACTATTGTTTATTTTATGTTTTTAAGATTCGTTTGCAGATAATTTCTATATAGGGTTAAAACCTACATTTGGTATCAGAGTTGTTTTGGCTTCAAGGGGATGCCTTCGCTGCTGAGGGGTTTTTTGCTCGGGCCTGAGGTAGACCCTATTCAGTGGGAGATCTGCGGGATCGATTCTTGCAGTGAAAGAAGATGGCTAGAAGCGGGAAGATAGAGATCGAGAAATTTAATGGTCAAAGTTTTGAATTGTGGAAGCTCAAGATGGAGGATCTGCTGGTGGATAAAGATCAGTGGATCGTGGTAGATCCGGGTACTAAACCAACAAAAATGTCAGATGAATACTGGAAGAAGCTGGATCGGAAGGAAAATAGCACAATACAATTGTGTGTCTCAGATTCATTATTGTTGAATGTATCTGGGGAAGCTACGGCGAAGACATTGTGGGAAAAGCTAGGGAATTTGTACCAATCTAAGTCTCTCGTGAATAAATTGTTCCTACTGAAAAATTTGTATAACCTGAGGATGAAGGATGGAGACTCGGTGACAGAGCATCTGAACGCCTTCAATACCGTGGTAAGCCAAATATCATATGTTGATATTAAAATCTCAAATGAAGATAAGTGCATCAGTTTGTTGTGTTCTCTACCAGATTCGTGGGATAGTCTGGTTATTACAATAGGTAGCAATACAACTACCTTGAATTTTGATGACATTTTATTAACCTTGCTATCAGAGGAAATGAGATGGAGAAATATGGAGGGTCGTAATGGAGATGCCTTATCTAAATGAGGAAGGTCCCAGAATAGAAACAAGAATAAGGTTTCGAGTGGGAGATCTAAATCTCTTGGAAAGTTTGTAAATGTGTGCTGGAAATGCGGGAAGGAAGGGCACTACAAAAAGGACTGTAGATCTAAAGCTCTTGAGAAAGGAAAGGGATCTGATGATTCTCCTTTTGCAGAGGAAAAAACCACCTCGGATGAAGGTGGGGATGTGTATTTGGCTTCTTCTTCAAATACACATCTAGATCATGAGTCATGGTTGATTGACTTGGGACCATCCTTTCACTTCACTCCCCATAGGGAGTGGTTCTGCGAGTATGAGAAATATGATGGCTGTGATGTCTTCTTAGGGGATGATAGGAAGGTCAGAATCGTTGGACGTGGAAAATTCAAGCTGAAGTTGCAAGGTGGAAGGATTAGAACACTTCTTGGTGTTAGGCACATTCCTGCATTGGCTAAAAATCTGATTTCTATAAGCAAAATGAATGATTCAAGTGTAAAAACAATGTTCGAGAAAGATACATGTAAGATGGTTCAGGGAGCACTGGTATTAATGCAGGGAGTTCGGATTGGAACTCTGTACAAGCTTCAGGGCAACAGTTTTGTGGTTCCCGAAAGTGGAGCAGAAAACCTAGAGGTCTTTGGAGAAAATACCATGCTATGGCATCAAAGGCTTGGACATATTGGAGAGAAGGGCCTTTGGATACTGCATGGAAATGGTATGGTAGAAGGTATGTCTAATAGCTCTCTGGATTTCGATTTCTGTAAACATTGTGTATATGGGAAGTAGAATTGGGTGAGTTTTCCTTCTAGTGCTAAGAGGGAAAACAATATATTAGAGCTTGTGCACAGTGATGTGTTTGGACCTGTGTTGGTTCCATCACTGGGTAAGTCTGTGTACTATGTTTCATTCATAGATGACTTCTCAAGGAATACATGGATATATTTCTTAAGGAAGAAATCTGAAGTCTTTGACATATTCAAAGAATTTAGAGCTTTGGTGGAAAACCAGACAGAGAAGAAGATAAAGGTGTTGAGGACAGATAATGGTGGGGAGTTCTGCAAGAAGGAATTTGAAGAGTTCTGTAAGAATTGTGGTATAGCACAGCATAAGACTACTCCATACACACCTCAACAAAATGGAGTTGCAGAAAGAATGAATAGAACGTTGATGGAAAAGGCAAGAAGCATGCTCAGTGGTGCCGGGTTAGGACAAGAATTCTGGGCAGAGGCAGTGGAGACTGCTTGTTACTTGGTTAACAAATCACCTTCATCAGCGTTGGAGGATAAGACTCCACATGAGGTATGGACTAGTAAGAAACCCTCTCTTTCACACTTGAGGGTATTTGTATGTGATGCATATGTACATGTTCCAAAGGAGAAAATGAGCAAGTTAGATAATAAATCTGAAAGGTGCATCTTTATTGGGTATAAGGATGGTTTAAAGGGTTACAAGATTTGGAACCCGGAAACAAGGAAGGTTGTGTACAACCGAGATGTGGGGTTTAGAGAGGTGAAAGATGTTGTTAAACATGAATTCCTACCAAATTAACTTGAGAAGATAGAGTTTGAGCTAAAGGAGGATGAATCAGACTCTACAACAAAAGAAGACTCAGAAGAGGAAGAGCCATAAACTCCAGCTGTGAGAAGATCAATTCGGGAAAGAATACAACCAGAAATGTATAGTCCATCTGCTTTCTATTCAAATTTTTCTTTAACCATAATTGATGATGATCCCAGAACCATTAGGGAGGCAATAGATTTAGAGGATGGAAAGCTCTAGAAGGAGGCCATGGTTGATGAAATGGAATCCTTGCATAAAAATGAGGCATGGGATCTGGTGGAGTTTCCGGTTGGAAGGAATCCCATCGGTAGCAAATGGGTGTTTAAGAAGAAGATGAATGTAGAAGGCAAGGTGGAGAAATACAAAGCTAGGTTGGTAGAAAAAGGTTATTCCTAGGTGCTAGGAATTGATTTTGGTGATATTTTTTCTCCTGTTGCCAAAGTTAATTCTATTATATTACTTTTATCTGTTGCTGTTGCATTTGATTTTGAGGTAGAACAGATGGATGTGAAGACAACATTTCTTCACAGGGATCTGGAAGAGGAGATCTACATGAAACAACCTAAAGGCTTTATGATTAAGGGGAAGAAATAATTGGTATGTAGGTTAAAGAAGTCTCTGTATGGGTTAAAACAGTCACCAAGGATGTGGTATTAGAAATTTGATATCTATATACAGGGAATTGGCTTCACCAGAAGCAAGGAGAATCACTATCTTTATTTTAAATTAATTGGTGATCATGTTATTTATTTGGTCTTGTATGTGAATGATATGTTTTTGATTGGAAATGACAAAGAAATTATCCAAGATTTGAAGACCCAACTGTTCTGCAAATTCGACATGAAGGATCTTGGTGCTGCAGACTATATTTTGGGTATGGAAATTAAGAGAGATCGGGCAAAGAGGAAGCTTTTTTTAAACCAGAAGAAGTATGTCGAGACAATATTGCAAAGGTTCAATATGTAAGATAGTAAACCAGTGAATATTCTGATTCATGTAGGTACAAAGTTGTCTGTTGAACAGTGTCCCAAGACACAAGAAGAAGAGGAGGATATGTCTCGTGTTCCATATGCAAGTGCAGTGGGTAGCCTGATGTATGCAATGGTCTGTACTAGACCATAGATTTCACATGCAGTGGCAGTATTGAGCAGGTTTATGTCAAACCCAAGGAAGGAGCATTGGACAACAGTGAAGCGGGTTTTCAAATATTTGCGTGGCACTTATGATGGCTTGTGCTACCAGGGAAGACCAGGATTGGAAAGAGTGTTGGACATTGGTGGTTTTATTGATGCAGACTGGGCTGGAGATCTGGACCAAAGAAGATCTACAAGTGAATATGTATTTAGCATATTTGGAGGTGCAGTCAGTTGGATGAGTAAAAGACATCCTGTAGTGGCTCTTTCAACTACAGAGGAAGAATACATAGCATCCACTCATGCAAGCAAAGAAGAATTTTGGTTCCAGAGATTGTGTTCAAGTATGGGGTTGGTGCAACAAGCTATAATGATAGACTGTGATAGTCAAAGTGCAATTTTCTTGGCTAAGAACAGTGCTTATCATTCAAAGACAAAGCACATTGATGTTCAATATCACTTTGTGAGAGATATGGTTGAGGCTAAAAGGGTGTTGCTGGTAAAGGTGGACACCTTGAAGAATGTTGCAGATGCATTGATGAAGTTTTTGAGCACTCAGAAGTTCTCTTATTTTAGAGAAACAATGGGTGTTGCAGAGCTGGGCTAATGACTAAACTCTCTTATGGCCCCCTGTGGAATTAAAACAACAAGTGGGAGAATGTTGGGTATGTGTTATATTCTTTCCATGACTAGTCACGTGCGGGGAGGTCACAGGGGGGGTGGGGGGGGGGGGGGGGCCCCTGCGTTGTGATGGGCGCAGTAGGGGGGTCACAGGGGGGGCCGACAACGCCCTGGGAAAAAAAATTTGGTCCTTATTTTTCGGTGGGCGAACCTGCCCATGGTTTTCTGCATGGTTTTGCACATGGTTTTGGGGCATGATGGTTTTCGGCCCCTGGTATTTTGTAGATCCGGTCAAGGGAACTATGGTTATGTTCTAATCCAAGGTTAATGGATCGGGGTTTATGTATGCTTCGGCATGTATATATATGTGTTGTAACACTAAAAAGAATATAATGAAAAATCAAGCTAGTCGTCCCGACTTGGGATCAAGGGGAAAATCTCTGTGTACATCTGTTTTATGTTTTATGCTCACGCTATTGTTTATTTTCTGTTTTTAAGATTCGTTTGCAGATAATTTCTATACAGGGTTAAAACCTACAAGGTATTTGTTGAATTCAACATTATTCAACCTTTTAAATTCCTTAAATATATTAAAATATACAATCACATAAACTAAATAGGAATACTTTTAGAATCTCTTGGTATTATGATAGTTTCTTAACTTACATGATATCTCATTTGATGTTAGCCTTGTCAAAAATGACCTTTTCACGAACACAATAGTGTAGTATATATAGAATACTTTTGGTAACTTAAAAAATTGAATCATGTCCAACAAGTTGACAAAATAACTAAGCAAACTCTTTATATGGGTAGGCCAATGATTGTATCTCAGTATTTCTCTTTATGACAATTTTTGTGTTTGTATGAACTTCTTCAAAATATTAATTTCTTTACCAGGAGCATCTATAAAAGAGTATTCTTTAGAAATTTTAAAATTTTGCATTAGTACAATAAAAATTAACACACTTTTGAAGATATGAGGTGTAAGAGAAATTGACATCCTCACATCTTCTTCCAGCTAAATTGTTTTTTGTCTACTATTAAACTTCTCTATGCACTAAGACATTATTTCTTTAAAATCACCAATTTCAGGTATACACCCCACATTTAGAATTCTTGACGTCCAAACTTTGTTATTGTTCTTCTCCTTTAGAGATAGTTCAAAATACTAGTTATAGGCTTGCAACCACTAAAATGATGTGTCTTCCTAACCCAATGTGTTGATTATGTCACTGCAATATGACACTCTCTCAACATGTATCTTATCATATGCATAATGAATAAGTGGTGTCATTTATAAAATTACATTTCATTGATCAAGGATTGATGATATAGATATTACTAAGTGTGCCTTAATATTGCATACAATAAAATTCCTTTTATTAACTTGGAATGCCGTTAGGACATTATAATGAAAGAGAAGATGTTATGATAAAAAATACGGTGAATGATATGATGGAATGGTCACTTAATGATAAATGTGTGTTGTGATATGATGGGAGATTTCATGGATGATCCTCAAAAAGGGAAATTTTGGTATGTTTCAGGTGAGAATAATGACACATGGATGAGAACATAGATGACATGTTGATGTGATAAATGGATGACATGTGGGTGGTGATGTGTGGAGCACATTCCTATAATTCATAAAAATTGTTGTGTGTGTGAAGTTATCTATGTTGATGTCATATGTGTTGTGGAACAATAGAAATGTGAAATTAGAAACTTATGAAAGGACGTGAAGGAATTCATAATTATCATATATGAAATATGATTGTCACACATATGAAAAATTATTGTTATGGGACTTCGGGCTTAAAGTGAGTGTTGCGGAACTTTAGGAAAGTGGACTTTGAAGATAAATGATCATTTCAAGGAGTTCAAAATTAACGGTGAAAAATGAGTGTCGCAAAATTTTGGTTGTAAAGTGAGTTTCATGGAACTTTACATGAGAAAAGTTCAAAGATAAATGCTCATTTCAAGGATTTTGAAATTTAGAAAAAATAACTAAGTATAAGAGAGAAGTGGGAGACTATAACCCTTAGGACATTTATCAAGTAAACTTGATAAACACATGTCTACATGTAAACAACATACTCACAAATGTGATCTCGTTTGAACACACCATTTTTTGGTTTTATTTGTCTTAATAAATAAACACCCTATCTCATGTAATCTACCTCAAGAAATTTTCACCTCACCTCAAGAAATGCATGCCTCACCCTAGGAAATGCATGTCGTATCTCAGAAAATACACACCCTCCCTTTGTAAATGCATTCCCTATCTCAATATATGCACACTCTACCTCAATAAATGCATGCTTGCCTCAAAACATGAACACCATGCTTATAGTGCTTTAACAAATTAAATTTTGACAAGTTTTATCTAAGCATCTTGCTAGCAATGGTTTTTTACACAATTGTCCCCTGTGATGGAATTGTAAGAAAATCTTGTTCTGAAATATTCATAGAATCCATTTGACAATTAATGTTGTTAATTTTATCATGAGGCATGTGTATGCCTTGAAAACCTTCTCAAACTATTCTAGGGGAATATTTGAATAATGAAGCTATGACATTTACAGTCACTTCACTACTAAATAATATTTGACTAATATTTTAGTTGAAGGCCTCAAATTTGAATCTTTGGCATTGTCAACATTCGTTAGTCCCATTTAGCAATCTAAAATTTTATCAACCTTGGATAGTGGGTTAACACATTTATTGAATGAAGGTAGCTCCATACACCATGAGGGAAAAATTTTATTTGTGGAACCAAGCACTTACAATGAAATGCAACCTGACATCTACCAGAAATGCATGTGCCTCAAAACTAGTCAGAGTTCCCATGTTCGATGCATCATAGGCATGGATTTCAGTGTACAACATCATTTTTTTTAAACTTTTTTCTCCATCAACCTACCTCCAATACCATTGATAAATATTTGATAGAACATGTCTGTTGTTCTTAGTCACACATTACCATATGTTTATATCTATTTTAATGGAGGGTTCCTGTGATATTTTCTCTCTTTTGACAAGAAATATAGTTTAATGCATGAAAATTACTTTCTTTTGCTATTTTAAATGTAGGATTTTGGTGCTGCTCACATCAGTATTGCAAAAACCATATTGTTAATCAGATCTACCACAAAATTTCATTTAAAAAAATTATTTCATCAAACGTACAATAGTTAAATATGTTATTTTCTATCAAAGGTGCTCATCAAAATTTTGGTGGATTAAGTTTCTATACAATTCCCATTTGGCATTTTTGTGTGCTAAAAGTACAAAAAGCCGATATGGTTGTCAAAGTTGTAACACCGCAAATGTCAGTATGGCAACGGATAGGTGGTAGAATATATCCATCTTAAAATGCCACATGGAAATTACTTTCGTTGAATTCATGACATCTATATGTCTTCACCAAAGTTCTAATTAAAACGATCATCAAATGTTTGGTGAGATTAAATCACTCCATAGCTGGAATGTGGTTGTTTTGTATGTTAACATATGAAAACATGATATGATGGTCGATAGTGTGATGAACCCTTTTTTATGAACGCTCCTAATCAATTTCTTCGGAAAACCAACGTGTATTCATCAAACTATTGTCTAAACTAAGCTTAAAAGTATGCCATATGCACTAGTGAAACCAATCAACCTATATTTAATTTGAGGTGTTCTTTGAAAGGGCCAAAAAATATTTGTTTTCAATTGAAGAATACATTTTAATGTGATCAAATCCTTTTTGTGTTGAGTTTGAAGCATACAATTGAAATTCTTGACTGGGGTCTTCTTTAGAAGAGGCTTTCAAGCCTTATTAGGTGGATCTTGAAAAGAAGCAATATGGGCATCATATCAATAATATTTTCTCTTGCATTGGGGTAATCTTTCAAAAGTGCTTCATGGGATATTTCAAAGGTGCCTGATGGAACCGAATTTTGGTTTGATTGAGTAAATTTCCAACATGGAAGATGCATAAAACCCTTATGATTATGAAGTAGAAATCACAAGAGAAAATTTGCATGGGAAAAATGAAAATATTAAGTGCAAGGGATGAATAACTCACGAAACCCCCTTAGATATTGTAAAACTAATGAAAATTTTTATGATAGAGATTTAAAGATATAGATATGATAATTGGAGAGTAATCAAGGCTCAGGAATAACAAAAATAGTTGAATGTTTCCATGTTACAATGCTTGAAAAATACACATAGATAAATGCATCATGTTTGAAATAATTCAAACAATGTTAATAGAAGTATGGACAACTATAAAAGTTGTTTAACACAAAAGGTCTCGCAACACCAAGTGCAAGACCTCCATTGATGGGACTAGTCCTGTAGTAGTGAATCATCTACTTCTAAAAGTTCATTCAGTAATTTGAGATCTTCTTCTTGAAGGAAAATCAGAAAGAGACATTTGAGAGATATCTTGTTGTAGGGATAATTTGGACATGGAAACAACCTACTTTTAATGGTGAGGTAAAATATGGTCAGGACGTTGATGCTTGGCTTATTAGAATGAGGAAGTATTTATAATTTTATAATTACTCTAGGAACATGAATGCCACAATATCCATATTCAATTTGAATGGTATATGATTAAATTGATGGGGACATCTCAAGCAAGTCAAGAGAACCAATAAGAGAAAAATTTTATGGAAGCAATTTAAGAAGCACTTTTAGCAAAAGTATCTCTATGATAGACACTCTAATGATAAATTCAAGGAATTCCATTAATTAAATTGGGTAAAATTACCATATATGCATATGTGAATAAATTATTATATTTTTTGAGATATGTTAAGTAAATCTAAGATGACAAGATAAATATTTAGTGCCTCCTAGGTGGATTACCTTAATCCGATAGAGATAGAAATTATTTTGATGAGCCATGAATTCTAAATAAGGAAATTAAAAATGATAATTATTTATAGGATCAAAATAGAAACAAGGGAGAGGTATAAATTGCATGAAGTGGCAAGAAGGAGGAAAAGCTTGACTAGATGAAGAAAGGGCTCAATCCTCCCCATTATAAACTTATTAGAATCAAAAGAACAATGTAGGGATAAGTTACATGATTTATGGGGAAAGAGGCCAAGAGAACCTATTCAAACTTAAGCATGTGGTGCCAAGGTGGGATAGCCATATTATTGTTGAAAGCATTCTATGCTAAACTAATTGGTTAAGTTAAATATTTAGATTTTACACCCCTGGATTGTATTAGGCCAAGTTATATGCCAAATATAAATAAATGTTGTAATGTTAGGTGTCAAGCCATATAAATGACTCCATGTGTAAAATATGTAAATATTATTTATGCAGATGCATAAACCGAGCACAAGATGTTAGAGTCTGGATAAGAGCTTACCAGTGTGATGGGATAGTCACATCGTAATGTTGGGAGGAATTTTAAATTTTTTGTAAGAAATTGTAAATATTTACATTAGGGAGTGAGCCTTGTTTTTAGAATAAGTTGGAGGAGTTATTTTCTATTGTAAAAGGAAAATATATATATAGTTCTTAGTTTCCCTTACTTTTTGGAGAAGGGGAAAGATTCACACTTTGTGACTCTTGGTTTTCACAATCAGTTTCTTTTGGGAAACAATAAGAAAAAGTGTTTCGGGGGAGAGAGGAGAAGAGAGAGGGAGAGAAGAGAAGAACCATTTGTCTCTCTATGTAACTACATTTTTGAGGTTTTTCATATGCATGTACCTTTAGTCTGCATGAATGGAAGGTATTTTGTGTGAATTTAGTAATGAAAAACAAATTGGAGTTGCAAGTTGTATGGCTTATAAATGAATCGAAGTTCTATATGTAACACCCCACCCCACATTTACCCACTTTAAAATACTTAGCAGGGAAGATATGAGTTGAGAGTTAATATGTATGATCCAACTTCCAAGATGCAGTTATGGAAATGGGTTCTGACTTTCCAACACATGCTATTCATTTTTACTAACACTTTGCATGCATAGTACTTGTAAGTCATGGATGAATAGTTTGGTCACTGTTTACATTAGTTTCATCATATGTTCATCAATAAGGATTTATTCCCTCTCGTAATTTTTGCAGAAAACACATATTAGCTCATGCATCCATATAAAATAATCAAGAACCTGTCAAAACATGAATTAGATCTAGATCAAGAGCACATCATATAATAATAAATACACCATGCATGTAGCATATACCTAGCCAACAATAATGAAATGAAAAAATAATCCTGTAAACAATATTAAATCAACAATTATGCTCATTTATAATTAATAAATAATAACACATATTAACATATGCAAAGTACCAACCAATTCATGGACTTCCACGTACCACTCGACCATAGATTGGGCTGAACCAACTATTTCTTTCAGTCAATCACCTCTACGCCATATTCTAAGCATGAATGTGGGATCTCATGGAATAAACCAAGAAAAACCAAACCAAGGCTTCCAAAGTCAAACCACCTCAACCCTCAACCAATGATTCCACCTCACTGTCGAAGATCACTAACCATCACCATATTGTTCTCTACCCAAGTTTTCTAGGGCTCTAGAACATTTATTCCAACCTAGCTCCATGACTACTAACTCAACCCACAATTGTCTCAAGGCTCTAGATATTTTTTCCAACCAAGGATCCAAGACTAGTAATTCAACCCACTAAGGGCTCCAGAGTGTTTTTCCAACCAAGGCTTCTAGGACTAGTAACTCAACCCAAGTTGTTCCAGGGCTTCCAAAGCATTTTCCCAACCAAGGCTCTAGGAAATAATAACTCAAACTACAACCATAAGTACATGAGCACCAATTAAAAAAAAGGAGGGAAAACCCACAACACCATGGCTATCTAGGAATGGCAAGGCTAGGAAAAACCATTATCAATTTGGGAAATCCTCCATGCCAATGACTACTCATAACCATGAAACCACATGCATGTACCACACATACCAAACTAACAAGGAAACAATACATGCAACTCAAAACCTGCAAAGCAATCTAGTTGTAACTATTGATCCAATTGTTCCCTTGCACTTTCCTAATTTCATTTGCCTTATTTTCCAATCCAAGTGAATGATAGAGTGATCCAAGCATGCTCCAAGATTACTCTAAGTTTGCAAGAGTAAGAGACGGAGATAATATAATGAGATCTCCAAAATATAACACTGAAAAAAGCCATGAACTAATCCTCATAATACTTTTTATCATTGAGGCCTCTATTTTCTTCAGTTTCTTTCATTTTTCCTTCAATTTCCCTCACATGAAAATATGTAACCCTTCATCTTCCTTTTCTACTATTTTCCTTTACTTTCATAAACAAAATTATAATTAATGCCTCTTTTTCTTTTCCAATTCCTTAGCTAATTTCCTTATCCATAATAAACTAAAAGTGGCACCCACTAGGATGTTTTTCCCACCATTTAGCTTGAAATACATGCCCCATGACCTTAGTCTTACATATTACATGATTTTTTAACCAGGGTTGTTACAAAATCCACCCCCTTTGTGTAACATTGTCCTCGTGTTAATGACACTTGTAAAGCAGAAAATAGTTGAAAACATAACATACTTCCCTTGGAGATTTATAACATAGCTTGTTGCAGTATTTACAATGACATTGTGTTGAAAACATGACAATCATATTGTTTACTAGATCTTTATAACAAAAATCATTAAGATATTTACAATAACAACCACATATACTCATGCACATTTGCTTCAACTAGAAAATGATCATGCTATCTATGGATCTTTATAAAAAAATCTCGAAACAATTTTTATAATAATATACACATATGCACATTTTCTCAACCAGAAAATAAAAGGAGAGGGTGCCCATATCGGCACTCGAAGTCCCTCGTGGGTAAGGGTGGGATTCCTGCTCGAGAACACGCGTGTGCTAAACAGAACAATAGACTTAGCTAAATAGCTGAAGCATGCAAAGAATGTCAAATGACAAAATAATATCAAATTCCAAACTTTTTTGCTTTGCTTCCCTCATCTTCCTTATATGGTTTTGAGCCTTCACTAGACTTTCCCCAACTCATAACTACGTTGCACATGTGGCCACTAGGCTCCATGAAGACTGTGTTGTCTTTCCATGATCTCCATCATCTATGCATTTAATTTCCACTCCCTCCATCATTTGTGCATTTACTACACCACTTCCTCCATCACTGTATCATTAATTCTCTATGATCTTACTTTTATTCCTCCACTATCTCCATCATCTTCATCATTAATGCTCTATGACCTCCACTCCTTCATTATTAAGTTTCTCCACTACTCCATAATGCTGATCTATTATCTAAATAACCAACTTTCACCCAACAAAAGTGGATTTTATTCATCTATGGAGCTTATGGGTCCCTCCACCCTTTTATTTACTTAACTAATTAAGAAAATTAAGAACTCTAATATTCCAATTAACTGGTGGAAAATTGGGAATATTACAACAACCTGCACAAATAACCCCATGTACCATATGCACAAAAACACCACATGTACATAGTAACATATGTACAAAATGCACACCACACCATATGTACACGACACTGCATATGTAACCTTCACAAAACACCATATGTACACAACACCTCATATCCAACATGATCACAACACCATATGTACACAACACCATTTGTGCATAGCACTGCATAAACAACATGTACGCAACACTATATGTACACAATACCACATATGCAACATGCACACAACACTATATGTACATAATAATGCACAGGCAACATGAACAGAACACTATAGTTACAACATGTACAATAGATACACAATAATAGTACTGCACATCCAGATACCACACACTGACTCTACCAAACAAACTTGATTCTAATGAATTTCCACTATCCATGCTTGTCCCAACATGCCACAGGCCACACTTCTTTCATTCCAATGATGTATCCTTCAGCATTACCTACCATAGCATAAAAATAAACATAATATAAGCACATAATATCATATCATATCCACATGATAGTAACCTCATAGATATATTAGGGATATTCTTCCACTTGATTCATCATGAAACCAGGCCTATTCATGTCATTCACCTACATAAACAATCATTCCTCCACAAGAATGGTCCCTAATGACCCTGTTAGATAATGACATGCATACATACATGTATACATATATATACATCAACATAATCATGATCACAAGATAATTACTAGATATAATAAGGTCTAGGTTGAGAGAAATCCTTTTATCTATGCATATCATGCACAACATTGAGAACAACGGTTCCCAACGTATCTAGGGAAGTTGTTAATTTAAGCCCATTTAATTATTTTTTCCCGATTGTCTTTCCACTATCCATTCATAGCCATGGACCCAACCAACCCAACTAGTTGTCACATTTTTTCCTTTAGCTTCCCTTTATTCATGCACTGACTTCACTGGGTCTTGCATTACCTCTTAGGTACCACACTACCCTTCCCAATCTCCATCAAATTTCCTCTTTTCAAACCAATCTCCAAGACCCTTAAGACATAAAAGGAAAGAAAAAAAGGAAAACAAGAATAAAACCATGGAAAACCAACAATAATACAACACCAAACTCAAAGTGGCATGGCCATGCACCAGAGAAAATCAGAGCTACAAATTAAGCACAAATAAATCACAAAACATTGAAAGCACAAGACTTCCAAAAAACACCATGAATCAATCCCCCATGGTTTCCTAGTGCTTTCAAGGGTTCATAAATAAAATCTCAACACAATCCTTCTTTAAGATTTTATGTTAGTCTCTTTTGCCTTGTGATTCCCTGCATCATGCAACATTAGATCATGTATTTGTTCATGCCTTTACAAAATTATAAATGAACCTCTTATCTCAAATACCAACCTTAAGATCATAAAATTCTTTCAAATACATGTTTACAGATATAGCACATATTCACATAATTTCAGACAAAGTTAAGGTTAAGAAAATCCCTTCTATTCATGTAGGCTCTCCTTCATTTGGAATTGTGGTTTCCAAACGTAGCGAAAGTAATTATAACCCAATTCCTTTATTTTACATGTTACCTTGTTGCAATTGAGTCTTATTAGATGTTATCACATCACCCAACTATTAGCTATATGAAAGAATCAATTATTACCTTGTCATGCTAATACCAAGCATGCTGCCCTGCAATTGTTCACACATATCAGTCACATGTTACAAATATCAAGACATCATGTCCATTAATTTGAAATCATCCTTTACCAGTACTAAAAACCATTTCATAGTCTACAATCAACTCATAGTCATTAATCATAGTTCTAAAACTAGCACCCACTTGCACTCAAGTGCATATCATTTTTCTCGGCACACATTGTGTTAGTACAATTGTCTTAAAACAAGATCATTCCTTCATGCAATATTATAATCACATACTCATTTCATACACTCTATCAAGAATTCAAACAACCTATAAACATACCCCCTTACTATCCATGGTCCACACTAAGATAGGAGGAGGAAGCTATTATAATGGCCCGATCTCTAATGTCCAAATATGGAAATGGGATCTCCAAAGTTCTACTAAATTTAACCACACTCTCCACACCTTGATTTTTATTTCTCATAAATTTTGTATGATATTAAATAAAAAACCTTTCACTTATTCCACTTGTAACATACTAACTAAAATCATGCCACTTTTCCATTTCTTTACATGTAAATTTTCAAATTCCTTGCATGCAACCTTTCAAATTCCTTGCATGCAACTCTTCAAATTATTTGCATGCAAATAGGAATATATCAACTACAACAATATTATCACACAAAAATATTATCCCACCCACAAAACAACATTTTCTTCAAACAATAACCATATCATTACATTTTCTTCAAGCAACCACTATACTATTACATTTGCACGTAATCATTTATTCAAACACTTTACATGCAAACTAATATAAAAAATGATTTGCATACAAATAAGAATACATCAGATATATTAATATTATTTCATAACAATACTATCCCCAACCACAACAAAATACTCACTGGGGCATTTTATCAAACAATTTGTATGCAATGAATCATTGAATAATTTAAGAATTTCATCAAACACTTTGCATGCAAACTAACATGGTGAATAATTCAATGCATACCTCCTAAATTAGTGTAGTTCAAATTATGGAATCTAAACCATATGATCAGTGGGATCTTCTCTCAATCTAAAATCTGACAGATGAAAAGTTATAACAAAAATGCCAACACAATCCTATTTGGTGCACAATTCAAGGAACATTCAAGAAGCTCGACTTCCAATATTCATATCTCCTAAAATATAGCGATCAAATATCTGAAATTTTTATCACAATATCAATGGCATTTCCTCTCACTTTGGAAAAATTTTCAACTCCAAAAACCACCCAGAAAAAAGTTATAACAAAAATTCCAATGTGACCTATTTGAGGCCTAATTTTAGGAGAATTCAGGAGGCTCAACCTCTTCTGCTCATATATCCTAAAATATTTCTACCCAATGTCTAAAATTTCAACCACATTATCAGTAGGATTTCCTCTCAATGTGGATATTTTTTTATCTTTTGGAACCCAACAGAAGATAAGTTATTATAGAAATACCAAAATGAAATTTTTAAATATGCATTAAGGAGGGTCATCTTCATCATATCATAATTCCTAAAATATTGTGAAACAATATCTGAAAGTTTAAGCAAATTATCAGTGGAATTTAACCTCAATGTGGAAAAAAATTCAGCTTTCAAAACTTCATAGAAGAAAATATATAGCAAAAATGAAATCGATTGTTGTTGGCTCTTTTGGGCTTGACCTAGGTTCGTCTTGTACTTTGCACCAAAAAAACCCTCAGACACTGGCCATTTTGGCAACGACTTGCAATAAAATCATAGTCTCACCCAAAGCGGCTATAGGTGGTTGCAGAACCAGGTTTTTGCAGCCTTGAGGGATTGCATGAGGTAGCTTTTACTTCATTTTTCTGTATTTTACTTTGTCTTTTGGCATACATATAACTACTATGTTGTATAAATTAACTACTTACTTCGTCACATTCATTTTAACATAAGAATATCACAGAAAAATATAAAATGCACCATCATAACATTTACTAGAAATCAGTACTTCACATCCACAGATAGAAAGAAAACATAAAAATACACATAAATACAGGATATTGCCCAAAACTTCTTCTTCTTTATTAAGATGAATATTTTCATTGCATTCATCTTCTCGACCTACGAACATAGCTACAGGTGGTCTGCGCACTAAGCTGCAGACTCTTCCAAGGTCTCTACACACTCATATGTGTAGCCTTTCCTTAAGGCCCAAAACACAGAACAAAAGATTCAATGACTTGTGATCCTCAATATCTATCCTATTGATGTCTCTTTGAAAAATCATTACATTTATTGATATACATTACATAGCTACAAAACCATTGTCCACATACCATGGGCTCAACAAAACAATCAAATAAAATTCCAATACGCGTTACAAAATGAGGGGCTTCAACCCACCTCGAAGCCCCTAGAACATTGCATGGTAGATATGACTTCGTGGTACTACACATTCCGCTCCTCAAAATGAGGAGTCTTTAATAAAAATTGGAACAAGTTGGGTCGCGTCCAACACTCACATGTGACTCGTCCCGAGTCACTGAGTTGTTGTGCCCCGAATCTTTACTACGATGCTCATGTAGGTGGAATTATATGGATGAAGTATTTATGTTACCTACTTTTCCTCTTAGTGCACTTATTCTAGTAGTGCCTCTATTATTGGTCAAAGAATATTCTGCAACACTTCTTTCTCCCTCTATCATAGCTCCTTTAGCCTATCATCTATTTCCCGCAAAAGATGGAGGACCTCATCCTGTCACGACTGAGTCCTCTCTGTCAAAATTTTGTCCTTTCTTTGAAGGTCTTCAATCTTCTTTTGAAGAGTCTTCCCTTCAGTGATTCGAGTGAGCCTCTGCGATACTAGTAAGGTCTTCGCAGTTTCCCAAATTTCTTCCAGCTACTTCTACTTCGTCTGGAGCTCCTATTCAATCCTTTTAATATCTTTATCCTCTTGCAGTGAGGTCGAAATTTGCATAGTGTCATCTAGTAGATTGCCATAATCTACCACTATGTCGAATTTACCTTGTACTGTAGATTTTAGTTCTGTCTCCCTCTACTCACATACTTCTAGTGGCATGGTTGGTTGCAGCCTCGTTTGCATCTTAGTAATATTCACTTCATACTTGAACTTCATCTCTATGAATTTATTATTTGAATCCTTTATTGTGAAGTCGAGCTTCTCGACCTTTTCTGGTGGTGACTCTTCTGCGTGGAATTTTACATCTAGAACTTCACTAAAAGTTTTTTCGATGATTTCCTCTAGCTTTTGTTGTTGTTGGCATGCCCCATCCCTTTCTTTGATCAGTTGGTCGAGCTCCTTCTTCAATGAAGCTCTTTCCTTATACACCTTAATTTTTAACAACGAAGTGTGTTGTTCTTGCTCCTCGAGTTCATTTGCTATACCTTTATGCAAATCATGCAATATCTTAGTTGACAGTGCAGCGATGTTCATATTAACATGGCCCCATTCTTTTTCTCTCTCTTTGTCTTCATAGGATTCAAATTGTAACGCTCTATCTAGTATCTGCATACTCCTTAGTCCAAATGTTGTTTATATCCGTCGCTCTAGTTGTAGTAGCTTACCCAACTGTTCCAGTTGTCTAGTTGCCTGTGCTAGTACATTTAACTCTTCAAGGCCTTGCTGAACATATGTCAAGAGAATTCGGTAGCAATCATCAGCATTGTTCCATGTCTCAGTTGTTACTTCCTTGAATTTTTCTCCAATTTCTTCAATGTCCTCATCAATAAGGACAAGTGGTATTGTGCCCTTGGATTTGTCTACCTTCTGTTTCTTCCTTGCACTCATCGTATTCACTTCAGGCATCCTCTTTCTAAAGATGAACAGTGATTCCTCTGTTGGCTCTATGTTGCTGAGAGGGTCCTGGGTACCCTGTTCCTCCTTTGGCTCTGTCTCTTCTGCATATTTTCCTTTTTCCTTTCCACTTGGACCTGCATGCTACAAGGTGTCCTAATTTGCTTCACTGTCTTATATATTAGAGTTATCCACTTTTCGGACCAACGTTGTACTATCCTGAGAAGGTCATGTTTGGTGAAAAAATATGGTATATGATGTCATGTCTCCACCTTCCAAGCCTTCATATATATCTTCTAAAAGTGTGCCTAAAATTTTTTTGTATTACAATATTAATAAAACAAACATGGTGACAATGTGGGATGCTGGTTCACCACCATGTGAAAGTATATTTGCAATAGTGTAAAGAAAAAATTTCTCCTATGTGCATGATGCCTCCTTGGTTTGCCAAAGTGAGGCATACCATATGGCTGTGCATACATTTGCTTCGACTGGGGGAAACTATGAGTCATCGGGCTCCTTCCATGCTAACAGTGTGATGATCAAGATAAACCACACCTAATGAAATATATTTCCTTCTTCTTGTGCCTTACGACAATCCTCCAAAAAATCCCTGCATAAATAATCTGGCCCAGTTTAATTGAACCCTAATGTTGCACTATGCATCTAAGGAAACCACGGTTACGAGGACTTTGTTTTCTCGACACTTTCTCATTATCTTTTCAGAGAATATGTGTATAGAAAAGTACAACCCTTGGTCGTTGATGGAATTAATACTATAACCTCATGAATTCTTGAGTATCCCGAACTTGTCCTTCATAATTTGTGATACTGCTTTGTCTTCGTTTTTTTTCTCCCGAACTCTTCGGCATGGTTTTTCCTTGGTAGGGCAGCCCAGTAATACTTTGTATCAACATTTTATCAATCGAGATCCTCTTCCCCAGCCAAATGCATCCGTCATGCACTAGTACAAGTAACTATTGAACACAGGTTGTGCTAGACATTCTTATACCAAAGTGTGGCACATTTAACATGTTCAACAAGCCCAATATTTGTAATCCCTCAACCCACTGGTGTGGCTCCAACCTTGTAACTCTGCTATCTAGATAGCATACATGTTGTAGTTTCCTTGGTCGAATGTATGGTGGAAGCACAGAGGGAATTGTTGTGCCCTTTGTCTCCATATTTTGTATCTCAACTTCCTCCTCACTATCATGGATTTTTTCTAGTCTTTCTGCTATACTAGTTTCTTCACCCTCTCTACAGGTTTCTTATCCTGCTTTTTCTTCATCCATTTTTCTTTCACTGCCTTCTTTCTTGGTGATGTCCTTGGCTCTACTCCAGAGGCTTCAACTGATCTCTTTTCTTTTCTTATTTTTGGTTGTTATTCCATGGCTACTTTTTTTCGTGGTAACCTCGCGCGCCTTGAGGACATAGGTTCACTTGGTGCTACTGGTTTTACTAGTATGTGATTCCATGATGCCTGCTATCCCTTTCTCTACAAACTCCTTGGAAATCTATTTGAAACTTTTCTTAGGCATACAATAAAACTCTTGTCACACACTTGATCGCAAATTCTCAAACTGAATTCTCCAGATAGAAAACTATAAAATGTGGAGCAGGACATAGCTTTATAGAGAATTTAAATTTCGAACCTCATGATAGCTTAGATATTTTTCATTTAATGCAGATATGGTGCGAAATACGACCAACTATGCTTCATAAATTTGTTTCTCCCATGCCTCTTAATGAAAAACTTCTTTTAACGACATCTTTTTCCTTCCAATGGTCATATTTATGGTTATCTTCGATGCTTCCCTTTCTATGTCACAAAAATCCTTCCTTCGTTGTGGTTCTTTTGGACTTCGACATACTCCTGAATATTGCATACTAATCATCCTTTGGCGAAGTTACCTTCTGTAGAGTAGTTTATAGTCTAGTGCCCACTTTCAACTATAGGTGGCACTAAGACTCTTTTCCTTTCGTCTCTCAGAGTGAAGCTCTAGGGACAGAGTCATCCCTATATACCTTTAATATGCTACCATTCACTCATCCTGGAATCATCTTACCATTTAACTTCGTGAATTGAACTGCACCACCATCAGAGATGTGCTTGATAATATACGGTCCTAACCAATTTGTTTTAAATTTTCCTGGGAACTTCGTGAATTTTCTATAATACAAAAGTACTAGATCTCCTTCCCAGAATGTATTTTTATTGATGTGCTTGTCATGCCAGGGTTTATCCCTTGCTGATTAAAACCTGTTATAAACCTGTCTTCTTCCAGAGCAAGAAATGGTGCCATCCTTTCATCCATTATATTGGAATCTTCCATATCTACGAAGGCTGCAATTCTCAAACTTGGCACAATGTACTCCATAGGAATGATTGCTTCTTTTCCATATACCAAACCAAAAGGTGTCTATCCTATCAGTTTCTTGCATGCTGTCCTATATGCCCAAAACACTTTTGGAATCCTTAGATCCCAGTCACTTTTGTTCACATTGCACACTTTTGTGAGTTCTTTCTCCATAATATTATTGAAGGATTTGATTGTCCCATTCGCTTGAGGATGATATGGGATGCATTTCTAATGTTATACTTGGAACACTTCAGTCAGTGCTTCAATAGTCTTATGAAATAAATTTAAACCTTGTTCACACATTAATATCTTTGGACACCCAAATTAGGAAAACATATATTCAAATATGAACTTCATGATAGTTTATGCGCTGCAATCCTTCACTGGTTGTGCCTCAGCCCACCTCATTAAAGAATCAGTTGTAGTTATTATGTATCTTGTGCCTTCCTTATTTCCTAGTGGGTTAATAGGTCCAACAAATTCAATAGCCCATTTTTCAAATGCTTGCAACATCACCCGTGCACTAAATGGTGTTTCATCTCTTCTGGATGGCTTTATTTTTATTTGGCATACATCACATACTCGAAAAAATCTTTTGCATCCTTATGTATTGTGGGCCACCATAACCCAACTCATAATTTTTTCTGCACAATGGCCTTTCTTGCATAATGTCCACCTGTGACTCCTCCATGGGCTTCTATTATAATACTCTGCCTTTCATGTTCAAGGATGTATCTGTGCAGTATTTCATCTAGTCCCATTGAGTACAAGTGTCATGCAATTAACGAGAAATCAATTTTTTTACTACAGATCATTTTTTTGTTGCCCAGTGTACTCTGAGGGTGCCATTCTTGTGGCCAGAAATTGAATAATATCTGTGAAGTGGTCATTTGCGATCCTAATTTTGAATAAGTACGCGTTGGACAGGTTATCCTCGATACTTGTGGGTTCTTCTCCTATCTCCAACCTTAACAGATGATAAGGCCTAGCATTCAGTCTTCCTAGTTTTACTACAACCTCAAAGTCGTACTCCTAGAAAAACAACAACCAACGCACATTTTTCCTCCTAAAACAGTCTTATTCACCAAATATTTCAGTGTGAGTGATTAGTGAACATCGTGAAATGCGCTCACAACAAGTAGTTCTTGAACTTATGTAATGCATGACCATAGCTAACTCTTCTCTTTATATCCTAGTATAGTTATTTTCCACCTCAGATATTTTTATACTTGCAAAAGTTATGGAGTGATCAATTTTTGTTGCTCCTAGATGTGCTAGTACTATACCCAACACTATGCAAGATGCATCAACATGTACATGAAATTCCTTACTCCAGTATGGGAAAACCAGAATAGGCGCAAACACTATTTTCTCTTTTAATATGTCGAGGCTATTATGGCATTCTTCATCCCTTTGAAAAGTGACATCTTTCTTTAATAACTTCTCCATTGGCGCAGTTATCTGTGCATACCCCTTTATAAAAAATTTGTAATAGCCAATGTGTCCAAGTGTCGTGCGTAGTTGTCTCACTGTTTTGGTGCTAGAAAGTTCCCAATGACGACAATCTTCGTGGGATCCACCATTAATCTCTGCTTACAAATAGCATGGCCCAACAGTATACCAAACAGTATGAAAAGGATACACTTATTTAAATTTAATGATATTTGGTATTTCCTACATATATCCATCATAAACCTCAAGCTCGCAACATGCTTTTTCAACATCCCAAATACTGTCCAGTCATCAAAGCAAACTTCCAAAATTTGTGTATATATTCTTTGAGATTTTCAATTACAACTCTAGAAAATATGGAAAGAGAATTCTTTAAGCCAAAAGGCATCACCGTGTACTGGTAAGAGCCCCACTCTATACCAAAACTTGTCTTATGTCTATCTTCTTGTGAACTTATGATCTGATTTTAACCTAAAAATCCATATGTGAAATAATATGCCTCCTATCCTCCTACATTTTCCAATACTTCATTTGTAAATGGTGTGGGGAAGGGGTCATGCAAACATGCTCATTTAGTTTTCTCAATTCAACACAAATTCTGATCTCTCCTTTTGTCTTATTTTCCTAATCTATCATGGGACTTAACCATTCAGATTATTCAACAGGTTCGATGATCTTAGCTTTGATCATTTTATCTAACTCCCCCTTCACTTTTTCCTAGTTTTTCGGATTTAACCTATAGGGTCTTTGATTTACTTGCTCTGCTTCAGGTTTTAGGGGAATCCTCATAACTCCTAAGTCCCCTAATATTCCCTTCAATTCATAAATTTTTGTGGGAAATATCTCTTGATACTCATGCAAAAGCTTTGTAATTTTTCTTACTTTGCCTTCATCCCAATAATCTCCAATCATTGCAAATTTTGGTTCTTCTTCTGATCCAATATTCACCTTGTTCGCTTTTTCAGGCATCACTATATTGAGGATTTCAGGTTCTGGTCCAAAAACTTTGCGGTGTCGTTATGATTCTGTGATATCAATATTGTGTGGATCATCATCATCTCCTTCTGTAATCACATTATATCACTCCAATTCTTTCTCCAACTGCACAGTCCAATCTGGATGCTTCCATGTTAGCGAAGTTGTTTTTTCAAAGACCTTTTCTTTGAATTTCTGAATGGAAATTGAATCTATGCATGGGTGATCATCTTCAAAAGTAAATGTTAGTATGAACCCTTCAACCAAATTTGTCCGATTCATAGTTCCATGTCGCAATTCTATCTCAAGATACTGATTCATAGGAATCATTTCTAGTGTGCGGATAAACCCATGTACCCACTCCTATTCTAGAAATTCTTTCCAAACTGAAGTGCAACGATGAATATGCTCCTGGGGGTAAACCTTACCATCATACTTTACTTCGACTCTTGTATCTACTGGACCAAATCTAACCCACATCAACCTTCGATACTCCTCCCAACTTCCTATATTTCTTTTATGAGCACCCCACCATATAATAGATATAGACCTTAGGGCTACATCCAAATCTCACAATCTTTGTTCTTCTAGTATTTCTCTTTCATATTCATGAAGAAAAAGGCTTACATCTCCTATCCCATCATAATAAGGTAGACTACATACCTCTGAAGTTATGCAGTGAAGTGATTTTGTGATTGTGGCACACCATCTTGTAGATACTTCATGTAACTATTCTGCCAATTTTCCAGTTATTCCTCGGAATATGAAGTACAGGAAATGTCATGTTCCCAGCTTAGTTTACCTTCCATATTGGGATTAATCTAATCTTCCTCCTTAGTTGTTATCTAATAAATTTTTTCGACTTTTTCGTCGCAGTACTCATCCCGAACAGGCTCTGTATAGCACACTCCTTCTGATGGATCTAATAGAAATAAGACCTCCATATTTCCCTTTTCGAACACCATTTGTCTCTTCTCGAAATTTATTATCGCAAAATTATCGAAAGCCCAATCCAATCCAAGTAGCACTGGATAGGGGTTGCTATCATCTACAATTTCAATCACCTCAAATTCTACAACATCACGCACTCCTTCAATATATACTACAATGCTAGGTAACCTTCCCATATGGAGGATCTTTTGTTGGTTGGCCATCCTCAACTAGATTGGTGACCATTGCAACTTTGGTCTTCCCATTAAATTGAAATTTTTCTTAGGTAACATTTCTGCATCGTGTAGAAATTACACAAACAATATGTATATCAATGGATTCAATCCGATCATGCAATATGCTAAACAAAGATATTGAATCCCTCTACAAATTAATTTCAGAAAATAAACATGATCACCAATCACAACAAGTAAAGAAAGAAGAAAATCAATCCACAACACAGATATTTTCCTGGGGAAAGCTTACTGCTCAAAACCCCTCTATATTATATTGTATATTCACCAAGGAATCATGAAACAATTACAATGCACTCTTCTCACAAGAGTCTCCTGCACTCTCACTACTGTATCACACTGATCCAGAAAAAATCGACCAACACTTAGCCAATTTTTAGCCTCTGCTCAGGCTGCCTTGCTTGAGCAATTCATGTGGAATGCAATCCCTATTCTTTAGGAATTTCAGCCTTCCAAAACCACTGAATTCTAATTGTAGAAATTATACAAGAAGCATGTATATCTTGGATTCACCCGATCTAACAATGTACTAAATTTATATACTGAATCGCTTCTACAAATCTTTTTCGGAATTAAAAACACAATTTCTAATCACATGAACATGAAGAAAGATCAATCACACACAACACAGATAATTTCCTGGGGAAATATTAGAGCTAAAAACCCCACTATCTATTGTATATTAAGCATGGATCATGAAACAATTACATACAAAACTCTTCTCACAAGATCCCTCAGTACATCAGCTAATTGTCGGACACTGTCATATGCAAAAATGACCAACACATAGCCAATTCTCAGCCTCCAGACAACCTGTCTTGCTTGTGCAATCCTCGATGATAAAGATCCCTAAAAGATAGGAATTATTTCTTGCCTTGAATGAGCAAGTATCATGGGCACTCCAATGGGTGTTTTCCTGCATGTGTGCAAGAATATAATGTCACAACTGATAATCAACCTCCCTTTCACATAGAAATCAACTGGGTCTCCACTGGATCTGACATGCATGCATGCAGCTAATAATAGTAAATCCTTAGTTGCATGTGAGATCACTGATTGTGAATTAAATAATATTTAATTCACTGAAACTCTCGCTAGTGTATCTTCAGTTACAACTAGCACAACTGAGTTTAACTCACTTAACTGAGTTAAACTGTTTACAACTTGCACCAACTCATGCACCACTGCACTTCAAAATCTGTTACAACTAGAATTACTCTGGATGTCCCATCAACCAACCTCTAACTCGAAATACACTAGCTAACTGAACTATCCACTTCAGTTAACTATTTCAATTCCACATTGAGAATAGATTACAATTTAATGTCCATCTAAATTAAGGGATAATAAAAATAGACATGCACCCAAAAATAGCACTATGGGCCCCACCGTAGTTTGGGTGCTTAATGAAACCAAGTGCTAAATGAAACCAAGTGCTTAATGCACTAGGTGTGGGTGTTGAATATTCCTATTGAATCTCAATGCTCCCTCTCAACAAGAAAGGGATTATCTTTCACCCTGATCCTGTCTCTATGGTATTCGAATTTTCTCCTGGTGAGCACCTTCATCAGAATATCTACATCCTGATGTTCTATGGGAATGTACTGAAGCAACATGATCCTCCTCTGCACACAATCTCTGAGATTATGGTACCATATATCTATATTCTTGGACCTATCTTGAAACACATGATTAATCTAGATTTTAATGCAACTCTGATGATCACAATGAATCAATGTTAGATGCATCTAAGAACCAAACAAACCAACCAAGATATTTCTCATCCATATAGCCTCACATGCAACTTGACTTGCTACCATGTATTCTAATTCCACTGAACTGAGTGCCACGTATTGTTGTTTCCTATTGTACCATGAAAATTCTGTCGATCCAATGCTAAAGATTCCCCCTGATGTGCTCTTTATGTTCGATGGAATTCCAACCCAATCTGCATCCGTGAAGCCATGCAACTTCACTCTATCCATTCTGTTGTACCATATAACACACTCTAATGTGCCCCTTAGGTATCTCAGGACATGCTTCCCTGCCTTCCAAAAGAGCTTGGTAGGCTTAACCATAGCTTGAATCAGCTTGTTAACAGTGTAGAAAATGTTCGGTCTCGTGTTCACTAGATACATTGGCGAACCAACTAACTTTCAATAGACAGTAGCATCTACTACCTCTCTAGAAGTAGCATCCTCTTTCCTCCAGTGTCCTGGAAGAGGAGTATCCATGAGTTTGTAGATCTGCATGTTAAACTTACCCAGTATCTCCTTTCCATACTTTCCCTGAGACATAAAAATTTCACCATCCCACTGCCATATTTCCAATCCAAGGAAATAATGAAGGAGGCCCATATCCTTCATTTCAAACTCCCTTGCAAGATCCTCCTTGCATGAGTGTATCAGCTGCTCATAACCAATCAAAATTAGTTCATCAACGTAAATAAAAATGATCAATAGCTTACCCTCAACCACAATCTGGTACAAGTTTGCATCTTCTTCACTTTTGGTAAAGCCCAGTCCGGTGAAATAGTTGTTTATCCGAGTGTACCAAGCACGGGGTGCTTGCTTCAGCCCATACAATGCTCTTTCGAGTCTGCACACATGCAACTCACTATTGAAGATTTAAAAACCTTCAGGCTGCTCTAAACACCTCTTCCTCAATGATCCCATTGAGAAACACAATTTTCACATCTATCTAATGAATGTGTCAGCCCATCTACGTTGAGAGTGCAATGATGGATCTTATGGAAGAATGCCTTGTGACAGACTCAAAAGTATCATCATAATCTATCCCCTCAATATGTGAGAAACCCCAGGCCACAAATTTGTCCTTGTATTTCTCCACACTCCCATTAGCAGCTTGCTTTACCTTGTAGATCCATCTCGAACCTAGCACTGAATTGTCAACCTGTCTTGCGACTATCTCCCATGCACTGCTTTTGACAATGGAGTCATACTCCTCCACCATTGCATCAAATGAAGTAGGTTTCTGCACTACTTCATAAAAGGAAGATGGTTCAATCACAATACATTTTCTCATAAGATCCATGTATCCAATAAATTGGCCAGTAGACTGTCTTTATCTGCGTTGTGAAGTAGGGGCTCCTACATTCTGTTCAGCATCAAGTCTCAGCCTATCAGCTTCTATGTTGTGCCTTCTGCCATTTCTAATGGATGTCTCTACATGAGTGATTTCCTCCACTCCATGAACCTCCTCATGTGGTTGATTCACATCTTGAGACTCATCTTTGGGAACTAGCATTTCCTCCTCTGCATGCAAGTCCATCTCCCTATCAAGGGACAACCGCATGGTTTTCCCCTCATCAAATGTTATATCCCATCGCACAACACTCATTCTATTGTTTTTAAAATACACACGATAATTATGGGGTTTTTCTGTGTACCCCCCAAAAATCCCAACTTCAGCAGTCGGTTCCAGCTTCTTCCTAGTGTCTTTGGTCACTTGCACATAAACAAATGAGCCAAAAATCTTAAAGTGTGAAACATCAGGTTTCTTACCAGTGAAAGCCTCTTCAAGTGTACTCATTCCAAGTACTCTATGAGGACAATGGTTTTGTACATAAACCGCAGTGTGCATGCTTTTGCCCGCAAATGCATTGGTAGGTCCTGATCATGCAACATTTATCGTGTTGCACCCATGATGATTTTTTTCTTCCTCTCCATGACCCCATTTTGCTGTGGGTTATGAGGTTCTATGAGTTCTCTTCGAATTCCTACTTTGCTGCAGAATTTCTTGAATTTGTTAGAGATGTATTCTCTGCCATTATCGCTCCTAAGAGCCTTCACTTGCTCCCTCGACTCTTTCTTCACCAATTCCTTAAAGTCACAGAACTTAGAGAACGTTTGATATTTCTTTTGCATGAAGAAGATCCAGCATTTACAAGAAATATCATCAACAAAGATTACATATTACTTATGTTTTTATGTTGAAGCAACCGAGAATGGTCCACACACATCTTTATGAACTCAAGGATCCCTGAAGCACGGTTCTCCTTCTCATGAAAGGTGGACTTTACATACTTCCCCATAGTGCAACCCTTGCACTGATCTAACTAAGCAAGTGTTCCCATTGGAATTCCAGTAGGTATTTGCCGCATGACTTTCAAGGCTCCATGATGAAGATGGCTCAATCGTCTGTGCCATAATTCGCCCTCATCCCAACTCACCACTTTTTCTGCCTTGCCCATCATGGCAACGCAACCATCTATCTCCAGCTTGTAGAGACCCTTAACTTGAATCCCGATCTTCTTGGCTTGACCCGTTGTTTGATGTCGCAAGAAAGATTTTCCATCACTAAAAACAAAGTCATAGCCTCTGTCCTACAACATTGCGACTAAGACAAAAAATTTCTTCAGACCTGGTACATGCATTACATATTTTAATTTAAATGGTTTACCTGAATCCCTTTGAAAGGTAATGGTATGATTCCTAGTATCACTGTATCGTCCATCGTCACCCATCTCAATATGCATCTGGAGATCTTTCTCCACCAAGTCACTGAAAATTTCCTTGTCTCCCGTCATGTGAAAGGAAGCGCCACTATCCAAATACCACACAGATCCCAATGCACTTGACACCATGCATGCAATCAAGGAGAATTCAAGCTCAAATTGCAAGGCAAGGGCCTCACCAGCTGCAGATCCAACAACCTTATTTTTTTTCTTCTTTTGTGGATAGTTAGTATAAAAATGCCCATGTTCTTGACAGTGAAAACACTTCACCTTAGACATGTCCTGCTTCTTGTCTTTAGACTGGAATTTAGAATTGAATTTCTTCCCCTTCCCATTCTTCACCTTGGCATTCAAAGAACAATCCTCTTCATCATCATGATTAGATGAAAATCCATTTCTGGTGTTCCGTCTAAACTCCTCCTACACCAAATCCGACCACAGTCACTCCTAATCTGGAAAATCTTCCCATTTTTTGACAGAGTCTTCATAATCATGCCAACTCTTAGGAAGTCCTAGGAGAGCCAAGCTCAACAAATCATCATCAGCGACTCTTATTCCCACACTCCCTAGTTCATCCTGATATTTGACAAACTTCGTGAGACATTTTGGAATGGTGTCACCCTTTTCCATCTTGATCTTCCTGAGTTTATCTTTGAGCGCCAATTTCCTATGGTCGTTGTTGCTTTGGAATAGATCCTTCAAATCCTTCCACATAGCATATGGTGTGGCTTTCCCATGGAGGCTTGAGATAATGTGGTCTCGTACTCCCTCCAACATGATCCTCCTCGCCTTTTCCACTTTCCTTTTCCTTGCATCAAGATTGGCAGCATCTGTAGCATTTAAGTTAGGAACATTTTTTTCAATGAATTACTTTAATTCATTGTCTTCGATTACTACCTCCATCCTGTCCTTCAAAACAATGTAGTTTGATTTTCCCTTGAGTGCATACTCTAAACTCAAGCCATTGAAATCCATTTCGATCTTGAATCAGTTGTAGCACCAAGAAAGTCTTTCTGCAAATTCAAATTCTATCCAGTCACAAACTCAGTTCCTACTTTGCTTCTGCAATTTCCTGTGCTATGATACCATGTATGAATTATACAACAAGCATGTATATCTTGGATTCATCCGATCTAACAATGTACTAAAGTTAAATATTGAATCAATTCTACAAATCTTTTGCGGAATTAAAAACACAATTGCTAATCACATGAACATGAAGAACGATCAATCACACACAACACAAATAATTTCTTAGGGAAATATTACAGGTAAAAACCCCACCATCTATTTTATATTAAGCATGGATCATGAAACAATTACATACAAAACTCTTCTCACAAGATCCCTCAGTACATCAGCTAATTGTCTCACACTGTCATATGCAAAACTAACTAACACATAGCCAATTCTCAACCTCCAGACAGCTTGCCTTGCTTGTGCAATCCCTAATGGTAAATATCCCTAAAAGATATGAATTATTTACTTCCTTGGCTGTGCAAGTATCATGGGCACTCCAATGGGTGTTTGCATGCATGTGTGCAAGCAGATAATGTCACAACTGATAGTCAACCTCCCTTTCACCTAGAACTCAACTGGGTCTCCACTGGATCTGACATGCATGCAGCTAATGATAATAATTCCTCAGTTGCATGTGATATCACTAATTGTAAATTAAATAATTTTAATTCACTAAATCTCTCACTAGTGTATCATCTGTTGCAGCTAGCACAACTGAGTTTAACTCACTTAACTGAGTTAAATTGTTTACAACTTTCAATAACTCATGCACCACTGCACTTCGAACTCTGTTACTACTAGAATTACTCTGCATGTCCCACCAACCAACCTCTAACTCAAAATCCACTAGATAATTGAATTTTACACTTCAGTTAACTATTTTAAGTCCACATTGAAAATAGATTACAGTTTAATTTCCATCTAGATTAGGGGATAATAAAAATAGAAATTCACCCAAAAATAACATTGTGGGCCCCACCCTAGTTTGGGTGCTTAATGCACTAGGTGTGGGTGTTGAATCTCAACATCGGTAATCCTATGGGTTTTTTACTGCATGCAGGCAGCCTACTAATAATACAATTGATAGTTAACATCCCTTTAACCTTTTTCTAAACTGGGTTTCCATAAAAAATGACATGCATGAAGATATTAATAGTAAATCATCAGTTACATGACAGATCATTACATGTGAATTAAATCTGATTTAATTCACTTGACCTCTCACTAGTGGAAAAAATAGTAACAACTATTTTAACTTATTTTAACTCAATTAATTGGGTTAACTGATTTCGCATGCATTAAAATAATGCACTAAATGCAACTTGGACTCAAAAACTAATAGAATCACTCTGCATGCCTCACCAACCACCCTCAACTCGAAATTCATGATCTATCTGAGTCTATCACACTCAGTTAACTATTACAACTGATTATGAGATAAGATTACAATTTATTGTCCAATTTAATTAAGGGAAAATTAAATTAGACACACATTTCTTGTTGAATTTTTAACACTCCCTCTCAACAAGAAAGGGATTATCAACTACCCCGATCCTGCCTCTATGGTATTCAAATTTTCTCTTGCCGAGCACCTTTGTCAAAATATCTACATCCCGATCCTCCGTGGGAATGTACTGAATTAACATAATGCGTCTCTGAACAAAATCTATGAGATGGTGGTACTAGATGTCTATATGCTTGGAACTATCATGGAATAATTGATTAACCGAGAGTTTTATGAAACTCTAGTTATCACAATGTATCACCGTCAGATTCGTTTGATGACCAAAAAAACCAACAAGAATCTTCCTCATCCAGATGGCCTCACATGCAACCTGACTGGCTTCCATGTACTCTGCTTTGGCTAAACTGAGTGCCACATATCTCTTCTTCCTGTTGTACCAAGAAAATATTGTCAATCCTATGCTAAAGATCCCTCCTAATGTGCTCTTTCTGTTTGATGGACTACCTTCCCAATATACATCGGTGAAGCCTTGAAGCTTCACTCCATCTATTCGTCTGTACCATAATCCATACTTTGTAGTGCCCCTAAGATATCTCAAGACATGCTTCCCCGCCTTCTGAAAGAGCTTGGTTGGATTAACCATAGCTTGACTCAGCTGGTTAACTATGTAGAAAATGTATGTTCATGTGTTCACCAAATACATGAGTGAACCCACAAGCTACCTGTAAATAGTAGCATCCACTACCTCACCTGAAGTAGCATCCTCCTTCCTCCAGTTTCTTACAAGAGGAGTCTCCATGGGTTTACAACTCTCCATGTGAAACTTTCTCAAAATCTCATTGGCATACTTTCCTTGATAACAAAATAGCTCCCCATCCCACTGCCATATTTTCAAACAAAGGAAATAGTGAAGGAGTCCCATGTCCTTCATCTCAAACTCTCTTGCAAGATCCTCTTTGCAAGAAATTATGAGTTGCTCATCACCTGTCAAAATAAGATCATCAACATAAAGTATGATAATTAAAAGCTTACCTTCAACCACAATCTAGTATAGGTTCGCATTCGCTTCACTCTTTATGAAGCCCAACCCGGTGAAATGGCTGTCAATCCTGGTGTACCAAGCACGAGGTGCTTGCTTAAGCCCATATAGTTCTCTCTTGAGTCTGCACACATGTGACTCACTGTCAAAGGTCTCCAAACCTTCTGGCTACTCAATGTACACTTCTTGCTCAATAAATCCATTGAGAAACACATTTTTCACATCCATATGATGTATCTGCCACCCCATCTGCACTGAGAGTGCAAGGATAGATCTAAGCGATGAGTACTTGCAACCGGTGAAAAATTCTCCTCATAGTCAATCCCCTCAACTTGTGAGAATCCTCAGGCTACAAATCTAGCCTTGTACTTCTCCACACTCCCATATACTGCTTGCTTCAACTTATAGATCCATCTATATCCAACCACTGATTTTCCGACTAGCCTTGGGACAACTTCCCATGCACTGTTCTTGATGATGGAGTCATACTCCTCAACTATGGCGTCAACCCAAATTGTTTGTTGTATTTCTTTCTCAAAATAGGATGGTTCTGTCACAATACACTTGCTCATAAGAGCCATGTATCCAGTAAACTTGTCTAGAGACTGTCTCTATCTGCGCAGTGATGTAGGTGCTCCTACATGTTATGCTGCATCAAGTCTCAATCTATCAGCTTATGTGGTGCACCTTCTACCATGTATGGTGGATGGCTCTGCATGAGTTTTTTCTGCCACTCCATGATCCTTCACATGTGGCTGCTCCACATCTTGAGGGTCATCCTTTGGAACCAAGAGTTCCTCATCTACATGCAAATCAAGTTCCCTCTCAAAGGACAATCACATGCCTTTCTCCTCATCAAATTGTATATCCCGTCTCACAACAGTCATCCTGTTGTTTGGAAAATACACCCGATAGTTGTGGGGAGTATCATTGTACCCCACAAATATCCCAATATTAGTTGTTGGTTCTAACTTATTCCTGGAACCTTTGGTCACATGGAAATAAACATATGAGCCAAAAAATTTAAAATATGAAACATCAGGTTTCTTACCAGAAAAAGCCTCGTCTGATGTACTCATGCCAAGTATCTGACGAGGACTAAGGTTTTGCACAAATATTGTTGTGTTGCATGCCTCTACCCACAGATGCAATGGTAGGCCCTGATCATGCAACATCACTCGTGTCGCACCCACAATTTTTCTATTCATTATTTCTGCGACCCCATTCTGTTGTGGTTTATGAGGTGCAATCAACTCTCTCTGAATTCCTTATTTGATACAGAATTTCTTGAATTCATTGGAGATGTACTCACCACCATTGTCACTCCTCATAGCCTTCACATGTTTTCCCATGTATTTCTCAACTAGTGCTTTGAACTCACAAAATTTTGAGAACATCTGATCTTTCTTTTGCATGAAGTAGATCCAACACTTTCCAAAAACATCATCAACAAAAAGCACATAATACCTATGCTTTGTTTTCGAAGCTATAGATAATGGTCCACACACGTTTGAGTGAACTCTCTCAAGTATTTCCGCTACTCGGTTCTCCTTCTCATGAAAAGTGGCTTTTTCATACTTCCCCATTGTACATCCCTTACATGTGTCTATCTATGCAAGAGTACCCTTTGGAAGCCCCATAGAAATTTGATGCATGACCTTCAAAGCTCCGTGGTGTAGATGCCCCAATCTCCTATGCCATAACTCACCCTCATCCCAACTCACCACTCTGTCTACTTTACTCATCAATGTTTTGCAACCATATACATAAAGTTTGTAGAGATTCTTCACACAAATCCCAATCTTCTTGAATTTTGATGTGGCTTTGTGACGAAGGAATGCTTTCCCTTCACTGAAAACCACATCATATCCTCTATCCTCCAAAATAGAAACCGAAACTAAATTATTTTTCAAGCCTGGTACATGCATTACATATTTTAATAAGAAGGATTTACCTTACTGTCTTTGGAAAGTAACTCTACCAATCCTGCTAGTGTTATACCTCCTATCATCAACCGTTTCGATATGCATCTGGAGATCCTTCTCCTCGAAGCTACTGAAAAGTTATTTTCCTCCCATCATGTGGAAATATGCACCATTATTCAAGTACCACACTGATCCCATCGCACTAGACACCATGCATGCGATGAGTGATAAGTCAAACTCAAATTGCAAGGCCAAAGCCTCATCATACAGATTTGAAGCCTTCTTTTTCTTATTCTTCTATGGACAATTAGTGGCATAATGTCCATGCTCGTGATAGTGAAAAAATTTCACTCTGGACATGTCACGCTTCTTTCCTTATTTTTCGGTCTTAGATTTAGAATAGGATTTATTTCCCTTCCCATTCTTTCCTTACTAGCCAAGGTGAAATTTTCCTCATCATCTGTCCTAGATGAGGATCCATCCCTGGTACTCCTCCTGAATTCTTCTTGTACCAAATTTGATCAAAGTCGCTCCCAGTCTGGTAGCTTCTCCCTCCCATTGACAGACTCCTAATAACTATGCCAAATCTTGGGAAGGCCTAGGAGAGCTAGGATCACCAAGTCATCATCCGCTATAGTAATTTCGACACTCCCAAGCTCATCTCGACATTGGAAAAACTTGGTTAAATATTTAGGAATAATCTCGCCTTTCTCCATTTTGATTTTCCTTAGCTTGTCCTTCAGTGCCAATTTTCTGTGATCACTGCTACTCTGAAACAGATTTGTCAAAGCCTTCCACACTTCATATGGAGTCTCTTTGAAATGGAGACTAGAGACAATGTGGTCTCGAACTCCCTCTAATAATATCATCCTCGCCTTTGCAAACTTCTTTTTCCAAGCATCAAGAAGAGTGGCATATTCTGTTGCGAGTTTGGAAATATCATTATCAATGAATTATTTCAACCCGTTGTCCTCCAGAACAACCTCCATCCTATCTTTCCATGTAATATAATTAGAACTACCCTCGAGTGCATATTCCAATCTCAAGCCATTAAAAGCCATCTTGATCCGCATGTCACACCAAAGAATATTTTTGCAAATTCAAATGTTATTCAGCACAAAATCAATTTCTTCTCTACTATATTGATTTCATGTGCTCTAACACCATGTAAAAATTATACAAACAATATGTATATCAATGGATTCAATTTGATCATGGGATATTCTAAATCAAGATACTGAATCCTTTTACAAATTAATTGCGGAAAATAAACATGATCACCAATCACAACAAGTAAATAAAGAAGAAAATTATTCCACAACACAGATATTTTACCGAGGAAATCTTACTTCTCAAAACCCCTCTATATTCTATTATATGTTCACCAAGGAATCATGAAACAATTACAATGCACTCTTCTCACAAGAGTCTCATGCACTCTCACAATTGTCTCACACTGATCCGGACACAATCAACCAACACTTAGACAATTTTCATCCTCTACTCAGCCTGCCTTGCTTGCACAATTCATGTGGATTGCAATCCCTATTCTTTCGTATTTTCAACCTTCCAAAACTGTGCAATTCTCATGGGCAATCCAATGGGTGTTTTACTGCAAGAAGGCAACCTACTAATAATACAACTGATAGTTAACATCCCTTTAACCTCTGTCTCAACTTGGTCTCCATCAGAACTGACATGGATGTAGATATTAATAGTAAATCATCATTTATATGACATATCACTCCATGTGAATTAAATCTGATTTAATTCACTTGACCTCTCACTAGTGCAACAAATAGTTACAACTATTTAAACTGATTTTAACTCAATAAATTGAGTTAATTGATTTCTCATGTATTAAACTAATGAACTAACTACAAATTGGACTCAAAAACTAATAGAATCACCCTACATGCCTCACCAACCACCCTCAACTATAAATTCATGAGCTAATTGAGTTTTTCACACTCAGTTAACTATTACAAGTGATTATGAGATAAGATTACAATTTATTGTCCAATTTAATTAAGGGAAAATTAAATTAGACACACATTTCTTGTTTACTTTTAAACACATCAGATCCTAAGTCTAATATTACCTGATCCATATCATATTCCCTGATATGCACAATTAGTCTCATTTCCTTCCATTTTCTCTTCTTATGTCGATGTAAATTGTTCACTATGCGTTGATCGCTTCGTGGCACTTATTTATCAGCGTAGGAGTCTATTGACTCATGGAGTCCTTCAACAACCCTCTAATCCCTCAAAAAATTCATGCAAGTCTATAAGAATGACCTTAAAATTCTCATATCCAATTTTTGTGTCAGAGTAGATACTTTGTCGCAATCCTTCTTTGGCATTAACTTCGGTTGTGCACTATATGTTGAAGCTCTGACATCCATGAAGATTTGCTTCGCCTCCATGAATGTTTCTTCTTCCTTCTGAATACTAAACCAAAGGGATTTTTCTTCAATATTTCTTACTGTAGTAGATCTGCAAGAAAATGTATAAAAATGGAAAATATGCCCAAGAAATAACACCATTGAAGATAAAACTTCAGATCTTCATTAATATCAAAACCCTTAAGGTAGGGCAACACCATACATTCACTCCTTAAGGAAGGAGATCACTCCACAAGCCATATGCTTGCCAATACAATAATCCTTGACATCTTTCAATGGAGAGTCTCTAACCTCTATGTAGGTTTCATACATGCAATACCATGGGTAGTTACCATGGGTCTCTCAATACCATACATCCAATACAATGGGCTTATCACTTTATTCCCTTGCTACATGTGGTCCCTTACATAATGTGGGTTAACCACTTTATTTATTAACTATGGCCCATTTATTTATCATTCTTATATTAATAAATCATATTATTCCCTTGGGTACCTCCCTCTGTACCCTATATTATCCCCTCTAGGTACACTACATTACACCCCCCTTAAACATGTTTTGTCCCCGAAACGTGAGAAGAACACAAATAATAAGATCTAGTCAAAAGAGTATTCCACTGGTACCATTCATGTGCATCTAGCCATCCAAGAGAAAGGTGAACACTTGATCTAGTTGGTGCCTCGCTCGCTTGAGATGGAAGTGGGTTCTGGTGGTTCTTCATTGTTGATTTGTTGTTAGTGGATCGTCGCACCTCTCTATGTGTCATCCAGGGATTGTTTTCCTTGTTGCTAATTCGTTTCCACCTTGCTGGTTGTTGTCTTGCTGGTTGATGCGGGTGGTGATATGTTGAAGCTTTAACTGATGTAATATCTTTCCTTAATTCCTCCATGATTGGTGATGGAGTGGTGTCTGGTTCCTTTATTGGTACTTGCTTTGATGTCTGTGTTTGGCTGTCTACCATCAAAGGCTCATCATCTGATGTGTCTGTGTCGTTAGATATTTTTTCTTCTTCCTCCTCGGTCTCTGCATGGTTCCTAATGCAAATATCGTGCAATGTAATTTTCTTCTTTTTATACCAGAGCTTCATGAATTTCTTTTGCACATTAAAATTGATAGTACCAACGGATTCCATCCAAGGATGTCCCAAAACAACAGCCATATCTGAAGCATAAAAATCATAATGCAGCACATACTTATCCATAGAAATCTTCAAATCTTTATAAATTTGAACATCTTCATTATCAACCTATGTTTTCAATATGCTTTGCTGGAACTTGCAATTTTTTAGCCAAATTCACATTGATACAATTATGCTTGCAACTAGGAATGATAGACACAATGATGTTCTCTTTCTGAATACTTTCATGAACCCGTAATATGGAAATATTAGTAGAAAATAAGTCTTTATGGCTCTTGCTATCCTTCTTTTCAGCTTGAGACCACTTGTCCAAAAGGACTTTTTCAAGTTTTTTCTTGGGAAGTTTCCTCACTGAGCTGTCAAGTGAGGTCCACCATTTATTTGCCTCATCTTTCATATAAAGCCCTACGGAGCATATCCAAAAAATTCGATATTGAGCCTTGAGATGTTGTAAAAAATCTTCAATAGTAGGGCCATCATCTTTTCCTGTAAACTTCATCTTGCGAGAATCCATAAAATAAATTAAGGGTTTTGAAGAAAATCACTTACTTTGGCAAAAATTTAAAATGGACATTACTCGGTCAATATAACTCAGAATCCTTAATAAAACCTGTTTTCGAAAATGGAATAGTCATTTTTCCTCTAACTATATAGCTGAAATCTCGATCTAGGCACTCTGGAAACACAGATTTGCGCTGCAACTACCCCAACGTCATAAAATTTCTGAAAAAATGGTTGATTTTAAATCAGTGATAACTCCCTCATCCGGACTCCGATTCGATTGATTTGTTTTTTGAAATTGGGTATTTTTCCATAAGGAATCCAGATCTGATATTTATTTCTGAAAGAATTTCACCAAATTTTCCAGATCTGCCTTACAAACTCGCCGCCCAAAAATTTCTTTGGCAAGAATTTAAAATGGACATTACTCGGTCAATATAACTCAGAATCCTTAATATAACCCATTTTTGAAAACGGAATATCCATTCTGCATCTAAACATGTGATTTAAATCCTGATTTAGGCGCTCTGGAAACACAAATTTGCACTGCAACTGTCCCGCCGTCACAAAATTTCTGAAAAAATGACTGATTTTAAATCAGTGATAACTCCCTCATCCAGACTCCGATTTGACCAATTTGTTTTTTTGAAATAGGGTGATTTTTCAAGGGGAGCTCAGATATGTAATTGTTTGTCTGAAATTGTGCACCAGAATCTACTAAAAATTTCAGGAGAGCTGCCGTACACAAATTGTCGTCAGAAACATTTCTGCAACATAACTGAATTTAAATCAGCGATATCACCCTCATCCGGACTCCGATTCGACTAATTTTTTTTTTGAAATTGGGTATTTTTAGATAAGGAATCCATATTTGATATTTATTTCTGAAAATTTTTTGCCAAAATTTTCAGATCTTCTCTACAAACGCGCCGCCCAAAAATTTCCTGCAAAAAAAATGAAAAAACAAATCTCCAAACTCTGCCCAAGAAAGTGCTCTGATACCACTTGTAGTAGATCTGCAAGAAAATTTATAAAAATGGAAAATATTCCCAAGAAATAACACCATTGAAGATAAAACTTCAGATCTTCATTAATATCAAAACCCTTAAGGTAGGGCAACACCATACATTCACTCCTTAAGGAAGGAGATCACTCCACAAGCCATACTCTTGCCCATACAATAATCCTTGACATCTCTCAATGGAGAGTCTCTAACCTCTATATAGGTTTCATACATGAAATACCATGGGTAGTTACCATGGGTCTCTCAATACCATACATCCAATACAATGGGCTTATCACTTTATTCCCTTGCTACATGTTGTCTCTTACATAATGTGGGTTAACCACTTTATTTATTAACTATGGCCCATTTATTTATCATTCTTATATTAATACATCATATTATTCCCTTGGTTACCTCCCTCTGTACCCTATATTATCCCCTCTAGGTACACTACACTTACCCATGTATTTTCCATTTTCTTCTTACCTTCTGCTTTATCATATCTCGTCGCAGCTCCACTCCTTAATACAATGTTTATGCATGGTTCATCCTCCCTCAGTTCAGTGGTCATCATTTGCATATTTTTTACAGGTTGTTGGTTCCTTTTCTCTTGCATATTTTTCATTAGGACCAGACATAATTATATCACATGGTTAAAATATTTGCAGTACTTATATCTTGTAGTAGGATTATGAATGTCTCTCGCAAAGTGTCCTACCTTTCCATAGTTGTAACAGATAATCTAGCCGCATCGTCAACCAGCTCCTCGTCCTCATCCTCATCCTTGTCCTTGGAAACTTCCTTAACTAGCATGATGTCCTTAATCCTCAGGCGCATATCCCTGAGTTTATATAAGCATCACCACTATGTTCCATCATCAAGCCATAAATTCGATAGTTTTTCTCATCATGTCCTATTGATTTACAAATGTTGCAAAAAAATTTCCTTGGGGTCTGGATATATTTCTGTAATAAATATAAATCTTCATAGAGATGTTGGCCTCTATTTCTACATATGGTGCACCACAGGTTTGATCCTGGGTTAATGGATTATGTGCTCCACTGGCCAAGTAATCTCTGAACACAGGGCTATTCTCCTTAGAATGGCCTTCTTCTTTTCACTTTATACACCACACTTCTTGTCTAACTTATTTTCCTTTCTTGAGATATTGCAATTCCAAGGTCAAATTTTCTAGCTAACTCTAAATTTGTTGCACTCCTAAATGAGCATATCATATCGGTGAAGCTTCCAACTTCATTGCAATTTCCAAAGCTTTGGCTTGAGTTGTTATTTTCTGTTGTGTCAAGGGTAACCTGATATGTGGCATCAATGTAACTATAAACCATTACTTATGCTGCACTGGGGGTATGTTAAAGCTTACTTGTCTGATTAACACCTTGAATATTTGATCCAACTCCCAAACAAATTCATTATTCATATATTTGATTTCCTTTAGCTCAGTAATGCACTATGATTCATACTTTGAATTCTTGAATTTTGATACCAACGCTTTCTTAATATCATCTAATAAAGCATCATGATTAGTCGAATAACACTTCATGTACCATGTCAACTATATTTCTCGCAGCGTCATGATGAGCTTCAACTTATTTACATATTCATTGATAATTTGTCTTACTTTCCATACTACATTAGCTACAAACCAAAACTTCTCAGGATCGTCTGATCTGACTCCTCTAAAAATAGGTAGTTTAATGTCATCGACCATGTTTATTCTTGGGGGATTAGGGGGAGGGGAGGGGGTGTAGGGGAATTAGGGGAAGGGGTATGGTGGGTAAGGGGAGTAGAGGTATGGGGAAACCCAAATATGTCCTTATTATTCTAACTTCTAACTTTGACACACCATCATGTTGGGGGGCGGGTGGGGTGGAATATTGCAGGGTTGCGAGGTTACTTCCTTCTTCTTCACTCTTGGATTCTCCTAAAAAGGGACTATAATCAGTCTCAATAAAGTTCTTCATTTCACGATCTATTCTGTATCGCTTTCCACTTTGCGTAGACCTAGTTCCTGGTTCAGAATTATCCCCTCTTCATCTAAACATTAATCTTACTACATTCGTAGCACACCTTTTTCACACAAAATCATTTTAATCCATAGCTTCAAAGGATTTAGATACTTACCTCGCAGTCCCTTGAAGAATTTTCACTTAGCTTTGTTGTATGATATAGTCGTATCTATGGTGAATTAAATGATAAATCCTCCCAGGATACTATCAATCCAAAATAAACAACCCTTGAGATGTTGTTGCTGGTATCCTTGAGTCATTGTATCAATTCAGGGCTCCATACGGTAGGCTCGTCATTTTAAAAAAAAATCTTGTTCTTGGTCAACCTTGATATCCATTCATACAGTTCATTAGCAAACTATACGAAGAAAATATTGTGTTGTTCTATGGAAAGATGCCTCTCCAACCAGGATTCAGTAGTCAACCGTGGATTTCTGTTTTCATGAGCTGTGAATTCACATTATTTCTGATTTACCCAATATTGTATTTCCTTCTATGATGTGTGCCACATCCACATTTACCTCAAATATATCTCGGTCTCGACAACAGAACCATTTGTTGGCTCTTTTGGTCTTGACCCAGGTTCGGCTTGTACTTCACACCAAAAAAACCCTCAGATATCGGCCCTTTCGGAAATGACCTACAAGGAGATCACAGTCTCACCCGAGGTGGCTATGGGTGGTTACATAACCAAGTTTGTGCAGCCTTGAGGGATTGTGCGAGGTATATTTTACTTCATTTTTCTGTATTTTACTTAGTCTTTTGGCATACATATCACTATTGTGTTGTATAAATTAACTACTTATTTCCTCACATTCAGTTTAACATAAGAATATCGCATAGCATATAAATTGCACTATCATAAAAGTTATTAGAAATAAGTGCTTCACATACACAGATAGAAAGAAAACATAACAATACACATAAATACAACATATTTCCCAAAAATTATTCTTCTTTAGATGAATATTTTCAATAAATTCAACGTCTTGATCTGCGCACACAACTGCAGGTGGTCTACGCACAAAGTTGTAGAATCTTCCAGGGTCTCTGCACACTAAGCTGCAGACCCTTCCAACATATCTATGAACTGAGTTGTGGAACCTTTCCTTAAGGCCCAAAACACAAAACAAAAGATTCAATGACTCATTCTCCTTAATATCGATCCTCCTGATGTCTCTTCTAAAAAGAATTACATTTATTTATATGCATTACATAGCTATAAAATCATTGTTCACATACAATGGACTCAACAAAAAAATCTATAAAACCCCAATACTCATTACAAAATGAGGGCTTCGACCCACCCTAAATCCCCTAGAACACGACGTGGTAGATATTAATTAGCGGTACTGTGCGCTCCGCTCCTCAAAATGCGGAGTCTTTGATCAAAATTTGACCAAGATGGGTCGTGCCCAACAATTGTACACATTGATCCCTTTTATCTTCATTTCATATATGATAGAGCCCATCCAGTCCAAGTCTTTGAACTTGGAAGCTCTAATACCACTCGATAACATACCACCCCACATTTACCCACTTTAAAATACTTACCATGGTAGATATGAGCTGAGAGTTAATATGCATGACCCAACTTCCAAGATGAATTTACGGAAATAGGGTCTAACTTGCCAACATATGTTATAAATTTTTACAAACACTTTGCATACATAGTACCTGTAAGTCATGGATGCATAGCTTCATTATTGTTTACATTAGTTTCATCATATTTTCATCAAGAAGGCTTGCTTCCCTATCATACTTGCTACAACAAACACGTATTAGCTCATGAATCCATATAAAATAACCAAGAGTGTGTCAAACCATGAATTAGATCTCTATCAAGAGCAATGTCATATAATAATAAATACACCATGCATGTAGAATATACCTAACGAACAATAAATACATGAAAATCTAGTCATGTAAAAAATAGTTAATCATCGATTATGTTCATTCATCATCAATAAATAGTAACATATATTAACATATGTAAAGTACCAACCAAGTCAGGGACCTCCACATACCACCCGACCATAGATTGGGTTGAGAAAAATATTTCTTTCAGCCAATTATCCTTGCATCATATTCTAAGCATGAATGTGGGATCTCATGGAATAAACCAAGCAAAACCAAACCAGGGCTTCCAGATTCCAACCACCTTAACTCTTAACCAGTGATTCCAACTCACAGTCGGAAATCACTAACCATCACCAAATCAGTCTCTATCCAAGTTTTCTATGGCTACAGAGCATTTTTTCCAACCTGAATCCAAGACTATTAACTCAACCCACAGTTGTTACAAGGCTCCAGATCATTTTTCCAACCAAGGCTCCAAGACTAGTAACTAAACCCACCAAGGGCTCCATATAATTTGTCTAACCAAGGCTTCCAAGACTAGTAACTCAACCCAAGTTTTTCTAGGGCTTCCAAATATTTTGTCCAAACAAGACTCTAGTAGCTAATAACTCAATCCACAACCATAATTACATGAGCACCAATTAGAAAACAAATTGGAAAACCCACAACACCATGGCTATCCAAGAATGGAAAAGCTAGTCAAAACCAGTTTCAATCTGGGAAATCCTCCATGTTAATGATAGCTCATAACCAACAAACCACAGACATATACCATGCATGCCAAAATATTAAGGAAACCATACATGAAACTCAATACCTACAAATAAATCCAGTTATAGCCACTGAACCAATTTTTCAACTGCAATTTCCTACTTTCCTTTGCCTTCTTTTCCAATCCAAGTGGATGCTAGAGTGCTCCATGAATGCTCCAATAATACTCTAAGTGTGCAAGAGTAAGAGAGAGAGAGAATAGAAAAATAGCTCCAAAACTAAACTGATAAAATCTAACACTGACAAAATCCATGAACTAATCCTCATAATCATTTTTATCATTGAGGCCTCTACTTTCTTCACTTTCCTTCATTTTTCATTCAATTTCCCTCTCATGCAAATTTGTGACCCTTCATCTTCATTTTCTCATATTTTCCTTTATTTTCATAAACAAAATGCCAATTAATGCTTATTTTCCTTTTCCAATTTCCTTAGATATAATAAAATGAAAGTGAAACCCACTAGGATGTTTTCCCACCATTTAGCTTGGAACACGTGTCCCATGACCTTGGTCTTATATTTTGTTTTACATGAATTTTTAACCAGGGTTGTTACACTATAGTTAATTTGAATCATTTATTGTTGTGAGCTGTTATTAATTCATAATTTATCTATGTGCATTGATATTGGTAATTTTATGAAAACTTGTGACATTTTGAGTCGATTTATATTAAGAATCTGAATTTTTAGCTCAATCATTGTGATTTGTTCACACATTTGGTGTGTTCTTGTTGTAAAATCTTGTTTGCGGTGCTAGATCTACCAACATTCAGGGGATCTCCCTGATATGAAGTCCCAATTAGACCTCACACTATTTGGTATAGGAGTCCCATCCGGAAAAAAGGCTTGGTTTCCTAATTTTTAAATATATTCCTTGGATCTTGTTGTAAGAAAGAGAGAGTGATCCAAATTTACTTTTGCAAAGCAAGGGGGGCATGCCTAGTGAGTGTTTGATTGCAAGCATGTCACGGTTATTCTACCGCAAAGGGGGGAAAAGAGAAAAATGAGCCTCTAAGAGAGAGGTAATAGTACCACTCAGGAATATATACACGTGAACCGAAGGATTCCTTATAACACCCAGTGGAATAGTCCACAACAGATGCGATGGTCATTACATGCAACAACTTAAGGAATATTTGTCTAATATCCTACAGAATAGTCCAAAAGGATGGGACATCAATTATACACATAGTAATATGAGAAAGATATTTCTAATATCCTACATAATAGTCCACAAGGATGGTTCAACCATTACAACACATTCTCAACAAGATGAGCACTAAAATAACCGAAATAGTTCAACTATATTAATATGTAGGATATTAGAAATATCTTTCTCATATTACTATGTTGTAATGGTTCAACCATTACAACACATTCTCAACAAGATGAGCACTAAAATAACCGAAATAGTTCAACTATCTTAATACATGTGAAAAAAAAACATGAAGTACAAACATCCGCAGAATAGTATTACAAGCATTCATAAGTCATACGTGAAGAGCATGTTGGCCTTGAAAGGCTTATGTTATTAAGTAAAATTTATGAGACACATATATAGAATGAACATCATTATCTCCAATAGTGGAGCATTGGAGCCACTCCTTGTGCCACAAAAGAACCAAATATTCTCCCTCTTGCTTTGCTGGTGGAGCCAAGGTGAAAAGTCCTTTGCTCATATAATGAGGGAGTATATATAACCAAGGGTGACTCTTTGACTACCCTCATGAATGTTTGACTTCCCATGACTCTTCATCTTGCATGACTCTTTACATTCATGTGTGTCCTTTGGACTTCCACTTTACAATACATTTGATTACAATGGACATGATATAAAATCGTGATGTGCTAGTATGACCACTCATGACATGACCTGAAATGACACTGATGACATGGATTGCTTGATGACATGGAAATGTCAAGCCATAGTTGCTGCTCGGAGTTGAGTGTCTTCATGAAAAAGTTCTCATTCAATCCTCTGCATGCCTTGATGATAGGGAGTCTTCAACGATCTCAAGTCTTGGAAAGTGGTCAGAAATTAGAGTCCTTTCACTTCCTCTTGATCAATCATCTTATAAGTCCAGTTATAAGAGTGTCTTTAAGCATGATTTCTTCCTTCCTTTCATCCTTCATCATCTCTCCATGACTTGATAGGGAACATGTTCCTGCAATTCAATCATGACGGGACGATGTCAATCTGAAAACCCCTAGCCTAATATGATACATTCTGATCCATGAGCTGAGTCCAAGACAGGTGACAAGATGGGAAAGTAGGCTCAGTGACTGTGTAGTTTAGGCAGGTAGTAGGAAGCCTTGAGCCTTGAGATTGCACATTTCATAGTTCAGGTTGAGGGATATGACTGCACAGTTTCTAGAGTCAGTGGGGACAGGCACGATTAAGAGTTGGGAAGGCTATCCTTTTAGTTCAGGAGTTCAAGGAAGATTGGGTGACTGCGCATTGAAAATTTCTAAATCTCAGGCGATGATACTATGCCTTGAAGTTGCAAAGTGCATATTTTAAGCCATGTTGAAGGCCTCAACTGTGAAATTCCGAAGTTAAGGTCGGGTGTTGGTCACCAAAATTGCACAATGGGGGCAGTCTTGAGAAGCTAGAATTGTTCACTGCATAGTTCCATGCAACAATTTCACAACCAAAGGAATAATATTGGATAGTGTGCAGCTCAGGGGAGGCCTAGAGAGGTTGAGTTGTTTGTTTGAACAATTTTCCAGAAAAATGACAAAGTGTGGGACAGGTGAGATCGATGTGAACATTGATAGGTTTTGACTGTAATCACACACTCATCATACTTGATGACTCAAACAACATAGATCATCTGAGACATATAGGAAAATCATTACCCTATGTGTGATAGCTTTATGACTAGTTACGACAAGTGTGACACCAAAGATACACTTTACGACGACTGTGATGATGTTTGAGCGATGGTTCTTAGAAATTTGGAAATGAGTGACAAAAATATTTACATGTTTACAACAACTCATTTATGTAAATATAACCTCTTGAAACCACTGGAAAAAGCTCATACATTCAGTGTGATATCCAACATGCCAAAGGAGACACTTTTCCTCTCTTGCGAAAGGGATCACAACACTTTAAGAAAAGCAATGAAATGAACATCAATGTTTATGACAGCCATGAACAAAGATGAGGAAGGCTCTAAATTTTGGTATAGGCTAAAGTTTTGGATGGGGTTGTAGCGGCTACAACACTTGGAGGCACACTAGTAGGATTCCAAACTCTCTATTTTGGTTAAATTTTTTCGCGCAAGGCCTTGGTTCTTCGGGGAGTATTGGTTCATCGTGCACATCGATTTGGTTTCCCCACTTATCCCATGAATAGACCAAGTCTTCATCATGCCACTTCATTTTAACTCAAAAAATATTCATCTTGGTCACAAAGTTTCAAACAGGGGGAGGGTGATGAATCTCTTGAGTTTAAGATTTTTAAGGTATAAGTTTTCATCTCTAGTGTTGCTTCCCTGCCAACAGTCCTAAACAATACCCCGATAGTGTCACTCTAGGAACAAAAAAATTGCTCTGCTTCCAGTGAGCCTGAACAATACCTTGACTGATTTTCTTGATATACCTCTCTGCGTAGGAAGCATTTCTCTTCTTTCACCCTTATTATGAATTTTTAAATAAGGAATTTGCACTGGAGCTTATTTATTTTGGGTGGAAGATGGATCCTGACTTATTGAGAGAAGGAGACGTTGTTCCTTCATAGAAGTATAATGATTCCTATGATTTACTTTTTCTTGTTTATATTTTCCCCTCCTCGCCTTTTACTGATTGGATAAGCATGAAAACAACAACAAAAAAATAGAGTGTGGACATAAGGTTTCCTGGGTAGACACGAGTTCATGGTTAGCCCAAGACTCTCCTTGCTGATGGATCGTATTTTCCTTCAGAATTTCATCATCCAAAAGACAAAACCAATATAAGGAAGGAGGACCAAAGGATAACCAAATGTTGAAGTGTCACAAGGCTCCTTAGGCTTCAACCACACACATAATCCCATAAACCAACACGAGGACAACACTTTATTCACATGACAAACAAAACATGTGACAAAGGGAAGGAAACTAAATAAGAATAAGAAAACAAAAGTAGACTACGTACATAGTGTAGGGTGCAGCCCTAGGTTTCCATTGAAAATAATTCTTTAGATCTTGTCCATTGACATACAGAGAGTCAGTCTTCTTGTTAAGTGAGTGAAGATGGTAAGTGTGTTTTCCAAGCTTCTCGTGTATGAGGAATGGTCCAATCCACAGGGATTCAAACTTAGTGTGTTTGCTTTTGTCTTCATGGCATTTATCCTATTTCAATACTAAGTCACCCACACTGAATCAGTTATTTCCTATAGACTTCTTGTCAAACCTCCCCTTGATACGGTTTTGATGGAGTAAGAACTTTTCTTTGGATTTCAATCTCTCTTCCTGGAGCTTATGAAGGGTGTCCATCCTACATTGTACTAACAAACATGGATTGCCTTGGGATTATTGGGAAATTTGAATAACAAGAAAGTAGATGTTGAGAGGGAGGATGGATTATTTTTTGTACACAAGGAATTAAGTGGAGGTGGTTAGGGAAGGCGTAGGCATGACTCGGTCATCCCATAGAGCATTTACCAAAGCAGAAAGCCAGTTCCTTTTCTTAGAGAATATGGTCTTCTTAATTATACGAAACAAATTTTTATTCGTGGATTCAAAGGTACCATTCTCGTAAGGGTAATAGTTAGAAAAATGATTCAACACTATTCCATTTTCGAATGAAAAACCATAAATTTTGAGCAATGATAATACGTTGCATTGTCAAAAACAAGTGACGTAGGAATTCTAGAAAGCGAATGACTTCCCGATCATTCACTTTTTTTAGTGTAACTTCTTATGTCCATGACATGAATTAATTTGTGGCTGTGAGAACGTTGTGATCCTTCTTTGACAAGTGTGGAAATATTTCACCAATAATATTCAAGCCCCATTATTTGAATGGTTCTTCCATTGCAATAGATTGTAGTGGGGCGGATGACTTCTTAAACCTGTTGGCACACCTTTGACAGACTTGAAATTTTTGGACATAAGCGTGGACATCCTTGAATAATGTGGGCCAATAAAATTCAAGCCGCATGAATTTATGTGTCATTGTGTTGCTCGAAAAAATTCCTCCAACTGGTCTATCATGGATATCGTGTAATACCTTCTTTGAATCATGTGCGTCCAAACATCTAAGAAATACTTTGTTATGGTGCTTTCTAAAAATAACCCCATGAACCAACTGATATGATAAATCCTTTAGCCTTAGTACCCACTTCTGTCGCGAGGAAAAGTGGGAGGGAATGGTTCCATGATGAAGGTATTAGCACACATCTGCGTACCAAGAGTTCATGCTGATAGTGCGGATGGTTCGCTTGATATCATACATCTTAATTTTTGCTTCTGCCCTGAGGGATCTTCTTCTACTTTTTCCTCTACTACTTTTTCTGCTAGTTGACAGAGGCCATGGCCCTTGATTGTGTGAACTAGTTTGATTTTTAATTTATATTCCTACAAACTAGTCATCGATTTCACCCTTATTTCACCCAGCTCTTATTGAATGAGGAGTGATCTGACCCCTAGGTATGGGACGAAGATAATACGATGAATCTTCAATAGATAGGGATAGAAGTGTTTCACTGCCTTGTATACTACATACACTTTTTTTTCCATATTAGGTCAGGTGCTTGTATACTTGCACTCATGAAGTAAATAGACCACTCACTGTTCAGATCATCCTTTTGCATAAGTACAACGAAAAGATATGTTTCAAAATTGAAGGTATAGAGAAAAAAATCATTGTTAAATTATGGGTTGTATAGTGCAGGTGCATTTGTGATTACTTGTTTGATACGGGAAAATGCATCATTTTCCCTTTGGGCCCATTTATAGACAATTTCCTTCTTTACCATCTCTTGTATTGGTTTGAAAATATAAGCATATTTGGAGGTGAATTTATAAAGGAATTCAATCTTCCCCAGGAAGGACTGCATGGAATTTTTATTCACTGGGTAAGGAACTTGTGTGATTGCTTTGACCATATCCAGTTCTACCATAATCCCAATTTTTATGATAATTTTCCCCAAGAGGTTACCCTCGGACATTGCAAAGATGCTTTTCTTGGGTTTAAGAGATATCTCGTATTTGCAACATCGCTTGAAAATTTTCTTTAAGTGGTGTATGTCATCTCACTTATGTTTGGAAAATACGGTTACATCATCTAGGTATACCACCATGCTGGAAATATTGTCATTGATGGCAAAGGAACAGAAAGGAGTAACACCATAATTATCATTGATGGAAAAGGAGCAAAGAAGTAGCGATTGTAAGTAAAAGGAGAAGATCAGGCAATGTGTAGAAATGTGCAGCAGAGAGGCAAAAGAGCAGCAATAAAATTATAACATAAAGCAAAGAGAAGCAGCAAAGAGGAAAATGAGCAACATGGAGAAGCTTTAGCGTGATTACTTTAGGCAAAGAAGAAGAAAAAGAACAAAGGCAGTTGATGCAAGGAAAAGCAACAAAGGCAACAAGGTGGGTCAAGTCGTGAAAGGCAACCAAGGCAGTGAAAGAAAACAAAGTCAAAAAAGTGGGTCAAGTCATGAAAGGTATCATAGACAGCGGAGGCAGCTAATGAAGTAAAGACAATAGAGAGGCAGAAAATGTAGCAGAGGAAACGAATTGCATCAGCGCACAGCAGAAGGAAATCGGATTTGCAAGACATGAAGAGGACCAAAGACCTTACAAATAGAAAAAGTAGGAAGAGGCGAGAGCCGAGAGTAAGAGGCCAATTAAAAAAACATGATTAAGCCAAGGGAGAGAGGCAAGAGCCGAGAGACAGAGAGGGCTCTTTAGGAAGAGAAGGCTCTGCAAAGAATTTCGAATTCTGGCTTTAACCAGTATGAACCAAAGTTACAAAGAGGGACAGTATAAACAAAAAGAAATCGAATAAAAAGATAGAACACTTAGAATAATTCTTAAGAAGGAATCAACAGCGAGGATTAGATCGTAGAATCGAGGGTTAAGAATTGATGGCAGAGATCAAAGCAAACATAAGAGGCGAAGAAAATCCACGTGAAGGCGAGCCGATGGTCGAGATTAGATCGCAGAAGGGAAGGCAAGAAATGAACGGATAAGATTCATCACAAGATAAGTGGGGCAGAAAGCAATCAGATTTGCAAGAATTAGCGAGGACTATAGATCTGGGCAGATCAACGGTGACGATCACAGCATAGGAGATCGAGTCGCTTCAGGATCAATTTCTCAAATTGCAACAGTTAAGAGTTTAGCGTTAAGGCATCACATGGTAAGTTAAATCATTTGCAATGTGAAGTGGAGAAGGGACACGTGGTGGCATGGCGCAATATCGCAAATTGCACGAAATAGAGGTAACCACTAAGTTAAACGGTTATAAGTTGTTAACTGCGACGTATGGGAAGTGACGTAAAGATTACGCGGCGATGATGTAAAGATGATGTGGCAGTGACGTAAAATATGACATGGCAGTGATGCAAAGAAGAAGTGCCAAAGACGTGGCAATGACATGGAAGTGATGTGGCGATGATGTGGCAGTGACGTGGCAGATGACATGGCCCCACCCCCATAGATCACTGGAATATATGATGACATGGCAAGGTGACATGGCAGTGACATGGCAGGGTGGCATGGCATGATGACGTGGACCTCACCCGCATACTGCACATCGCAGCGCTTAAGGGATAGCAGGAAGGCGATCACAAGTTAAGTTAAAATTTTGCGATGTGAAATGGAGGGACACGTGTCGACCTTGCGCAACATCGCATCCCGCAAGAAATAGGCTTTAACTTCAAGACATCGCAAAGAATTTTATTTTGGTTGCGATGCGATGGGATGAAGGGAATCCACGTGTCAGCACCGTGTATGAGCGTAGATTTTAGATCACATGGTTTTATGGTTTATCGCTAATGATAGAGTGGGAAGCCTGCGAGCAAGTATTTGCGATGAAATGTGATTGGTTCAAGGTGTTTTGGAACCTGAATACTCATGTTCCACCTATATGTGCATCCTGTTATATGCACCATGTTATAAAGTATACTTTGTTGATTGCTAAACGTATGTATGTTATATATGCGTTGTTTGATCGATAAACGTAAATATATTGATAAAACTCAGATTTTTAATACTCCATTGTGTTAAAATGGATTTTTATGTGGGCCATACCCCACAGGTCACAAAGGAATGATCTGAATGCAAATCAAAGGACCATGAGCTTGAGAAAAACAGTGTTGCGATAGTAAATCAAACGAAAATGTTGAACGCAGAAGAAGGGTCAGGCTAAAAGGGGTAGTTATGCAGCAAAGTTGAAATATAACGGCAGAAACATAAAATACAGGAGGACAACAAGCAAAAGAGGCAAAACGCACAACAAAGCGAAGAAACTAATGGGTTGAGTAAATAATTGATTGTAACTGAAAATGTATTATTTATTTTTATATTGTTTTTTATGCAAAGGCAAGTCTCCATAGGCAAATCAAAACTCCAATGTAATACTAAAATTAGTACATAGTGTTGTAACATCCTAAATGTGCTAAGCGAGAAAATGAGAAGGTGTAAGGCAAAAAGTCATACCTGTTCATTTCATATTCCCATATGGAATGCAAACAACTATGAGGTGATCTCTATAAATGATGTTATTGTAATATGCATAAAGGGGTTAGAGAGTGGAAGAAGAAGATAGAGCAGATAGAGAATCTCTGAAGATCTAGAGATGATATAAAGCATATTTCAAGTTTGGAAGGACAACACTGAAGATGGAGGAAAACAAAGTTGATATCTAGGTAAATCAACATATGATTGTATTGTAGAGTGAGGAAGTTGGTGCTTCCATATCAAGTTGTAGCTTGATAGATGTCCAGTTGTAGTTGGTTGAGGTAGGAGCCTCCTGTGGGTTGTAGCCTACAGAAAATACATGGGAGTTAGTGCTTCCATATCAAGTTGTAGCTTGATAGATGTCTAGTTGTAGTTGGTTGAGGTAGGAGACTCCTATGGGTTGTAACCTATAGAAAATATATGGGAGCTGGTGCTTCCATTTCAATTTGTAGCTTAATAGATGTCCAGTTGGAGATGATTGAGGTAGGAGCCTCATGTGGGTTGTAGCCTGCAGAAAACATATGGGATTTGGAGCTTCCTTGCAATTTTTAGCTTGTATAATTTGAGGTAGTAGCCTCCTGTAGGTTGGAGCCTACAGAAAATCAGTGATGAGAGGAAGTTGGAGCTTGCCTTTGCAGCACAACAATAATAAGATGTGGTTTTCTCCCTTATGGGTTTCCACTTATATCTGTTGTCCATATGCATGATGATTATGTGTCGATGTTCTATATTTAATCTTCTTAATACTTGTTGCTCACATATTAAGCTTGTTGTTTCATTATATAATAAGTTGATCATGATATGAAGGTGTAAATAAGTTTAAAGGAAAGTTTTAAAAGTTCATGAATGTATTAAACTGATTCACCCCCCCCCCCTCTCAGTTTAACTAAGGGTTCAACAATTGGTATCAAAGCTGTTTCCTTTGGTGTAAGCCTAATAGCTTGAAGGAGATATGGTTGACTCATGGACTATCAAAATGTACCCGAGTTGAATACAACAAATTTTCTCGAAGGGAGAGATAAGGATAGAATATATTTAATGACTTATGAACCTGAGGTATGGAAGCTTGTATGTGATTGTTACTGCACAGACTCTCCATCGTTGCAAGAACAACAGTGGAATGCCAAGGAAAAATGTGTGATATATAATAGTCTTCATAACAAGGATCTTGATTTAATAATGGATTTAACATCTACAAAAGGAATCTGGAATAGATTTCATATCATGCGTGAAGGAGACACTAGTGGATGCATTATCAAGAAGCAGAAAATAAACCAGAAGAAGAAGAAAAATTCCTTTCAAAAAGCAAAAGGTCAATCAAATGAGATACCTGCTAGGGTGAATGGATGTGAGTACCACGAAGAAATTACAGTTGAGGAAAAGTCCAAATTTAACATAGCCTTGACTAAAATAGAAATATTGAAGAATGAAAACAAAAACCTTAAGGCATTGGTGCAAATATGTGATGAGAGAGAATATGAAGATAAGGAAGAAATTGTTGGTCTAAAAGTAGAACTTGAAGAAGCTAAGAAGGTGGAAGACATTATGGTAAAGCAAATTAAAGATAAACATCAGGAGCAAGAAAAATTTGAAGAAGAAGTAGTAAGCCTCAAAAATAAACTAGAAAATTCCCAAAGGGAATTATCTATGAATATTCCACAAATGAAAAGCTTTGGACAGTTGGACCATATCCTAAATGCTAAAAGGTCTCCTCTCATAAAGGCTGAGATAGGCTATGAAGGAGAAACTAGTAAGTCCGAGGTAGAAGATAACAAGAATATCATTTTTGTAAAAGTTGTAAAGGATAATGAAGCAGCTCAAAAGATTCCTACATAAGTAGAAGCCAGCAAGAACATGATTTGTAAAGAAACTAACAGAAACAAGCAGCAACATGAAAGGATAGATAATGAGAGGAAGAAACAATCAACTGAAAATGTCTCATACACTCCTAAATATGAATTGAACAAATTCAGAAGTTGTCAAAGGAGGTTCTTTCCTCCCATGAGAAGAGTCACTTTTTTTGCCTGCCACAAACTTGGACATATTGCGGCATAATGTAAGACAAATAAAATCCATTCCAACCAGCAAAGGATGCAGAAAATGAAAATACTACCTCATGGTAACAAATATATAGGACAACCTTTCACCAAGTACACTAATCGATTCCATGGCTATTGCTTTTCATGTAATGAATTTGGACATAAATATGTTGAATGTAAATTGTGTTAAAAAAGCAGAACAAAATGCCATACATCAGCTCAAACTTACTTAGGTAAATTAAGATGTTATTCAGGCCACAAGCTTGGTCACGAAGAAAAATACTGTAAGTTTCCATATACATTAAAGAACTCTACATAGATGATGGAATCCAATCAAATCAGACAAAACTGTGAATCAAAAAGAAGTGCAAGCATTATGAAGAACCCTAATAAAGTATGGAAGGAAAAGAGAAAGGGGGAGCCTGTTACCTCAATAACTTAATGAATCCATCATAGTCTTAGGGGGAGCTTCTCTAGGAAGCAACACAAATATCCAACCAACAATAGATAAGAAGCAAAATCCTAGGGGGAGAGAAGTTCATAAATAGTCCCCATATAAGTAGTCTAAGAAGAGATCCTTGGAATAAGAACAGCTAAAAGTTTAGGAAGGGAAAGGAAAATTCCTATGACAGAGAACTATAGAGGAAGAATAATACCTGAAGCATTCAATAGCCAATAGGTTGATGGAAGGAGAGAAGGCAACAAGAATCCATGTTGGTAGAGGGAACATTAGCCATGAACATGTAAGCTAAGAAGAAAACAACACACTAGGTGTTGAATGGTTAAAATCACAAAAATTATGTTTCAAGCTTTAGAATTAGAAATATCCATAGAGGATTATCACACTGTGCATCATACTACAAGAGTTAACAATGAAACAAATTTAAGAAGGATGAGTAAGAGAAATTTTTATCATCATTATATCATTACGTCATTCATCAATAGTAGGTTCCCTTGAGAGGAAATAAGTTAAATGAGTGATAAAACTATGAGTGGTCTACCCTAGTTTATTCCAAGTAAAACGATTGAATATGTCTTCCTGAAGATCATTATGTTTAGAACGGTTGAAAAGGATAGAGGGGCAATGATTCTGGAGCAGTCTTAGAAAGGAATATGCACTGACAAACTTTTAAAAACAAAATGACAGAATAAGCAAGAGGTTAATGATGCCAAGATCAGATTCAATATATTGATGATTGTTGTTGAGAACAGTGGAGAGATCAATAGTAGAAACTATGAAGGTTGTCTTGATTATGGGTGTATGTGCGAGCTAAAGTGAATTTACTTCATGGATTATCAAAGTAGTATATATTGGTATTTGGAACAAGCAGCCTGCCTATCAGAAGAATACCAAGTGTCATCAGTGGAGCAATGGTAAGGTACAGGTCCTCAGGATCAGAGTATTATGGCAGAAGAACATCAAGGTAGTATTCCCAACATTATCTGCATTATTAAAGGATGAAAAGTTCAATAAACGTGCTAAAGTATCTTTATCTCGTTTACACTTGAAGTATTATATTGAGCATTGAAGCAGTATCTATTTCTAGATGTATCTGCATGCCTTCATCAAGTGAGTACAAATATATCTTCAAGGACTCTTTTTTAAGATCATTCATAAAACTGTGTGAAGTCTGTTTGCTAAGATTTCAATTAAACAACTTGAAGATGTTTTGCTGAAGATCATCATGATAGAACATTTAAAGTATCTAAAGTATGAAGGACTAGTTGTGTTAATCTTACATTTGAAGTTCAAGAGTCTATTATTGATTCATCTAAAGCCAACTTTAGCAGAAAATAATTGCTGGTATTTCACGTATGAATAGAGGTTGATCATTGACATACATACCCCCTTATGTCATAAATATCGTTCTCAGTATTTTAGTATTGTTCCAATGATGCATCTCTGATTATACAAGGTTGTTCTATGAAGTTTCCTTATCATCACTTTCAGCTTAATTCAAGTGCAAGGAGTCTGTGCTTTGGGATGGCATCAACTTACTGTGTACATACATACAAGTTCAATGATTCTCAAAGTGTTCTCCCAAAAATTGTGGTACACCAGTTTGGAGCAGCATGGTATAAAGTCAGAAGAAGGAGGCCCAAACACAACTTAGAGAGAGGAAATGAAAAGATAGAAACTACATTGGGAAATGTTCAACCCTTTGCCACTAATGTCAAAGGGGGAGGAAAATCAAGCAGAAGAAGAAAGGCTCTTCTGAAAAGCAAACAGAGGAAGACAAGACACTTCTAAGAATGAAAGGGGGAGGAAGTCCTGGAGGAAGTATTGGAGTATTGGTGGATGTGTTTCCATCAATGCCAAAGGGGGAGAATATTGGAAATATTTTCATTGATGGAAAAGGAATAGAAAGGAGTAACACCAGAATTATCATTGATGGCAAAGGAGCAAAGAAGTAGCGGTTATAAGGAAAAGGAGAAGATTAAGCAATGTGCTACAGAGAGGCAAAAGAGCAGCAATAGAAGTATAACCTAAATCAGAGAGAAGTATCGAAGAGGCAAAGGAGAAACCTGGAGAAGCTTTAGTGTGATTACTTCAAGCAAAGAAGAAGCAAAAGAACTGTTGGAACGGGGTCTCCTAACAAGCTGCGAAACCGGTCCATTTTGATTATTTTTTATTATATTTAGTCTAGCAAAGGGGCTTTGGGGTGGGTCAAAGCCCTAAAGGCATTGTAATGGGTCAAAGGGTAAACTAGGGGTTCGAAAACCATGGGTTGCAGACCATAGGAAAGTCGAGGCTAGATTATTATAAATAGAGATGTATTTTGTATTGTAAAGGATAAGAAATGATGAGCTATTGATGCGATCTATTATTTAAGCTATCTGTTTGGGTTTTTGGGAATGGACTCCTGTTGGCTATGTGTGTGGAGATCCTAGTCCAGCTGTGTGCGGACCCTGCTGCTGTGTGTGCAGGTTGGGAAGGGAATTGTAAGGAAAGATTGATGAATGAATGAATGCAAAGGAGTATTAGAGATCTGAATTTGTGAGTACTGTTGTATGAATTGCTGATTATTGTTGTGTTGTGTATTTTCTGTCTTTTCACTGCAAAGATCTGCGTACTGAATGCTTAGATATAGATCTATTCTACTCTATTTATGTAATACTATGTTGATGTTATAAAAAGCATATAACTATAGATCTAGTGCACGTGGATGAAAATAGATACATAATTAACCCTACGCAGAACAAGGTAATCTGGGAATTACAGAAACATAACGCAACTCTTCTTGCCTTACCCATCCTTTCTCAGGGTGCAGAAACCTGGTTCCAGCACCCACCCATACTACTTTGGGTGAGACTTTGACTTGCAAAAGCAGGTCACTGCCGAAAGGGCTAGTAGTATAGGGGTTTGTTGGCAAACATTGCACACTGAACTAGGTCAGGACCCCTCAAGCCAACAAATGGTTCCGTTGTTGGGACCGAAAGAAGTTTGAGAGAGGAATCGGGTAATGACAAGAGAATATTGGAAGCCTTAAATAAAATAGATCGAAGACTGGTTCGAAAGGTAGATCCAAGAGTTCGGAGTGAAATAAAACCACAGTGAGAAGTTAATGGCAGAAAGGTGGAAAAATAGGTATGTCCTTACTAAAATCTGCGAAATATTATTTGTGACCTTTGCGATTGAACTCCAGGAGTAGCTAGCCAGATTGGTGGACTTCCAGAAGTGCTGGAAGGATGAGCGAGTCACTCAGTGGACCCCGGAGCTGCTCGAGAAGCTGGAAAAAACTGATAATACTATCACATGCACGGTGGATCACTGGGTGGACAGTGTTCTAGGAGGATTTGTGACAGAATTTTCCATTGATCAGTTTGTATCTTACTCTAAGGCCGAACGGCGATTCTTCAAGGGGTTCTAGGGAAAAAAATTTAGGACATTACCATTGTTGATCAAGAAATTACTGTGCAAAAAGAGCATTCTGTGTAGTCATACTAGCTGAATGACCTTAGATCTAGACGGGAGTGCAATGTGCAATGGTAAGTACTATCGAACCAACCTTGACGGAGGAAGATCCGCCTATAATTTGTTGCAAGAACCAGCTATTCAAGATCCCCCAGCTACACCTCTGCCTAAGCCGCACAAAGGTAAGAATTCACCCATACCACCACCTCCCCTGGACAGTGATATGGCTGTGCATCTGAAACTGCCTACCTTCAAGGGGGTAGGAGATGAGGATATGGACTGGTTTTGGTTTGTGGCAGATTCTGTCTGATTGCGCAGAATGTGGCGAGTGACACAATAAAGCAGGGGCAACTATCTTTAGCATTCAAAGATAGAACTCTGGACTGGTATATGCATTACATTGCCCAGAATGGGAACGCCTCTATTCAAGATATAAAATATACTCTGAAGCAACAATTCCAAAAGCCGAAATCTTATTCCCAGCTGGTCACAGAAGTAAAGGACTTCAAACAAGGTGTGTCGGAGTCGGTATGGGAGGCCGACCAACGATTGAAGAAGGCGATCAGGGAAGGAGGGTTCGAATATGATGATAGACAACATACGGAGTGGTTCATCGCTATGTTGTTACCTCACCTACGCATGTCGATGAGTCATTAGACCTTTGAATCATAGGAGAAAGTTGTGGAAGTCGCTATGAAACTAGAATTTGCACCCCAGGAGGATACGTCAGTAGGGGTACAACAAATCCAGGAACAACTTGGGGCTATGCATATGGAGATACAGAACCTGCGAAAAGAGCGAGGAAAGGACATCTACACAGATCTCTGGTGCATAAGATGTCGGGTGTCTGACCATACGAAGGATCAGTTCCCTCTGCTGACGGATTACATGCAAGCAGGAGGACCTAGTCTGAGACACCCAGGGGCAAGTAGGGAACCTGTCCTATTGCGACCAGGTTCAAGCGGATCTTTGCTATGGTGTGATGATTGTCGGGTAGCAAGACTACATGATACGAACCATTGCCCTCAGCTAGGTGCGTATGTCCCAGAACTAAAGAACCAGTGGTGCCGATTCTACCGATCAGTGGGACATTATGAGCAAAACTGTCATACGTATGACTTAATGATGGATCGTGGGAACTTATATAGGGTACAATTAGACACTGCGTCGCCTAGACTTGCTGCTCACTTTAGAGGATCATTGGCCCGAGGTAGAGGAGGTCGAGGAGGAAGCGTAGGCCGAGGACGTGGATAGCTAATCTGTTACAACTATGGAGAAATAGGGCACTTTTCTAGAGAATGCCTTAATCCCACCAGGCCATTGTCCAAATATTGTAGACAACTAGACCATGAGGTAGAGGACTTCCCAATGTTAATAGCCAAGATGCAGGAAAAGCAACCCACCCCTACGTAGAACATACAAAGAGTTAAGCCGAGCTAAGAAAGGTAGATCCAAGTGTAAAATTCATGGCACGTAGTGGGCGGGTCACCCAGGGAGCCGAAGAAGAGCTTGCCTCTCAGGAAGGAGTGTATTTCAAAGAACAAGCACCACTAGCAACCCTCGCGCAGCCTCAGATAGAAGAAGGAGTTGTGCCCTTTTTAAAGGCATGTCTGAAGTTGCTAAGGAATCCACAGGCCGCAGGAAATATCCAAGCATTACTGAATACCTACGCAGCTCGGCCCAATTTGATCCCTAAGACCAAGGATGTACACAAACTATACAGCTATAAGAAACACACCGGAAGAGAGAAGTGATTAACTGCACAGATCGGTGACTATGAGATGGATCAGGTTATCTTAGATCTTGGATCAGATGCGAACGTCTTACCAAAGCAGACATGGCAACGAATGGGAGAGCCTAAATTGGAATGGTCCACTATCCAACTACGAATGGAAAATCAACTATAGATCGTCCCTCTGGGTAGGTTGCCAAAATTCATGGTTGACATCGCAGGGGTAAGGGTCCTAGCTGATTTTGAAATAAACGAAATAGTAGAAGACATGGACCCCTACCCTGCGCTCCTCGGGATGGACTGGGAAATAGACATGGGCGGTGTCATCAATATCAAGAAATGCAACATTGTGTTCGAAAACAAAGGTACGCATGTCATAGTACCACTAGATCCATCAGAAGGTGCGCAGTATACAGAGCTAGCCTATGAGAAGGAGGAATTAGATCAAATTTATAAATTAACTGCGCAGGATGAAGATTGGGTGAACCCCACGGATGAAGGAATGCTCTGCTGGGAAAAGGACAGTGAATGTTTTTCCGACTCTGTTGAGGAGCTGAAAAATGGGCAAGGTTGGTTTCATGAGGTCTCGGCGCTTCGAAGCCTTCACACCATCAGGAATTTGCGTCGCATCTCTACCACAGGAAGAACCCTGCCCTGCCAAGAGGACACAGGTGATAGTTAGTAGCCTGTTGAACCTAAGATTCCCATAGAGCGTAGGCTAGGAGAACTGTACTGGCACTATGTAAAGCACCTATGCAAGGACCGGTATTATTCACCCAGGGGAAGTATTGGAGTAAGGTAATCCTGCACATAGGGACCCCAGTGGCCAGATGGGCTCCGAGGTCAGTTGACCTACACAGATACTTGCTGACGTGAAACACTTAGGGGTGCGATCAAACCTTGCCCGGACAGACTTGCCAGTGTACCACTGACCTAAGCATGCGTCGGATTACGGACATGCTTGAACCCATGGGTAATCGGGAGAATCTGTGAACATCTCAAATAATAAATGGCACAAGGATACGTGACACAGCCCTATCGCACAGGGACGTCCCACCCACGGGCGAAGTAAAGGGATCGAAAATACTGATGGCCAACTTGTAGATACACCTTTCTTTGACCCTAATTCAGTGCATATGAATGACATACATGTGTCATCCATGGTCTAACATTCCATGGATAAGACCTCGGGCACGAAGGATGACCATCAACACATCTTTATTTGATAAGAAAAGAACCTCACAAGTACGAAAAACATGTGGCAGATCATCAATGCAGCCATTTATGGTAAGAACGATCCGAATAATCGAGGGTACATGCCACGAATGAGCTAATTTTCCATTAAACAGCTCCGAACGGTGTGCAGATGGTTGGAAGACTTCGTGCAATGCTATTTATTCACCCTACAACATGCTCCTGCTATCTGCGTACTGGTTTTTTGCATTCATCCACATTCTCTGTGACACTCGTCTTTTTGTTAATAGGATGGACCCTAACCCGTCGATGGATCCATTCCCAGCAGACGTCATCTTGAGAGGACCTGGGTATGCTGAGTGCAGTCATAGGAGTGAGCATGGGCTTCTGACAGAAGGGATTGTCTGCGGGCCATGCACAGAAGGAATGTTGAGATACAGGGGCATGCTGCGACTTCTCCGCAACTCCCGAGCACCGCGCACTAGAAGCAATGTTTGTTCACTCCCTCGCACTGCCCTATTGAACACTCCTGACCCAACTACTGGGGGCGTCCAAATATATTTAGCGCAGGTATCTAGTACAGAGCTCCAAGGACTATCATCCAAAGTGCTGCGAGAGGTTTTCCACCATGACCGGGATAGGCAACAACAGTATGACTTACCTCCAGAAGTACAAGCCCAGTGAATTGCAGTGGTCATGGACGCAACGCATATTATGCAGGAATAGCTAACGTAGGGTGCACAATTGGTCGAAACTGCTACATAACTATGGACGGTAGTACAACACCACTCTACGCTTCAGCAGGTTCAACAGGAATTACAGCAGGAAGAAGTTGTTCTGGATCAAATCCGAGCCTCCACACCCTCAAATGTCTCTGTGAAGTGCCTAGCCACCATGGATAAGATTGAGAACCTTCTCCACTCCAAGCATGTTGTTCGAAAATGATTGAAACCATGGTCCGACACTGCACTCCATCTTGCCCACGATGCTTATTCCGCCATTGTGCACCTCCACCAACTGTTAGAACGAGTTACTGCAGCTATAGATAGGTCTGCCTCCTTGACGTTTGTCAACATTCCGCAACAAGCTACGGCCCAAAGTCAGGAATTACTCCCTCTGCTTGTCCGCACTCTGGATGCTTTGCGTGCACACATAGAAGCCGCACCAATGCAGTGACTCGGGACAAGTCACAAGATTGTGTTGGGGGACTGTTGGAACGAGGTCTCCTAACAAGCTGTGAAACCAGTCCATTTTGATTATTTTTTATTATATTTATTCTAGCGCAGGGGTTTTGGGGTAGGTCAAAGCCCTGAACACATTGTAATGGGTCAAAGGGTAAACTAGGGGTTCGAAAACCATGTGTTGCAGACCATAGGAAAGTTGAGGCTAGATTATTATAAATAGAGATGTATTTTGTATTGTAAAGGATAAGAAATGATGAGCTATTGATGCGATCTATTTTTTAAGCTATCTGTTTGGGTTTTTGGGAACGGACTCCTGTTGGTTGTGTGTGTGAAGATCCTAGTCCAGCTGTGTGAAGACCCTGCTGCTGTGTGCATAGGTTGGGAAGGGAATTGTAAGGAAATATTGATGAATGAATGAATGCGAAGGAGTATTAGAGATCTGAATCTATGAGTACTGTTGTATGAATTGCTGATAATTTTTGTGTTGTGTATTTTCTGTCTTTTCGCTATGAAGATCTATGTACTGAATGCTTGGATCTAGATCTATTCCACTTTGTTTATGTAATATTGTGTTGATGTTATAAAAAGCATATAACTATAGATTTAGTGCACGTGGATGCAAATAGATACATAATTAACCCTGATCAGAACAAGGTAATCTGGGAATTACATAAATAGAACGCAGCTCTGCTTGCCTTACCCATCCTTTCTCAGGGTGTGGAAACCTGGTTCTAGCACTCACCCATACTACTTCGGGTGAGACTTTGACCTGTGAAATCAGGTCACTGCCGAAAGGGCCAGTAGTATAGGGGCTTTTTGGAAAACCTTTCACATCAAAACCTGGGTCAGGACCCCTCAAGCCAACAAGAACAAAGGCAGTTGAAGCAGCAAAAAGCAACAAAGGCAGCAAAGCGGGTCAAGTAGTGAAATGTAGCCAAGGCAGCGAAAGGAAGAAAAGGCAAAAAAGCGGGTAAAGTCATGAAGAGCGGCGAGGGCGCGGCAGCGAAAGGAAGAAAAGGCAAAAAAGCGGGTAAAGTCATGAAAGGCAGCAGAGACTGTATAGGCAGCGAATGAAGCAGAGACATTAGAGAGGCAGCCAATGTAGTAGAGGCAATGAATTGCTTCAGCGCACAGCAGAAGGCAAATGGATTTGCAGGGCACGGCGATGACCAAATACCTTACAAATAGCAGAAGCAGGAAGAGGCGAGAACCGAGAGGAAGAGGCCAATTAAACAAACATGATTAAGCCAAGAGAGAGAGGCAAGAGCCGAGAGACAGATAGGGCTTTGCAGGAAGAGAAGGCTCTGCAAAGAATTCCAAATTATGGCTTTAATCAGTATGAACCAAAGTTACAGAGTGGGACAATATAAACAAACAAAAATCGAATAAAAAGACAGAACACTTAGAAGAATTCTTAATAAGGAATCGATGACGAGGATCAGATCGCAGAATCGAGGGTTAAGAATCGATGGCAAAGATCAAAGCCGGAAGAAGAGGCGAAGAAGAGCCACGTGAAGGCGAGCGGACGGTTGGGATTAGATCATAGAAGGGAAGGCAAGAAATGAATGGATAAGATTCATTGCAAGATAAGCGGGGCAGAAAGCAATCGGATTTGCAAGGAGCAGCGAGGACCATAGATCTGTGTAGATCAACTGTGACGATCACAACAACGAAAATCAAATCGCTTTAGGAGCGATTTTGCAAATCGAAATAGTTAATAGTTCAGTGTTAAGGAGTCGCATGGTAAGTTGAAGCATTTGCGATGCAAAGTGGAGAAGGGACACGTGGAGGCACGACGAAATACCGCAAATCGCACAAAATAGAGGTAACCACTAAGTTAAATAGTTATAAGTAGTGAACTGTGAAGTATGGGTAGTGACGTAAAGATGATGTGTTGATGAATTAAAGATGATGTGGTAGTGACGTAAAATATGACGTGGTAGTGATGCAAAGATGATGTGGCAGTGACGTGGTGATGATGTGGCAGTGACTTAGCAGTGACATGGTAGATGGCATGGCCCCAACCCCACAGATCGCAGGAATTTATGATGACATGGAAAGGTGATGTGGCGGTGACATGGCAGGGTGACGTGGCATGATGATGTGGACCTCGCCCATATACTGCACATCGCAGCACTTAAAGGATAGCAGGAAGGCGATTGCAAGTTAAGTTAAAATGTTGCGATGCGAAATGGAGGGAAACGTGTCGACCTTGCGCAACATCACATCCCACAAGAAATAGGATTTAACATCAAGACATCGTAAAGAATGTTATTTTGGTTGCGATGCGGTAAGGATCAAACAATGCGATGGGATGAAGGGAATCCACGTGTCAGCACCACGCATGAGCGGAGATCGCAGATCACATGGTTTTATGGTTTATCACTAATGGTAGATTGGGAAACCTACAGGCAAGTATTTGTGATGAAATGTGATTGGTTCAAGATGTTGTGGGACCTGAATACTCCTGTTCCACGTAAATGTGTGTCCTGTTATATGCACCATGTTATAAAGTATTCACTGTCGATTGCTAAATGTATGTATGTTATATATGCGTTGTTTGATCGATAAAAATAAGTATATTGATAAAACTCATATTTGTAATAATTCGTTGTGTTAAAAGGGATTTTTATGAGGGCCATACCCCATAGGTCACAAAGAAATGATATGAATGAAAATCAAAGGACCAAGAGCTCGGGCAAAATAGTGTTGCGGTAGTAAAGCAAACAAAAAGGCTGAACGCGGAAGAAGAGTCGGGCTAAAAGGGGTAGTTATGCAACAAAGTTGAAATATAACAATAGAAATAGAAAAGACACAAGGACAGCAAGCAGAAGAGGAAAAACACACAGCAAAGCGAAGAAACTGATGGGCTAAGTAAATAATTGATTGTAACTGAAAGTGTATTATTTATTTTTATATTGTTTGTGATGCAAAGGAAAGTCTCTTTAGGCAAAGCAAAATTCCAATGTAATATTGAAATGAGTACATATTATTGTAACATCCTAAATGTGTTGAGCGAGAAAATGAGAAGGTGGAAGGAAAAGAGACATACCTGTTCATTTCATATTCCCATATGGAATGCAAACAGTTATGAGGTGATCTCTATAAATTATGTTATTGTCATAAGCATAAAGGGGTTAGAGAGTGGAAGAAGAAGATAAAGAATATAGAGAAGACGTAAAGATCCAGAGATTATATAAAGCAGAATTGAAGGCTAGAAGGACAACAGTGAAGGAGGAAAATAGAGCTAATATCCAGGTAAATCAGCTTATGATTTTATTGTAGAGTGAGGAAGTTGGTGCTTCCATATCAAGTTGTAGCTTGATAGATGTCCAGTTGTAGCTAGTTGAGGTAGGAGCCTCTTGTGGGTTGTAGCCTACAAAAAATATATGGGAGTTGGTGCTTCCATATCAAGTTATAGCTTGATAGATATCCAGTTGTATTTGGTTGAGGTAGGAGCCTCCTGTAGGTTGTAGCCTATAGAAAATACATGGGAGTTGGTGCTTCCATTTCAAGTTGTAGCTTGATAGATGTCCAGTTGGAGCTGGTTGAGGTAGGAGCCTCCTGTGGGTTATAGCCTGCAGAAAACATAAGGGAGTTGGAGCTTCCTTGCAAGTTGTAGCTTGCAAAATTTGAGGTAGTAGCCTCTTGTAGGTTGGAGCCTACAGAAAATAAGTGGTGAGAGGGACTTGGAGCTTTCCTTTACATCACAACAATAATAAGATGTGGTTTTATCCCTTATGGGTTTCCACTTATATCTTTTGTCCATATGCATGATGATTATGTGTTGATGTTCTGTATTTAATATACTTAATAATTGTTGCTCACATATTAATATTGTTGTTTCATTATATAATAAGTTGATCATGATATGAAGATGTAAATAAGTTTATAGGAAAGTTTTAAAATTTCATGAATGTATTAAACTGATTCACCCCCCCCCCCCCTCTCAGTTTAACTAAGGGTTCAACACACCACGCACTGCCTAAGAAACCCACAGAATGTGATCTCCATGGCTCATTGAAAGGTAGCACCAACATTAATCAGGCCAAATGGCATTCTCTTGAATTTGAATGTTCCCCACTTCATGCAGAAAGTATTTTTTAGCCTGTCAGGATCTACGACCAGAACTTGGTTGTATCTTAAATACCCATCTAGAAAAGTGAACATCTTAGACCTCGATACTATTTGTAAAAAAATTTCCATGGATGACATGAGGTAGTTATTTTTGTCTGAGGCACAATTAAGATTTATGAAATTGACACACAAGCGGATCTCCCTAGACTCCTTTCTGGTTGAGACCAAATTTGACACCCAAGTTGAGTGTCATGCCTTATAAATTATTTGAGAATCCAACAACTTTCTTAATTATTTATGGATAAGAGGCTCAAGCGTGGGATAGAATTTTCTTAATTTATGTTGATATGACTTGTCCCCTTCCTTTATTGGTATAATGTGTTGGATGGTTCGTGTGTCATAAGTTTAAAACTCATCATAGGTCCACATGAATACATCTCGGTACTGCTTGAAGAGATGGGTGAAGGTTTTTCACTCTTGTAGTGTACAACAAGTACCGAGGTTAACAGATTTAAGATATTCCTTCATTCCCAAATTGATCTGCTCATGTGACAGTGTGGAACTATGATTTTTGGTGTTTGTGGGTCCTCGGAAGTGATTCTGAAGGTCATATAGCTTTTCCAAGGATACCACACCCTTAGGGATGATGTTTCCTTTGTTCTTACTAGCCGCATCTTGCAATGCTTCTTCATGCTCGTCCTCATCGATCGTTGTGTCTTTGAACACATCAGCACTTTCCATGAAATGCAGTATCTGTTGGTCATCATAAAAATGCAGCAATTACTGAAATTATCAAGGATGGATGTCTTATAAATAATTTCAATATAAAAACCATCCCTTAAAGGTGACAACCTAGTAGTAGAATTAGCTAACATGTCCACAGCTGAATTTTATATTCTAGTAACATAAATAATATTGAAATGTTGGAATTGTGAAATTAAGTGCCATAACTCTTGTTGATAACTCTTTAGATGAGGTGAAATACAATGAATGGTATTGTATACCTATTTCACCACTATTTATGAATCACCTACTACTTTTAAGGATGTGACATTGAGGTCGATGGCTCTTTGTAAGCCCAAAACGAGTGCCTCATATTCAACAGTGTTGTTTGTGCACTTGAACTCCAAGTGGCTTGAGATCAGCTATTTTCTTCGCATTAGGTCTACTAGAACACAACTAGCTCTTTATTTGTCTTGTGTTTTCGAACCATCAAAATAAAGAGTCCACAAATCATATGTACACGAGTTGTGAACTACACTAGTACTATTACTAATATTACTACTACTAATCGTACGTAAGTTATTTTCACCAGTTGGACCAAGAAGGGGCTCGAACTGGGTTTCTGATGAGACTGTGGATGGTTTTGAAAGATAGAACCCCAGTTCTGTTTCCAGGAAGAAGTTTCCAAACGAAATTTTTGTGAAGGCCATCAGTTCATTATGTCCATTCAAGGGAGTCACGATGTGTTTCATATATCTCTTTGAGTTTACTCAAATTTGGTTGTCTCTGCCCTGATACGGAAGCCATAAGTGAGACCAGTCCATAGCAAAATATCCTTACAATTTACTTGTCGAATCTATACTTAACAACAACCAATACACTTCTTGTATGTCCACAATTACTATGTTTATGCATTGGTGAAATCGTTCCTTGGATGATAAGCGAATGATCACATATCTGAGTTCACCGATCTCATGGACAAGAGTTTTATCTAGCTGAATGATCTACACATCATTTTTTCTCCATGTTGCCTTGGTTTTCTTTACTATAGATAATGGCAGTATATTTCTGATGCACTGGAGTCAACCAAGCAATTTTGTACATTGAAATTAAAAATTTCGAAATTTAGGAGAAAAGGTGGGAAGATAGTGTTTACTTCCAATGATAAAGCATGAAGAATTGATTTGAGAGATTCAGAGGACATACCTAACCCCTTATCTAAAGGGGGGGGGGGTTACCTGTAGAGGAGTGTCCAAGTGCTCGTAAAAGAATGTCCCATTGGCGTGTGATATTTTTTAACTCGAACAGTGAGATGTTTGCATGAGCCTTCTTCATATCCTTAAATATGTTATAGTCCATAGTAGGAAGGAAAACAAGAATATCCAGGGTAGTAGCCTGACTTGTTAGTTCCATAGTAATCGTCTTATCTTTATTTATTGCGGAAAAAATTTGGCAGAGACTGTTTTCCTGGACTTTCTATGAGTGTTTCACGTTGAGTTGATCGACAAACTGATTTTCCTTAACAAGGCTTCTTTGAGTTTTTGTGTCAACAACTTTTTTGTAATGGTTGACCCTTGGCTTTTTAAGTTGTAGCAGTTATTCTTCTCCTCGGTAGGGGGGTCACTCAGAGGATTTTTCTTGGCTATGTTCTTTTGGGATGCAAGTACACAATTCAACATGTTTACTGCATGCCCAACACTTCAAGTCTCATTGGTTGTAGCATCTTGTTCATTTTATTATTCCAACTCTGTTTTCTCATTGACAATTACCATATCACAAAAGTGCATATCAATGGGGTTCATAGTGTGATTCCATTTTGAGAATTTTTTCTTCGAATGATAATCTTGATGATACGACTAGTATTCAGTCATGCCCAACTTGTCAATATTCAATGCTACGTTTGAACTTTGCGCAGATTTTGTCGATTGGTTAGTATTTATACCCAAATTCACAGTTCTTTTAAGTAGGTTGAATCGTGGAGGATTTCTACTACCAGTGGTCCCACTTAACCTTTTTTTAAGTTCTACCAACTAATTTGACATTTTCTTCACTGAGTGGGTCAAGTTATCGAGATCAGGTGATTCCTTCTCTTTCGCCTTGTTGACTGGGGTCTGAGACCTTTTACCTGCATCCTTGGAGTCCTTTGTTAGTTCATCATCTGTAATGACTCCAATTGCGCACGGGTGTTTCTCAACCATGCTTTCATCTTCAAAATTTTATGAAAGTGATGGTTTCACAATCCGCTTCACAAACTGTGCAATGCTTGTTGGTAAGGCATAAGTGTAGTAGTCCTTTGTGATGGATTGATGGGGTTTAGTGTCTTCTGGAAATATGTTCAAGACACGGTTGAAACTCTGGTTGAAATCTTTCACTTTCTCTTTTGGCTCCATTTTCAGGCTACCTAACTCTTTCAACAACATGGCAAGGGTCTTGTCATCAACAATTTTTTTCAAGAAACAATTTCTTAAATCCCCTCAAATTCTGGATGGATTTTTGGGGAAGATTGTGTTACCACACAATTTTTATACCATATAAGGTACATGGAAAAATTCTACATGCAACATCATCATAACATACCTCAATTTTTTTCATATGTAGGTAAAAGTTGTCCAAGTGGTCTTCCACTTTAACCATTTTGTCAATGTTATACTTCGTTAAAATATTTTCTAAGTGCCTAGGAATTTTATGCATCACACCCGGAAGTGAAAGTGGGCCCTGAGACATCCAATCCAGAACTTGGTCTACCATTTCTTCGTCTTCGTCCTCCTCCTCTTCTTTATCAGAATCTAATAACTCTTTTTCCTCCTCGTCGCTGCCTAACCAGTTGAAGCTTGTGCCCGACAATAAGGGGTTGTGTCCTTCTCCATCACTGAAAACTGGAGGTTCTTTTTCATTCTCCACAAAAACTTCAAATTCTTTGAGGTAAGTGAGAACTATGTCTTCCAAGGTGGTGACCACTACTCTTGTAGAGGTAATCTTGTTCTTTTTTGGATAATATGGAATACTTGATACTCCTTGTATCAATCCAACTGCTCTTGTGAACTGAAATTTTATGGGACAGATAGCCCAAATCTGAATGTATGATATTTCACAAGTTCACGTGGGATGTATTTTGGAAGAGTCACCAACTTCCAGAGCATGAGCAGAGGAGGTAGAGTGTATGTTGTTTCTTTGATCATAAGATGTAACTTTGTGGTTGGTGGGTTTATCAGCCATGAAAAATTAGCGGCCCTCCTTCTATCTCTAGAAATTTTGATGGTGTTGGATCTACTAACATTCAGGGGATCTCCCTGATATGAAGTCCGAATTAGACCTCACACCATTTGGTATAGGACTCCCATCCGGAACAAAGGCCTGGTTTATATGCCTTGGCTCTTGTTGTCATCAAGAGAGAGTGATGCAACTGTACTTTTGCAAAGAAAGGGGGGTGTTCCTGGTGAGTGTCTAATTGCAATTGTGTCACAATTATTCTACCACAAAGGGGGGGGGGGGAGAGAAAATTGAGCCTCTAAGATAGAGGTAATAGTACCACTCAAGAAGAGACGCCCGTGAACTGAAGGATTTCGTCTAACACCCAACGGAATAGTCGAGAATGGATGTGATGGTCATTACACACAATAACTTAAGAAAGATCTGTCTAATATCCTGCGGAATAGTCCACAAGGATGGGACAACAATTACACACATAGTAATATGAGAAAGATCTATTTTATATCTTGCATAATAGTCCACGAGGATGGGACAATATTTACAACCATTACAACACATTCTCAACAAGATGAGCACTAAAATAAATGAAATAGTTCAATTATATTAGTAGATGTGAAAAAGTAAACATGAAGTACAAGCATCCGCAGAATACTCTTACAAAAATTCATAATTCATGCATGAAGAACATATTGGCCTTGAAAGGCTTCTATTATTAAGTAAAAGTTCTGAGACACATATATACAATGAACATCACTAGCTCCAATAGTGGAGCGTTGGAGCCACTCCTTGCTCCACAAAAGAACTAGATATTCTCTCTCTTGCTTTGCTGGTGGAGCCAAGGTGAAAATTCCTTTGTTCATATAATGAGGGATTATATATAACCAAGGGTGACTCTTTAACTACCCTCGTGATTTTTTTACTTCCCATGACTCTTTACATTCATGTGTGTCCTTTGGACTTCCACTTTACAATACATTTGATTACAAATGACATGATATACAATCATGATGTGGAAATATGACCACTCATGACATGACACTACTAACGTGAACTACTTGATGACATGGAAATGTCAAGCCATAGCTACTGCTAGGAGCTGAGTGTCTTCATGAAAAATTTCTCCTTGACTCCTCTACATGCTTTGAGGATAGGGTGTCTTCAACAATCTCAAGTTTTGGAAAGTGGTCGCAACATAGTGTCATTTCACTTCCTCTTGATCAATCATCTTGTAAGTTCAGTTGCAAGAGTGTCTTTGAGAATGATTTCTTCCTTCCTTTCCTCCTTCATCATCTCGCCATGACTTGATAGGGAACCTATTCCTGCAATTCACTCATGACAGGACTACATAAATCCGAAAAACCCTCACCTAAGATGATGCATTCTAATCCACGAACTCAGCCCGAGACAGGTGAGAGGTTGGGCAAGGAGGCTCAGTGTCTACACAACCACGTAGTTTAGGTAGTTAGGGGGGGACTTTGAGCCTTGAGACTACGCAATTCACAATTCAAGTTGGGGTGAGCAATATGAATATGCAGTTTCTTACATTAGTGGGGACAGGCAACAGGGTTGAGAGTTGGGAAGGCCATCTGCACAGGTCAGGAGGTCAAGGAGGATTGGGTGACTGCGCAGTTCTAAGGCTCAGGGGATGAGCTTGTGTCTTGAAGTTGCAAAGTTACCAGTTCAAGTGAGGTTGAAAGCCTCAACTGTGCAATTCTGAAGGTTAAGGTTGGGTGTTGGTCACCATAACTGTGTAATGGACGCAATCTTGGGAAGCTATCACTATGCATTTCACAGTGCCAAACAGCAGGGTCACATCCAAAGGATTGAGACTGTGCAGTGTGCAACTTAGGGGAGGCCCGGAGAGGTTGAGTTGTTTGGTTGGGTAGTTTTCTAGAAAAATGACTAAGTGTGGGACATGTGAGATCGGTGTAAATATTGATAGGTTTTGACTATGATCACACACTCAGCATACTTGATGAGTCAAACAACATAAATCATTTGATACATACAGACAAAGCATTATCCTCTGTGCGACAACTTTATGACCAGTTACGACAAGTGTGAGACCAAAGATACACTTTACAATGACAGTGATGATGGTCATGCAAAAATGCTTATAACTTTGTAAATGAGTGTGACGGATACTTGCATGGTTAGAACAACTCATTTATGCAAATATGACCTCTTCAAACCACTAGAACAAGCTCATACATTCAGTGCGATAGCCAACATGCCAAAAGCAACACTTTTCCTATCTTGCGAAAGTGATCACGATGCTTTAAGAAAATCAATGAACTAAACTTCAATGTTTGGAATATACATGAACAACACCAAGTAAGGATCTAAAATTTGGTATAGGCTAAAAATTTGGAGGGGTTTGTAGCGGTTTCAACAAGTCTGTGGAAGGAATGTGTGGTGCAATTGAGAGCTTGTAATAACTTAATGCACATGGTTTGTGACAGAGATAACACAGTAGATGTGTTTGAGCACTGAGATTGTAATGTGATATGTTTTCTTTGGTTGTGGATTCCCTTGAGGTTAATAATAGTGTGCTTGAGAGTTGAGCACACACACTATTGGGTATCACTTTTTGGTGTTTTACCTTCGCCACTTAAGTCATTTTTGCCTTCATTTTCCATTTTTCACTTCTATTTTCACCCATAAAACCTTTGAAATTAATTAAATCAAGTACATATTTCATTTATTTTTAATGATTTAAATTTTGAAAAAGTATTGCTTATTTAAAATTTTAGTAGTAATTATAGGATGTTGCAACTTCCCGTAATAGATCCATCATTTTATATATGTGTAGGACAGTTGGGTGAAATCCGAAGGTTGTTGGGTAATCCTCAATGTACAAGGATGGTGAAACTCATATTTTTCTCCTCAAAAATTTCACGGAGGTTCTCGGTCAACGCTGGTCAGACTAGACCAGTCATGCCGAAAATCCCTTGTTTTGAGCATAAAATTTGGGAAGTTTTATATTTTTAGGGATTTTTCCCAGATTTTAGAGATAATAGGGATGAATTCTATGTGTAGCCTTTATTTAATATTTTCATAAAATACATTTGAATATTTTTAGTGTATTTGTTACAAAAACTCGTTTATAAATATGTGGCATTTGAAGGAGGAAGACATATATTATGCTATGATAAGTTAGAAGCCTTCTGCAAATTAGTAAAGAAATTTGATTTCAGAGTTTCTTATATCTCTGTTGTGCTTAATGGGTGATATTTAGTCTATTTTCCAAGTTCTTTTAAGTTGTTCTTCACTTAAAGTGTGCAAGCAAAGCGTGGAGAGCCCCCATTTCCATGCTAGTGCACTAGTTTCTCATTGTTTGGTATGTTTTTAAGCTCCTTGTAATTTCATTGTGTGGATTTGTTATTTATTTTGGTATCATTTGACAAAGTTTCTATTGATATGCTTGATAATAAATATTATGAATTGACCTCTTGTAAGGGAGCTTAATATTCCTTTTATTTTCAATAAGTTAAAGTTGTCAAAAATTGTTCATTTTTCTTATATGTGATTGTATTGCTTCAATTTAGTTAATTAATTATTTAATTGAAGAACTTGATGATCTAAAGGTATTGATTTTTTCATTGAAGGATTTTTGACTCCATGTCATGTAAGGGAGATTGAATTTTGCTTTACAATAATGCTTAAGATCTCAAGTTAGTTAAGTGATAATATTTTTAGAAACATCTTTAAACCATAGATTTTGGTGTGCTTCTAAGCTTAGGAAGTTCAGATTGATAATAAATTGATGATCTAATTTATACCCTTAAATCAGACTGACATTTTTGTTGATGTTGTCGGGGAAGCACATCTAGAGACTAGGATATTAATTAATTCTTTTAGATTTATCTTTAAAATAATAATATTTAAAAAAAAAAGTCTTTCTAGTTTTGTTGTGTAACCAGCTCCAAAAAGAGAAGAAAAGAGATATTCACGCCTTAGAAATAAGCCACTTCGAGGGGGCAACCTCCAATACATTACATGAATGAACAATTCTTGGATGATTCAATTTACAAAACCTCCTTTCTATATATAGGAGTCCATGGGGCCATAATGTAATCCTAGTGGGCCACAATGTAATCTTAGCCGACCTAACAATAATAATTTAAGGGCACAATAATAACAAAATGGGGGTTACAAGGGTACAATAATAACAATAAGGGGGTTACACTAACAACGATAAGGGACTATACTAGTAATATAGGGACCTAACATGCCCCTCTCCTTCAAAAAAGTGTTGTCCTCAACGCTTGAGTAGCTCTGGGTGCTTCTGTATAAAATTCTCATCCTCCCATGTAGAATCTTCGGTGGGTAAGTTCTTCCACTTGATGAGATACTCTGAAATTGATCGATTCCGTAGTTGTCGAGTTCTTTTTTCTATGACTGCTTCAGGTTCCAATATGATCTTCCCTTCCCCATCAAGTTCTGGCAATACTGTTTGAACTGGAAGATTTTCACCTGTAACCTTCTTTAAGCATGAAACATGGAAAACTGGATGTACTCGCGAAGAAGCAGGAAGCTCCAATTTGTATGCCATAGTACCAATCTTTTGCAACACCTTGTAAGGACCATAGTACTTTGGCGATAATTTATTATCCTTCTTTGCTTGCTTGAGGGACATTTGTTTGTATGGTTGTAGCGGTAAAAATACCCAATCTCCTACATCAAAACTTCTCTCGCTACGATGTTGATCTGCCTGTTGTTTCATTCGATTTTGTGCCAAATTCAGGTTATCCTTTAAGAGTTGGAGAACTTCTTGCTGATGCTCGATGTGATCTTCCACTGCTTGAACCTTCGAAATTTCCCTTAAAGATGATGTGATGGATGGTGGATGATATCCATAAAGTGCCATAAATGGGGTCATTTTTGCTGCAGTATGGAAGGACGTGTTATACCACCATTCGGCGAGAGGTAACCACTTGACCCATTGTGTTTGTTTATCAGATACAAAACAACGAAGATATCCTTCCAAACATTTATTTACTATCTCGGTTTGACCATCGGATTGAGGATGATAAGATGAGCTATGAGCTAATTGAGTACCCAAACAAGAAAATAACTCCGTCCAAAAATTTCCAGTAAAAATGGGATCTCTGTCGCTCGCAATAACCCTTGGGCTTCCATGTAGCTTTTGAATTCTGTCCATAAATGTAGTAGCAACTGTACTTGCTTTAAATGGATGAGATAATGGACAAAAGTGTGCATACTTGGTAAGTCTATCAACTACCACCATGATGACACTCTTTCCTTCGGACTTAGGTAAACCTGTGATAAAATCCATTAAAATCTCCTCCCAACGTTGACTTGGAATGGATAAAGGTTGTAGAAGTCCTGGGGTCTTAATTGTTTCCACTTTATTCTGCTGGCAAACCAAACATTCCGCCACAAACTTTTGAATATCGGATTTAAGGCCATCCCAAAAAAATTCTTTCTTCACCCTGTGGTAAGTTTTTAAAAATCCTGAGTGTCCTCCTAAAGGAGAAGTGTGCAATTCCAGAAGAATATTTTGTTTTAGTTGGGATCCTTACAAAGATATAAGCGATCTTTGTACCGTAAGGAATCATTTTTCCAACTAAATGTATCAGATGTACTAGGATCTTGCTGCAACTTTTGAATGAGTGTCCATACATCTTTGTCCTTCTTCCATTCATCTCTTGCTTCGGTTATCCAATCGGGTTGGATAATAGAAATGGCACAAAGCAATGCTTCCACCTCTTCATTCTTTCTTGAGAGTGCATCTGCAACAACATTAAGCTTTCCTTTTTTCTAGATTATTTCAAAGTCATAACCCAACATCTTTGTGACCCATTTTTGTTGCTCTTCTGACGATAGTCTTTGTTCCAAAAAGTGTTTAAGACTATCATGATCATTTTTTACCTTGAAGTGTCTTCCCATTAGATAAGTTCGCCATTTCTTTAGTGCATGCAGTATTGCTAACATTTCCTTCTCATAAATAGGTTTCTGTAAATACTTTCCTTTGATTGGACGACTTTCAAAAGCAATGGGTCTTCCTTCCTGCATTAAAACTACACCAATTCCATTTCCTGAGGCATCACATTCCACAATAAAGGTTTTTGTGAAGTCCGGCGTAGCTAAGACCGGTGCTAGGCACATTGCCTCTTTAAGATGTTCAAAGGCCTTAGTTGCTTCAGGAGTCCATGAAAATGCATCTTTCTTCAATAATGTTGTTAGAGGTGCTGCTATTCTCCCATAATTCTTAACAAACTTGCGATAATACCCCGTTAACCCGAGAAATCCTCGTAACTTCTTTATGGTTGTGGGGACTTTCCATTCCTTAATGGCTTTAATTTTTTTAGGGTCTACTTTAACACCCTCGTGAGATACAATATGACCCAGATATTCCACCTCTTGTACTCCAAAGAAACATTTGGATTTTTTTGCATATAATTGTTTCTCCCGCAATAGTTTGAGCACCCTGTCAACATGTTCAACATGATCCTTCCACGACCTGTTGTAGATTAGTATATCATCAAAAAATACTAGCACAAATTTTCTAAGGAAGGGTTTGAAAATGGAATTCATCAACCCTTGAAATGTAGAAGGTGCATTGGTAAGGCCAAAGGCATGACCAAAAATTCATAGTGACCCTCATGAGTTCGAAACACTGTTTTTGGAATATCTTCAGTCTTCATTCTAATTTGATGATATCCTGAACGAAGATCCAACTTGGTAAAATAAATTGCTCCATGTAATTCATCCAATAATTCATCAATCATGGGAATGGGAAATTTGTCTTTAATGGTGAGCTTATTGAGCTCCCTATAATCTGGACACATTCGCCATGATCCATCCTTCTTGTGTACCAATACTACAGGAGCAGAGAAAGAACTTTGACTAGGTTGAATTATACCCGCCTCTAACATTTCCGCAATCATACGTTCAATTTCACTCTTTTGGAAGTAAGGATATCTATAAGGCCTGATGTTTGGAGGAACACTTCCTGGAATCAAATGAATAGCATGATCTTGATCACGAATAGGTGGGAGTCCTTTCGGAGTTTCAAACACCTTGGAATGATTGTCCAAGACTTGTTGGAGATCTACAGAAATAGATGATTTTGATGTCGGAACTTCTAGTGAGCATAATTGTGCAATTACACCTCGTTGTTTTTTCTTTAGAAGCTTTGTCATGACATTAGAGCTTATTATCCTTCCTGGCTTCCCTTCAATACCCCGTAATTCGACTTCCTTTCCTTCTGAAAAAAATTTCAAGAAAAGTTCTTGAAAATTAAAAGCTACCGTCCCTAAGGATTGTAACCATTGTACCCCTAGTACAACATCAGCACCTCCCATAGGAATGGAAAGCATTGGACTAGTCAACACATATTCCCCCATGGTTAGCTTGATATTATGGCATTTTCCAGAACAATTTATAGTTCCTCCATTTGCAACCATCACTTGACATTCTGGTGCTGGGTATAGGAAACAATTTAATTCCTTGGCTACCTTACAATGAATAAAATTATGTGTGCTACCTGAATCAATCAACACTATTACCTTTTTCTTCTTGATATGTCCTTCTATCTTGAGAGTTTGAGGAGTGGTAATTCCTGCCAGTGCATTACACGATATGGTCGGATTCATTTCTTCCTCTTCTCGGGCTGGTTCCTGGTGTATATCCTCTTCTTGTTCATTTTCTTCTTCCTCTTCACAATCTATGTAAAATAATTTCTTCTCAGCACACTTATGACCTTTAGTGTATTTTCTATCACAATAGTAGCAAAGCCCTTTTTCTCTTTTTTCTTCCAATTGTTGTGGTGTCAACCTTGTAGGTTGTGGAAATCTAGGCGTAGCAACACTTCCTTCTTTATAGAATTGAGTGGTAGGCTTCCTTGTTGCCATAATTTTACATTCAACTTTTCTTGCCAACCCGAATGCCTTCTCCAATGAATCAGGTTCCAAAACGCGAACTTCATGTTGGATGTTATCCTTTAAAGTGCCTATGAAGAGATCAATCCTGTGTTCCTCTGGAATATCAGTTACCCTTATATTCAATTTTTGGAAGTCCTCAATGTGCTGCCCCACTAAACCCTTTGTTTGAGATTTATCAATTGGCTAAAGAAGGTGTTGCTCTTTGTATCCTCATAATGTGCTATCATTTCCTCCGTAAAAATTGACCAAGTGACAATTTTTTTACTGGATCAAAGCCATCGATACCATACAAATGTATTTTGTTCTAAATGTAAAGTTGCAATGCGTACCTTTTGTGTGTTTTTCACATTATGGAGATCAAAATATTGCTCCATCCGTAGTATCCATGTTACAGGATCATTTCCATCAAACTTCCTCATATCCATTTTTGGAATATGGTGGTTCTTCCCGCCAACATTAGAGTTTATGAAATCACGATTAACATTTATTTTGTTCTCATCATGAGGTTCTTCTACTATCTTTTCACCATTAGGAAACATTTCTTGTATCATCTTGGTCAAATCTTTGATCTTCGATGTCCGTTTAGATCATTCTTCATGTTTTTCTGTGTTGTTTTCCATGGGTCTTTCTCATGTCATCCATCTTAGCTTCCATGCCAGCCTTCCTCCATGCCATCTATCTTAGATTCCACGCCTTTCTTCAAAACTTCCATGTCATTTTTTGTTGCTCTTTGCGAGAGCGAAATTTGTTGCACTTTCTCTTGTAATTTTGATATGTCATGTTGCCATTCTTCGTCTTCATGAGTCATAGTAGAGCTTTCTAAAGGCTTAATGGGTGTTGAATTCTTTTTAGGGCCATTTTAGAATCCAATATTGATACCTATTCTACAATAGGCCCTTGCAATCAATTCAACTTGATTCAAGACTTATGCAATTCGGAAAAAAATACACACCTTTTACTTGCTTTGAGGAGCTTGATATTGAAATTGTATTATCTCTGTTATTTCAGATCTTCAATATCTGAAATTCATCACTGAAGTAGCCCTCTGAATTCTCTTTTGAATGCCACAGGTCTGACCTGATTTGGATTCTCCAAGACAAAGTTGTGTCCAATCTCCCACAATGACCTAATTATGGACTGGTTCAGTAGAGTGAACTTGTACGACTTGCCACGTGTCACTGTTTCGTCCTTTGTCTCTGAAATTGATATCCAAGAAACTACAGGCTGTGTACTTGTGACCACTTTTTATGACACTCCAATCCGATGCCTAGAGAGGGAGTTATTGAACTTGTCTTACGATCACCTCTTTGAGATGAAATTCAGGAGCCTGAAAAAGCACTACCTTCCACAGATCATATCTCCAAAAATATTTTTCGAACCAAGCTCTAAAATTTTTTGAAGAATTTCCTCAGGATTTTAGCTTCGCACCATATGAATTTCAGACTCTGAAACTTCGTACAAAAAAATTTATAGCGCAATTGCCACGATGACCTGTTTATGAGCCTGAAAAAATACCTAACTTCCACAGATGATATCTCCTCAAATATTGCGAACCAAGATCTGAAATTTTTAGACAACCCTCCTCAAGATTTCAGCTTCGCACCCTAAAAATTTCAGCTTCTGAAACTTCGTAGAAAAAAAGTTATAGCGAAAATGCCACGATGACCTGTTTGGAGCAGCGAAACCCTAGAATCCCAAGCTCTGATACCAAATGTTGTGTAACCAGCTCCAAAAATAGAAGAAAAGAGATATCAACGCCTTAGAAATAAGCCACCTCGAGGGGGCAACCTCCAATACATTACATAAATGAACAATTCTTGGATGATACAATTTACAAAACCTCCTTTCTATATATAGGAGTCCATGTGGCCATAATGTAATCCTTGTGGGCCACAATGTAATCCTAGCCGACCTAACAATAATAATTTAAGGGCACAATAATAACAAAATGGGGGTTACAAGGGTACAATAATAACAATAAAGGGGTTACACTAACAACAATAAGGTACTATACTAGTAATATAGGGACCTAACAAGTTTATTTATGATTCTTTATACCTAGACAAAGAGATAAAAAGGGTAGATATATTAATAAAGCCACCCCCCCCCCTCCCCAACCAATAAAACAAAACCTCCAACTACAAATCCATTTGCAAGACAACACCTATCAAACTTAAAAAGATGATGCTAAAGAAATTATTCAGTGAAGGAGGGTATACCACCACAAGAATCTTCTTAAATCCTTGTCCACAACTCAGAATTATCACTAGGGATGAGTTTTCATTTCAAAAGATAGACATCACTTTTTATCGTATCATTTTAAATCACTTTGAAGACATGTTTATATTGGAAGTATATATATGAATTCACTTTAACTAGCCTTTTTGGATCACTCCGAATGGACATAAAATGAATATTTTGTGAACAAAATACCGCTAGGAGGTCTAGGCTGGCCACCGGTCCTCAATGGGTAAACAAATTCATTTTATTCATCTATCTTTGGATTTGATTTTCAAACATTTTTTTTTAATTATTTTACATATTTCTTGGAAGAATAGAGATTGTACAACTCTCTTCCTCCATCATCTAACATTTTATTGCAAACATTGCTTAGTTTTTGCAGGTCTTAGGAAGTCCAAAGGATCAAATCTATGAATAAGTGATTTTAAGAGTCAATTTGTTCAAAATTCACACATGGGAGTATGAAAGATTCAAGTTAAAAAAAGTGGAATATAATTTGACATTGAGTTATAAATCCTTGGAGATTGTTACAAAAACCTCCTAGTGGATGACCAACAGATATTTGAAGATGAATAGAGATCAAGGCAAAAGCAATGGAATTAATCGTCAAAAGACGAAGCCAAGTTCCATATCATGTCAAAGTCACATCAACTACTGAAGAGACCTCTCAAAACCTCTACCATTCATAATTCCATTCATCCATGCTCTAAGCCATTTTCCTTCTTCCAAGTTTCATAATCCATTCATATTGAAGTATGAATTCATCCATTTCACTTTCCATCTATGTTTACCTTACTCCACCTACTTTCTCTTCCATTTCAGATTTAATTAAAAAAAAAGTGGGGATTTAGTTGTGAAAACCAGGAAACTAGCACAACATAAGCTCATAATTATCAATGGAAAACCAAGTTAAATTGGCTGGTGAACATTCACAAAAAAAAAAATGTTACTTCATTTAAAGTCAAGTTTTCAAATGTCAAGTTTTTCATGTCAAGTTTTCAAGTGAATAAAAATAATTCTCCTTACAGAGTTGAGGACAAGTAAACTCTTTAGTAGAGGGGAAGGTCTAAATAATTTTGAAGTTTTCTACTTACATCTATTTTCACCATATTTCATGATCAGAGGGATCTGTTTTGCACCATATTTCATGATCAGAAAGGACATATATATCCAATCTGTTTTTGAAGACAATCAAAGGAGTTTCAGAGGGACATGAAAAGCTATCTTAACAACATCCTCGACAAAGTGACCTATAGCCTACTTCAGCAATAAAATTTGAAATCTACTACTACAGAAGAACAATGAGGCTCCAGCTGCTACAAAAACCATTAAAGGATTCATTGCAAAATCAGTAAGAAATTTAATTTGAATGCATTACTTTTGAAAAAAATTGTCATTTTAAAGTAGTGATAATGTATCTATTTGCATAATTTATTCATCATTCATTCATTTATCCCCACTTCATCCACCTTACTTACCCTACTTGATCCACCTTACATACCCTACTTACCATCTCATTTTGTTTACCCTACTTATCCTACTTCAAACTTATCCCTTTAAAACACCCATCATGAACCAAACATGTTCCTTTGAAGAATGTTAAAACATTACAACATGAGAAAATAACAATTATTTTTCAAAAGAGGTAGTAGAAAAGGGCACTCATTCACAGGAATACTTATTTTTAAAAGTGCAGAGAGTTTAAAAACATAAGTGTAAGGTATGAAGGGTTAGTTTGAAACATAAGATAAGGAATATTGAAAATTCCATTTGTCAATATATGAGGAGAACATAAGACTTATTTTATGATATCAAAAGAGACACATACAAGACCTTATGTTAAAGACATGATATGTCTCTGCTGACATAAATTAAGTGACACCACGTGATATAATTATTTGTTGTTGACACCTAACCTACAGGAAATTCGATGACAAGTCATCAAGTCATATGAAATTCAAAAATGACTTTCAAAGATGCCTAAGGAGGAGTTCTCAATGTTTTAAATTCGATGACAAGTCATCAAGTCATATGAAATTCAAAAATGACTTTCAAAAGATGCCCAAGGAGGAGTTCTCAATGTTTTATAATGTCGAGAGTATAGTGCCAAGTCAAGTAATATTTACAAACGATTGCTGAGAGTAATTATATTATTGATCTTGTTAGTGAATGTCGTTGTGAAAGGAGGAAATCAAATGAACTTCTGTCGTAGATTCTAAGAGAGTGAATGTTGAGAGAACTGAATTCTATTGTTGTGAATGATGGGAAAGCTATTGGCTGTGGAGAGAGATGAATGATACTTTAAAATGCTGGAGAAGACACAATCAAGTTCTGAGATTCGTTGAGCTATTGCTGAGCCTAGCTAGAGTGGATCGGAAATCACAGTGGGACTCGAACCCATGGTGGGCATGTGGAATACGTTGAACTCGACCTAGAATTGAAAAACTATACGCAGAATTAAATTGGGAGAAAATGTTGAGTATGGATTGCATGTGAATATATTGAACTTGTGAATGCTCAAAACCAAGTGCACAGAAGTTGGATCCGAGCCCGTGGTGGAGCCATTGAAGCAGAAAAACACTCAAGGAAGATTTTGTTTATGCGTTGAAAGAGGTAAGCCTCATTTCTCTGCCAGAATAAGGGAAACAATAAAAAAAGTTCTTGAAAATACCCTGTCAAAATCTCTACAATTCTAGTCATCAATTTTCAAGAGCATCGACCATAGAAATCTATCAGCCTCTATTAAGTCAAATTTAAATGTGAGACCCTCTAAATCAAAAATTTTAAGGTTTTGATAAGGGATTTGGGAGGTATTTCAAACAAAGTTTTCACACAGATTTTTTGAACCAGGCAACACCAGAAAACTAGAATTCTGAACACACAGAAGTTTTCAAAGCCAGTTTTTAGAATTTTGAGCACAGAGATGGCTTCAACAGGTATAAAAAAACTAATTTTATGAAATTTCTGAGCACAAATTAAATTTGGAATTGAAAAAAATAATGAAGTTTCTTTTTGTTACTTCATGTGTTCAACAGAGATAGAAAAAACAAAATGAAATTTCCAGAATAGAAGAAAAACACAATGAATTTCCAGAATAGAAAAACACAGTGAAAATTTTCAAAACAGATATTTCCATAACAAATTTTTTAGAAGGGGCAATCAAGAAAGGCATTATATTTTGTTTCAAAATGGTGTCTAGGACTGAACCAAAACATTTTGATAGGGCCATAGTACATCAAGGTTGTTTATATCTTTTAGAAGCCAATCATTGGACTTCATTTTTTAAAAAAATTAATGGGTATAATGAAAAGGCATGTCTAGAATTTGCAACATCATTTGATGGAGAGAAGGCCATTGTAGGAGGCATTACTATCAAATTATCAGAGGATGTAATGGCACAAATTACTAGCCTCCCTTAGAAAGGAGAAAGGTATTTCAAAACTAAATAGTGGAAAGACAAATTATGGACACCATTTATTTGCAGGTCTAGAGTATCAACAATTAACTGGAAAAAAAAAAGGAATTTCTAGGAGTTGGCTCATGCATCCATGGGATGAAATAGAATACATCATTCAGAAACTCATTACATGTGAGGGGAGGTTCATCATAATTTATTTGTACCATATCAAGATTTTACAACATTTGAAGCGAGATTGCATAATTAATATGCCTTATTATTTACTGCAGAGTCTCACTAAAATGGAAAAGGGGTAAAAAACAAAATAGCAATCCAGAGAAAACCATTTATCATTATGGACTAATTAAAATGGCTATTGTGCATGAACTTCAAAAACAAAATTTTATGTGGAATCAGTTCAAAGCAAATAATAGCTTTGAAAAGGAGAAAAGTGATTCAGAGGAGTACATTCGTGTTCCAAGTGATGATGGTGAAGAAGAAGAAATCCTTCCAAGGGAAACTAGCTCAAAACCACCCTCGGAGAAAAGAAGAACAAGGAATATGATCAGAGAAGAAGAAAAACTAAAAGAAAAGACAAAATTTTCCAGACCTATGAAAGGAAATCTAGAAAACGTTCTCACACTCAAAGAGGGCAAACTTTGGAGGAAAATGATAAGGGACAACAATACCAATATGAGTACTTGCAAGCTATAGAGGAACAATAAGAAAGAGTAAGGCAAGAAGAGGAAATGATAGAGGAGGTACCAATGGATGAACCAGAGCCCATCATTCTTGAAAAGATTACAGAGAAAACCATTTCAAAGAAAGATAACAAAATCAAGAAACTAAAGGAGACTGTCAAAGAGATGGAAGCTCTTGAGAGGTATTTAAAATAGGAAAATGAAAGGTTGAAAATTAAAAAATAAAATGAGAAATTAAAAGGGAGCAGTCAAAGGTTTAAGGTGGGAGAAGTCTTAATTTGTAAATGGGCATACAAGTGGTATCATCAAAAGAGGGCGCTAAAAACAAAATACCAAAGGCTGAAAGTTCTCCATAGGGCACAAACCAATGTAGACATTTTATTGTAGGCAGCAGAGGAAGCATAAGAAGAAGAGGAATAGTCCTAAACACACATGGACAATTTTTTGTGCATGAGGACATGCAAAGACTTCCTCTTGGGGGAATGTTGAGTATCACTTTTTGGTGTTTTACCTTCGCTACATAAGACATTTTCGCCTTCATTTTCCATTTTTCACTTCCATTTTCACCCATAAAACATTTGAAATTAACAAATTAGGTACATATGTCATTTATTTTTAATTATTTAAATTTTTAAAAAGTTTTGCTTTAAAATTAAAATTTTTGCAGTAATTACGGGATGTTGCAACTTCTCGTAATAGCTACATCATTTTCATATGTGTAGGACAGTTGGGTGAAATAAGAATTTTTTTGGTTAATCCTCAATGTACAAGGATGGTGAAACTATTATTTTTCTCCTCAAAATTTCACGGAGGTATTCGGTCAATGTTGGTCAAACTAGGCCAGTCATGCAGACAATCCTTGGTTTTAAGCATAAAATTTGGGCAATTTTTTATTTTTTAGGGATTTTTCCCAAATTTCAGAGATAATAGGGATCAATTCGACCTGTAGCCTTCATTTAAGATTGTCATAAATACATATGAATACTTTTAGTTAATTTTTTACAAAAACTCTTGTATAAATATGTGGCATTTGAAGGAGGAAGACATCTATTATGCTATGATAAGTTTGAAGACTTTGAAAATTAGTAAAGAAAGTTGATTTTAGAGTTTCTTATATCTATGTTGTGCTTAATGGATGATATTTAGTCTAGTTTCCAAGTTATTTAAAGTTTTTCTTCACTTAAAGTGTGCAAGAAAAGCGTGGAGGGCCCCCATTGCCAAGCTTGTGCAATAGTTTCTCATTGTTTGGTATGATTTTCAGTTTCTTGTAATTTCATTGTGTGGATTTGTTATTTATTTTGGTATCATTTGACAAATTCATTATTGATATGCTTGATAAAAAATATTATGAATTGACCTCCTGTAAGGGAACTTAATATTTATTTCATTTTCAATAAGTTAAAGATGTCAAAAATTACTCATTTTGCTTATATGTGATTGGATTTCTTCAATTTAGTTAATTAATTATTTAATTGAAGAAATTGATGATCTAAAGGTATTGATTTTTTCATTGAAGGCTTTTTGAATCCATATCCTGTAAGGGATATTGAAGTTTACTTGACAATAATGCTTAAGATCTCAAGTTAGTTAAGTGTTAATGTTTTTAGAAACATCTCTTAACCATAGATTTTGGTGTGATTTTAAGCTTACGAAGTCCGGATTGATAATAAAATTGATGATCTAATATATACCCTTAAATTATGCTGACACACGCCTATAGCTTATAGTTGGTACTAAGATTGCTAAGTGGAAAAGAGAATCCGCTTTTCAACAATGAAGGGAAAGGTGCGGGTATTTTATATTGTTTGGTGTTGAATGTGATAAAGTTTTGAATTCGTTTTCATATGGATTGAGGAGATTGGTGATATTGGCACTGACCTGTGACCTGGAATTTTCTTGAATTTGATGTAAATACAGAGTTGTGTGTGGTGTTAGCATGGGGTTATTTGGATTTGGGGTAACCCTACTACATCAAGTGGTATTAGAGCCACAAAAAGTTTTTAGTTTTACAACTCTTAGAGAAAGATACATGAAGCTCTTAGAGGAAGTAGAGTTTACAACATATTGAGGTAAATCTCCATTTCCAAATTAAATTGAATTGAGTTTTGTTGATTGTGAGGTGTTGTGCAGACATAGTGGAGGATGTCTACCTTGAAATAGAACAAATTGACTTAGGAAGCAATTAAGAGGAATAATGGTGTTGATTCAAATAATAGGAAGGTATACAAATTAAACAAAGGGATGACAACAATAAGAAGAATCCTACAACAACATTTTTGTGTTCAAGTGAATATTGAAAAATTAGGTAATGGTATTTTGTTTTTAGTAAATTGTAGATTAATTTTTTATTACAAGTAGTGGTGATGAATGTTTGCAGTTTAGAATGGTGGAAAGGAACCTTGTAGTATAAAGCGAGGAAGAAAAAACAAATTTTTCAGAGGAAGAAGGTGAGTAAATTGCATGCTTAATACAAATGAGCAGAGAGTTCTCAAATAAAGATTCTAGAGACAGGATTCAACTGAAATACCAAGAGAATATTAGGCATGGGCAAGCCTAGTATGGTATTTAGAAACAGGTTGATGGATTCAACTTGTTTCAGTGGCTTGTTTGTAGCTCACAATGAGCAGTGAGTAGCTCATAGAAGAAGGATATTTGTGACTACTAAGATTCATAGTAAAGGTTCAAATAGAAGCCATAGTAGATAAAGTCAAGACAAACTTAAAAGAGAAGTAGCCCAAATCAAATTATAGCTAGAGATGATGAGAGGACTACTACAGAAAGATGAGGAAGACCAGGGCTATGGATGGACTCTCATGAAGAAAGTGAAATAGAATTTGTTGCAAGTGAAGCTGAAACAAAGGTAAGATTCTCAGTTGATGGAGAAACTTAAGGAGTTTGAACAGAAGATAGATGCTCAGTTGGAGGAAAAGCTCAAAGGAGTTGAGCTACAACAAAGGACAATTTATGAAGAAGGATTTATTTGTGAACTTAAATAAAGAGTAAAATGTTGAGATTCAACAAGATGATGATCCTAGTGAAAATTAAGCACCTACACTAGTTGGGGCCCACAGGATATTTTTAGGTGATATGTCTACTTTTATAATTTGGATCAAAGTCTATTTTTAGTAGTAATCTATTTATAGATAATTGAGAAAATTATATGTATGGATGGGAATATATTTTTGGAATGCATGTGCGAATTTGTTTCGTGGAATGCATGTCTAAAAATAGAATTCATGTCGATTATTGTTAGCCCTTAATAATAATTAGACAATAAATAATAATTTATTCTCTTGAAGTAGTTGATTTCAGTTAACTGATGTGGAAAACCAGTTAACTGAAGGAATTTCAATTTCAAAGGTTGGTTGGTGGGACATGCTAGTGGACTTCGTTGTAACTGAGTGATACAAAGTTGTAACAAAGTTGGATGTGTAGTTATGTGAGTTGTTATTTAGTTTAACTCAGTTAAGTGAGTTAAACTTAGTTGTGCTAGTTGTAACTAGTTGTAACTAAAGATACATTAGTGAGAGATCAACGAATTAAATATTACATTAATTCACATGGAGTGATCTCACATGCAACTGAAGCTTTACTACTGTTAACTACATGCATGTTAGATCCAGTGGAGACCCAGTTGAGAGATAGGTGAAAGGGATAGTTTGACTATCAGTTGTGATTATAGTGGGTGCACAAGTGCAACCAAACACACATTGGATATGCCAATGAGGATTGCATATTCAAGGAAAGGCAAGATTGAATTCATTCAGGGATCTTAATTAACAGGGATTGCATAATGGAGACAGACTGTCGGGAAGCAGTAAATTGGTACATGTTTATGCCAGTTTTTGTATGACAGTGTGAGACGATTGTATATTGTACTGAGAACTCTTGGAGTAGAGTTTTGTATGAGATTGTTTCATGATCCATGATATATACATAATATATGATAGTGGGGTTTTTAGCTTTATGATTTCCCGGTAAAAACATCTGCGTTATGTGTGATTTATTTCTCTTCACATATTTTCAATTGGCGATTAAATTTCCGCAAAGATTTAAGTTGAAGGATTATGTATTTAAAAATAGCATATAATTGTTAGATCAGGAGAATCTGGAAAATACATAATTTTATTAAAATTTCTACATGGTATCAGAGCAAAGAAGATTGCAATATTGAAGCAGTAGCTGAGTTTGTTGGTGGAAACAATTCGAATTTGTTGCAATAATTTCTTGGTGCAATAGTTGAGTAAACATCGAAATGGCTTTCAATGGTTTGCGGTTAGAGTATGAAATAGAGGGAAGCTCGAACTACATTGCATGGAAGGATAGGAAGGAGGTAGTGCTTGAAGATAATGGCTTGAAGGAATTCATCGACAGTGATGTTCCTAAGCCCACTTCGAGGAATGTCGCATTACTTGACGCCTGGAAAAAGAAAGTAGTGAAGACGAGAAGGATTCTATTGGAAGGTTTGAGAGACCATATTGTCTCAAACCTTCATGGGAAAGCCACTCCATTTGCAATGTGGAAGGCTTTGACGGATCTTTTCCAAGGAAGCAGCGACCATAGGAAATTGGCGTTGAAGGATAAACTCAGAAAGATCAAGATGGAGAAGGGCGACAATATTCCTAAGTATCTCACAAAGTTTTTCCAATGTCAGGATGAACTGGGGAGTGTGGGAATCACGGTTGCTGATGATGATTTGGTGATTTTGGCTCTCTTGGGACTTCCTAAGAGTTGGCACAGTTATCAAGACTCTGTCAACGGATAGGAAAAACTGCCGGATTTAGAACGACTGTGGTCGGATCTAGTGCAGGAGGAGTTCAGGCGGAACACCAAGGATGGATATTCATCAAAGCATGATGATGAAGAGGATTGTGCTTTGGCTACCAAAGTAAAGAAAGGGAAGGGGGAGAAATTCCACTCAAAATCCGAGGCTAAAGACAAGAAGTTGGATTTGTCCAAGGTGAAGTGTTTTCACTATCACGAACATGGGCATCTCACCACTAACTGCCCACAGAAAAAGAAGAACAAGAAGGTTGTTGGAGATGCAGCTGATGAGGCCCTTGCCTCACAATTGGAACTTGATTGATCTTTGATCTCAAGCTTGGTTTCAAGCGCAATGGGATCGGTGTGGTATCTTGATAGTGGTGCTTCCTTCCACGTGATGGGAGATAAGGATATTTTCAGTGACTTGGAGGAGAAATATCTCCAAATGTATATAGATATGGGCGATGATGGAAGATACAATGTGACCAGAATTGGTACCATTACCTTTGAGAGGGAGTCAGGTAAATCATCTCTATTGAAAAATGTTAAGCATGTTCCAGTTCTGAAGAAAAACTTGGTCTCAGTCGCGATGTTGGAGGATAGAGGTTATGACATTTTTTTCAGAGATGGAAAATATTTCCTGTGACATAAAACAATGGTTCAAACCAAGAGGATATGGATTTGAGTCAAGAATATCTACAAGCTGGAGGTAGATGGTTGCACTGTAATGGTGGGCAAAGAATAAGAAGTGGTGAGTCGGGATGACGGCGAATTATGGCACAGGCGATTGGGCCATCTTCACCATGGTGCCCTGAAGATTTTGCAGCATATTTATACTGGACTTCCCAAGGGTACACTTGCGCAGATAGATCAGTGCAAGGGATGTACTATGGGTAAGTTTGTGAAGACCACCTTTCATGAAAAGGAGAATCGTGCTTCGGTAATCCTGGAGAGAGTTCACACAAACGTGTGTGGACTATTCTCGGTTGCTTCAAAAAAAAAACACAGGTATTATGTTATTTTTGTTGATGATTATTCTTGCAGATGTTGGATCTTCTTCATGCAGAAGAAAGATAAAACACTCTCAAAGTTCTGTGAGTTTAAAGCATTGGTGGAGAAAGAATCGAGGAAGCAAGTGAAGGCTCTGCAAAGCGATAATGGTGGTGAATATATCTCGAATGAATTCAAATACTTCTATAACAAAGAAGGAATTCGAAGAGAACTCATAATGCCTCATAACCCACAGAAGAACAGGGTTGCGGAGAGGAAGAATAGAACAATCGTGGGTGCTGCACGAGCTATGTTGCATGATCAGTGCCTACCAATGCACTTGTGGGCGGAAGCATGCAACACTGTGATTTATGTGCAAAACCGTTAGCCTCATAGAGTACTTGGCATGAGTACACCTAAAGAAGCTTTTACTAGTAAGAAGTTGGATGTTTTTCACTTTAAGATTTTTGACTCATCTGTTTATGTGCATGTGACCAAGAACGCCAGGAAGAAGCTGGAGTCGACTGCTGAAGTTGGGATATTTATGGGGTACACAGAAAAACCCCATAATTATCATGTGTATTTTCCAAACAGTCGAATGATTGTGGTGCGACGGGATATAAAATTCAATGAGGAGAAAGCCATGAAGTTGTTGCTTGAGAGGGAGCTAGACTTGCATGTAAAGGAGGAACTGCTTGTTCCCAAAGATGAGTCTCTAGATGTGGATCAGCCACAGGAGGATTTTCATGGAGTGGAGGAGTCCACTCATGCAGAGCCAAACATCAGAACTAGCAGAAGGCATACCATAGAAGCTGAGAGGTTGAAGCTTGATGCGACACAAAATCTAGGAGTCCCTACTTCACAGCACAGACAGAGACAGACTCCTGACCAATTCACTAGATACATGGCTCTCATGAGAAAATGTATTGTGAATAAGCCATCTTCCTTTCAGGAAGCAGTGTAGGAGCCCACATGGATATATGCAATGGTGGAGTATGACTTCATTGTCAGAAACAGTGCTTGGGAAATTTTTCCAAGGCTTGTTGATAAATCAATGGTAGGATCAAGATAAATCTACAAGGTAAAGAAAGCTGATAATGGGAGTGTTGAGAAGTATAAGGCAAGATTTGTGGCCTGGGGCTTCTCACAGATCGAGGGGATTGATTATGACGAAACCTCTGCACCTGTTGCACAGTATTCTTCCATAAGGACCATCCTTGCTCTCTCAGTGCATATGGGTTGGCACATTCATCATATGGATGTGAAGACTGCATATCTTAATGGGATCATTGAGGAAGAAGTGTACATTGAGCAGCCTGAAGGATTTGAGATTTTCAGCAGCGAGTCACATGTGTGCAGACTCAAAAGAGCGTTGTATGGGCTGAAGGAAGCACCCCATGCTTGGTACACTCGGATCGACAACTATTTCACCAGACTTGGCTTCACCAAGAGTGAGGCGGATGCAAACCTATACCAGATTGTGGTGGAGGGTAGTATTTTAATCATTGTTCTTTATGTTGATGATTTAATATTGACTGGCGATGAGGAGCTAATACATTCATGCAAGGAGGACCTTGCAAAGGAGTTTGAGATGAAGGATATGGGCCTCCTTCACTATTTCCTTGGATTGGAAATATGGTAGCGAGAAGGTGAAATTTTTGTGTCTCAAGGCAAGTATGCAAGGGAGATACTCGGTAAGTTTCACATGAAGGGCTACAAACCCATGGATACTCCTCTTCCAAGAAACTAGAGGAAATAGGATGCTACATCTGAAGAGGTAGTGGATGCTACTGTCTATCGACAGTTGGTGGGTTTTCTCATGTATTTAGTTAATACAAGACGGAACATATGCTATGTTGTGAACCAACTTATTCAAGCGATGGTTAAGCCTACCAAGCTCTTTTGGAAGGCGGGCAAGCATTTCCTGAGATATCTCAGGGGCACATCTGAGTATGGCTTATGGTACAGATAGACGAATGAGGTGAAGTTGCTTGGAATCACGGATGCAGATTCGGCGGGCAACCCGACGGACAGAAAGAGCACATCAGGAGGGGTTTTCAGTATCAGATCTACAATTGTTTCTTGGTACAACAGGAGAAAGAGATCTTTGGCACTCAGTTCAGTGGAAGCAGAATACATGGCAGCAAGTCAAGCTGCATGTGAGGCTATCTGGAAGAGGAAGATCATGGTCAGTTTGTTTGGTTCTCATTTAGATCCTACAGTGATTCATTGTGATAATCATAGTTGCATTAAACTCTTGATCAATCATGTGTTTCATGATAGATATAAGCATATAGATATCTGGTATCATCATATCAAATATTGTGTGCAGCGGAAGATCATGTTGCTTCAGTACATTTCTACGGAAGATCAAGATGCAGATATTCTGACGAAGGCGCTCACCAGGACCAAATTCTAATACCATAGAGACAGGATCATGGTGAAGGATAATCCCTTTCTTGTTGAGAGGGAGTGTTGAGATTCAACAAGATGATGATCCTAGTGAAAATTAAGCACCTACACTAGGTGGGGCCCGCAGGCTATTTTTAGGTGATATGTATATTTTTAGAATTTGGATCGAAGTCTATTTTTAGCAGTAATCTATTTATAGATGGTTGAGAAAATTATATGGATGGATGGGTGTATATTTTTGGAATGAATGTGTGAAGTTGTTTCGTGGAATGCATGTTGATTATTATTAGCCCTTAACAACAATTAGACAATAAATAATAATCTATTCTCTTGAACCACTTGATTTCAGTTAACTGATGTGTAAAACCATTTAACTGAAGGAATTTTGAGTTCAAAGGTTGGTTGGTGGGACATGCTAGTGGACTTTGTTGTAACTAAGTGATACAAAGTTGTAATAGAGTTGGATGTGAGTTATGTCAGTTGTTATCTAGTTTAACTCAGTTAAGTGAGTTAAAATCAGTTGTGCTAGTTGTAACTAAAGAAACACTAGTGAGATATCAGTGAATTACATATTAAATTAATTCACATGGAGTGATCTCACATGCAACTGAAGATTTACTACTGTTAACTACATGCATGTCAGATATAGTGGAGACCCATTCAAGAGATAGGTGAAAGGGATAGTTTGACTATCATTTGTGACTATCGTGGGTGCAAAAGGGCAACCAAACACACATTGGAGATGCCAATGAGGATTTCACAATCAAGGCAAGGCAATATCAAATTCATTCAAGGATCTTCATCAACAAGGATTGTGCAGTGGAGGCAGGCTGTCAGGAGGCAGTAAATTGGTGCATGTTTATGCCAATTTTTGTATAACAATGTGAGACGATTGTATATTGTATTGAGAACTCTTGGAGTAGAGTTTTGTATGAGATTGTTTCATGACCCATGATATATACATAATATATGATAGTGGGATTTTTATCTTTATGTTTTCCTGGTAAAAACATTTGTGTTATGTGTGATTGATTTTTCTTCATGTGTTTGCAATTGGTAATTAAATTTCCGCAAAGATTTAGGTAGAAGGATTCTGTATTTAACAGTGGCATATAATTGTTAGATCGGGACAATCTGGAAATACATAATTGTATTAAAATTTCTACATAAACCTTGAAGAGGGAGAGAATTATATTGTTGAAAGGAGACTAGCTAAAAGTCTCGTGGGCCATTTGAAACTAAATATGAGCATGAATAAAATGTTTGAGAGTCTCACAAGTTGTGTGCACAATCAACATATGATGGTTGAGGTGTTAATGGAGGATACATGCCATGATGATTTTGATTTTAACAATTGGTGTATGAATGCAAGAGTTGTTCTAGATGAAGGATAAAGCCTTGATTTTGTTCTGTGAAAAAAGGAGAAACAATCAATAAGTGTTGTTATACAAGTTGGAAGAAAGAAAGAGGATAGTAAAGATGAAGACTATGTTCCATGGGGAAATGTATCCATGGAAGAACCCGACGTTGATGAACACATGTGTGTAGATTTTAATGAGGATGTTGTTATAGTGGATGAAGCAAATGAAGATTTGATGGGCATCTTGGAAGCTTTAGTGTTGCATGAGGAAAGGATGCTTGGAGAATGTGAGAAAGAGACAGTGTACATTCATACACCATAACAAGGATCCATCCTTGGAGAGGATGACACTGATGAAGACGATGTTGATGAGGGGCTCATTGGGAGTGTCACGAATTATTTGGATAATGGAGATCATCATGAAGAAATGATGCAAAAGGCATCAAATGAGGCTACAAGACCTTATGATTTTGAAACTGACAATTTTTGTGTGAATGCAGGTTTATCAAAGAATGGTGAACAATATTTGGAGATTGTTACAAAGATGAAGAGGAATGGAAATAATTTTAATTCTATTATAAATGGATAAGTTGAAGAAATATTTTCGCAAAGTATTGAAGCAGAAAATGATTAGAAATTAGAGATGAGGAAGGACAAGCAGATCCTGATTTATGTTCTAGAGAAGGACAAAGTGCTTGTAAGGTGTGAATTTGAACTACAGTTGTTGGAGAAGTTGCTAGAAGAGGATACAAATGGAGAAGAGCATTTATACATGTCTAATAACACAGATATGTATACTGCACCCAAAAAAATTGAGGTAGAATCTTTCCTCGTGTCATTACAAATTTTGAAATTGAGTTTTTGGAAAAGTTGCTAGTAGGAAATATAAAAGATTGCAGCCATAGAAATTTTTCAAATTTGGATGAGAAGAAGGATGAGATGTAACACTTAGAGGAAAAAAAAAATATTTTTCAGCAAGAATACAAGGATATCTTTGCTAAAGGACAATAGGAGGAAAGACATGCAAGTGTCTTAAGCAACTATGGAGGAATGAAAGACAATTTTTCCATGAAGGAAACACAAAAACTAGTGGAGTGAAATAAAGATCAAACCCAATAGAGATGCAACATCTATAAGGAAGATTGAGGAATGGAGGACTTAACTTTAACCACCAGGATGTTAGTAAGGGATAGCAACAATACATTTCAACAAGGAAGTAGTGATTTGAGCCAGCCCAAGGACAAGTTGGACATTAAGATTTAAGAAGTAAGGAAGTTGATGTTGAATAAGCCTTAGAAGAAGAGGTATGTAGGGCAGAGGAGAATAAAGGAAAACATGTTGCATATGGTAGAGAAACTTTTCATTAGTAAAGGAGGAAGGGTACAACAGGAGAAAATAGTAGAGCAGAGACATGACAAGGAGAAGGACCAACTAAAACATAAAGCTTGGTATCGAGGAAGATTCACTTCATCAGTACATGGTCAGGAGACTTTTCTAAGCCATATTTGGTGATATATATATATATATATATTCTAAGCCATATTTGGTGATATAAAAATATAATTATATATGTTTTTATAAAATTATTTATATATATGACCATGGTGATATATGACCTTTGAGAATATATTTTGTGCCATATAATTTGTATAACCGATGTTAGAAGCATGTTTACTGCTTTGTGCTGAGAAATACCACCGCGTCTTCGAGCCCTTGCAAGTTTTTCCACGAATTTGCAGTTTTTATTTTTCTTTTGATAAATGAGGCTTCTATATTGATCAACGATAAATACTATGAAGGATAGTCCAAGAGCCACTTTCATATTGCAGTTGAATCTCTGTTATGTATTTTACTTCATAGAGGGGAAAAGAGAGTGCTCTATTTATTTTGAAAATTTTAAAATGTGTTGTTTTCTGAAACTTTTAACGGTGCGGGGCCAGATTTCTGATTTGTTTTTATTGCAATTTTTGCTTTAAACATGGCTTCGACAAGTCAGTTTGCAAGTACAACTCCATTATTTAGTGGAAAGGATTATGATTTTTGAGTCTTAAAATTCAAGAATGCTTACAAGGTTTAGGTTGTTGGCAAAATGTAGAATTAGGGTTCACAGAACCTTATGCAAATGTTATAGCTGATATTAATGTTGCTCAAAGAAGACAATTTGATGATATTAAACATAAAGAAGTTAGAGCTAAGTCCTTTTTAAATTATTTAGATGACTCTGTTTTTCCTAAAATCATTAGTGCAAAGACTGCTAAGAAATATGGGATATACCTAAACTTGCTTGTCAAGGTAATGAGAAAGTAAAAATGGTAAAATTACAAACTCTCAGAACTCAATTTGAAACACTTAAAATGACTGAATCAGAAACAATTGATTAGTTCATGACTAAATTTATGGATGTTTTTAATCAGCTTCAAACAAATGATGAAGAACGAGAAGATCAAACAGTTGTTGAAAAGGTTCTTAGAAGTTTCCAAAAAAAATTGACATGATAGTTACTATTTTTCAATCGAAAGATTTAATAACATTGCCTATGGAAGAATTAACATGTTATTTATTTATTCATGAAGCAAGAATTAATGCATATGTCAGTACTTTAGAGCATGCTTTCAAATCTAAATTTTCTATGGATAGAGGTAGAGGCAGAGGTTTTCGTGGCAGGAAAGGAAAAGGAAGAGGATAGTCTCAGTCAGATGATAGATCACAGGTAACTCAAACACATTTAGAATAGTCTCAAACTGATCATGGTCATGGGTGGATAGATAAATAAAAGATTCAATGTCACTATTGTAAAAAATATGGCAATTATAAGTATGAATGTCAAAAATTACAGTATGTTTTAAGTAAAAACAAAGCCAATGTCAAAAACATTAAACGTGAACCATCTGATGCTTTCTTTATGGCATTCCATGTGACTATGCAAGTACCTAATAAGGATATTTGGTTGGTAGAAGGCGGATGTAGTAATCATATGACTAGTCATAGTGATTTTTTTTCATATCTTGATACATCTTTCAGTGCCTTTATTGGTTTGGGTGATGATCGTCATGTCAAAGCTTCAGGAAAGGGTGTTGTGCCTATCTTAACCAAACAAAATGTGGTGAAGAATATCTATGATGTTTACTATGTACCAAATTTCAAGCATAATTTGTTGAGTGTTGGTTAGTTAGATGCACATGGTTATGATGTTAGCTTTCACAACAATACTTGCGTGATTTCTAATCAACATAAATATCTTGTTGCAAAGTTTCGTATGACAAATAACGGGTTGTACAATTACAAATGAGAAGTGAGAAGTTGTATGCACATAATTTTTCAACATCAAATGACACTAACTTGTGGCATTTTCGATATGGTCATTTACCTATTAAAAGTATGAGTCTGTTGCAAAGATAGTCTATGGTGAAAGGTTTGCCTACTCTTTATGACCATATCTCTTTATGTACAAGTTGTATAATGGGTAAACATAAGCGAGATATTTTTTCATCAGCCTCTTATAGAGCTAAAGAACAAATAGAGTTAGTGCATACATATTTGTGTAGACCTATGCAAGCGCAATTATTAGGTGGCAGTTTCTATTTTCTTACATTTATTGATGACTTTAGCAAAAAAATGGGTGTATCTCATCAAATACAAATCTGAAACATTTTCTAAGTTCAAGCAGTTCAAAGTCAAAGCTGAAAAATAGAGTGGAAAGTTTATTAAAGTTCTTAGGTCTGATAAAGGAGGTGAGTATGAATCTAAGGAATTCATTGATTTATGTAAACAACATGGTATTAAAAAAAAGACAAAAACCAATTATACTCCACAACATAGCAGAGTCACAGAAAGAAAGAATAAAAAAATTATGAATATGGTTCGAAGTTTTCTCAAAACATGAAATTTGTCTCAAGATTTATGGGTTGAATCAGTTGCATGTTTGGTATATATTTTGAATAGATCTCCAACTTCCAATGTTCAAATTATTGTGCCTGAAGAAGCATGGAGTGGACAAAATGTAATTGTTTCACACATTCGAGTCTTTGGTTATATTTCTTTCGCTCATGTTCTAGAAAAATTAAGAAAGAAGCTTGATGATAAGAGCGAAAAGTATATCTTTATAGTGTATAGTGACCAATATAAAGCATATATATTGTTTAATCCTATTACTAAGAAGTTTTTCGTAAATCGAGATGTGAAATTTATGGAAGACACATCTTGGAATGAAATGGAGAACAATACTTCTCCTAATCCTTTTATTATGTTAGGTGAACATCATGCACCTACAACAAGCACTCCAAGATTACAGGTTCAAGACAAAACTAGTATCAGTTCATCATCTTTAGGTGAGTCTAATTCTGAAAATCCAAAAATGAGAAGTTTAAGTGATATTTATGCACAAGACAATGTTGATGATGTTGTACATATTTCATTTATTTCATTTCACCCTACTTGTTTTGAAGAAGTTATAAAGGAAAAAGAATGGGTAGATGCAATGAATAATTAAATCGATGTTATTGAAATAAATCAAACTTGGGATTTGGTTAATCTAGCTAATGATAAAAACTCTATAGGTGTCAAATGGGTTTATAAAACTAAGTTAAATGAGAGAGTTGAAGTTGGTAAACACAAAGCAAGGTTAGTTTCCAAAGGTTTTTCACAACAACTTGGCATAGATTATGGTGAAACATTTGTACCTGTAGAAAGAATTGATACTGTTCGATTTGAATTAGCTATTGCAGCACAAAACAAGTGGCCAATTTACCAAATGGATGTAAATTATGAATTTTTAAATAGTGTATTGAATGAAGAAGTGTATGTTGATCAACCAACTGGTTTTGAAATCAAAAATAAAAAACATAAGGTGTACAAGTTGAAAATAGCATTGTATGGCTTGAAGCAAGCTCCAAGAGCATGGTACAACTGAGTTGACCATTACTTGCTAAATAATGGTTTCAGAAAAAGCGACCATGAACCAACCTTGTATATCAAGGAAGATCATCAAGGTAATATATGTATACTGTGTCTTTATGTTGATGACATAATCTATATAGGTAACATGTAGTTAGATGAATTTAAATCTGCGATGAAAAATGAATTTGAAATGACAGATCTTGGATTAATGAGATACTTCTTAAGTATTGAAGTGAAACAAACACATGATGGTATCTTTATGAGTCAAAAATAACATGTTACTAATGTTTTGAAAAAGTTTAAGATGGACAGGTGTAAACCAGTGGATACTCCTATTGAGGTTGGAACAAAAATAAGTAAAAATGATGTGGGTAATGCTGTTAATTCGAATTTGTATAAGCAACTTGATGGGTGTATTATGTATCTAACTGCTACTAGACTTGATATAACATTTGTAGCTATTTATATTTCCAAGTTTATGGAATCTCCTAAAGATTGCCACTGGAAAGTTGGAAAAAGGGTGTTAAGATACATCGCAGGTACAACTACTTATGATTTATGGTATACAACCTCTACAGACATTGAGATTGTTGGTTATACAGACAGTGACTATGAAGGATGTATTGATGATTGGAAAAGCACTTCTGGATATGCTTTTCTATTTGGTGGGTATTTGATTTTGTGGTCATCCAAAAAGCAACCCATAGTTTCATTATCTTCAACAGAACCCAAGTACATTGTAGTGAATACAACATCATGTCAAGAAGTATGGGTGGAGACTTCTCTCTAACTTCATATATACATAAAATTAACCTTTTTCAATCTTTTTTGACAACACTTTCGCTATTTCCTAGTCGAAGAAAAATGTATTTCATCAAAAAAGAAAACATATCGACACTCGTTTTCACTTCATTCGTGGACTTGTAAAAAATGGTGATATTTCTCTCAAATTTTGTGATTCCAAGGAACAGATAGTGGATATCTTCACCAAATTGCTAGGAAAAGTCAATTTTGAATTTCAGTGTCATAAGTTAGGCATTAAAACAATGTAACCCTCAAGATTAAGGGGGAGTGTTAAAGATTAATCATGAGTTAGAAATTAGTTTCTAGAGGATTAGTTAAAAGTTATTTGAACCGTTTTTAGTTGTAACTATCAATCAAATGTATATATACTTCTCCATAATGAAACATTTTTTTGTGTGGGTGTTCTCATCAATTGTGTGTTACTCTTCTCTCTTTGTTGTAATCTTTCAATTGATTCATTGAAATCGAAAGAAATTCTAGTGAGTTTTCACATGATGGGCATGCTTCTGATAGTCGAGCTTACACTAGAAGTTCAACTAATCAGGATTTATGCAGGAAAGAAATAATACATAGAAATAGACATAAACACAGAGATGCAGTGGAAATAATATTTCATTTCATTAATATCAAATAACATAAATATGCTTACAGACATAATGGAAATAACTAGCTAGGGCGATGGTAGCTTATCCCTGAGAAGAGATGTGGCAGCTACAGGCCTCTGAACTGTGTTATAATGAGGTTCGAAGGCCTATTTATTGTTTAGAAACAATGTAAAACCCTAAACATCCAAAAACCTAACCCTAGGAGATCAAGCGCCAAAAATATGGGCCCCTTTTGTGTAAATTAATACATCAACTTCCCGGGGACGTAACTTTGGAATATGATCTCCATTTGATGCGCTCAATATCTCATTAGAAATATCTATCCAAATACTACAATGATTGAGTGAGAAACATCAGTCCACAAACTATGTTGCTCCCATGTTTCCCAAAAAACATCGCTTAGGGCCTCAAAATGGCTCTGGAAATTCAGGACCCGAAAAACTGCTAAAAATAGTAAGTTGTATTGAAACTGAATACTGAAAGAACCAATGGTGGGGGTTAAAATAGAATAGGTGGGTGGCCACCAATATCCACCTGGATCATTAGGGCCTCAAAACGACTCTGGATGTTCATGACCCGAAAAACTGCTAAAAATAGTAAGTTGTGTTGAAACTGAAAAACTGAAAGAACTGATGGTGCAGGTCCAAATGGAATAGGTGGGTGGTGACCAATATCCACCTGGATCATTCCTCCCTCCTTAGGAAACAATGGTCCCCATTGCATTGAGTTCCTCCATGAGATGAGTCAAATTCTGCTGAACTTGGTATTGGATTTGTCGAAGATATCATGGACCTCTTGGAAGACGTGCTGGATGCGCTCAATAAATTTGGTTGCTTTATGAGCCTCATACATTATATGTGTGGATTCTGTCTGTGTAGCCGCATGAGGTATGGAAACATCAGGCGGCGGCGTGCCTGGGGTTAGACCAATGGAGTGTTTGACCTGACAATGTATAGGAACCTTTGTGGGTGAGGATAAAATGTCCTCGTATTCCTCCATGAATTTGTCCATCTGTTGTTGTCGTGAAAGGGAGCCATGTTTTGACGTTGTGGCCATAATATTTTTCTTGCCTTGTGGGCAAATTATAATGCAAATAAATTTCCTGGTTTGGGAAACAATCTTACTGTGTTTTTTTTGCAGTAGTCAAATATATGGCAGGAGGTGGTACTGCCTCCAATATGTTGTACAATTTATTTCCCAAAGTAATAATAACAGCATGAGGCCTAGACTCATACACAGTGTTGTGGTGGATTCGACACACATGTGTACGAAATCGCACAAGTTTAGAGAGTGTGGTCTACCCTCTAAACTATAGGTAACAGGCAGTATCTGGGGGAGCTCAGAAGTATAAAATTTAAATGAAGTAATACACTAAAGTATGCTCTGTTAAAAAACTAAAACTAAAAACACAAAAGAAGCTATATAGAGAGTTCCAAACAGTAACAAGGTAAACAAGGACTCGATGGCCTCTTCTTATTGAATGCTTGGAATGAAACAAATCTTACCCACTTTCCAAAGGGCACCTAGGCAGTGGCTCTAGGTCCCGATGCAAGGATTTTTGTACTTCAATTTTTTCCTTCTGACGCAGTCTAACTCTCTCTCTCTCTCTCTCTCTGCTGTAATGGACTAGGATGTTGGGTGGCCAACCATCGAGTCCTCTTCTTTAGCTCCTTGGGTCACACAAGACGCTGGTGTTGCTTGGGCAACTTTGGCCAGCATAACTTTTTGATCACCATTTGTTCATCTCTTGGTGGGTTTAAATAGGTGAGCTTCAAATCCTCCTTCCCTCCCTTGGTACATGATGAATGGTGACCCAAGGGAGGGGTATGATTCCATTTTGTGCTTTTTTGTGCTCACACAATGCCTAAGGAGGCACTGGTGATGTCCTTAGGCGGCTTTCACATAAGTAGAAACTGTCCTTTGCTTGCTTGTGGTCCTGGAAAGTGACTTTTTTCCACTTCCAGGAATGCACACTTATTGGGCTCCAATGCACGCAGAAGGCGCTCTTTTCTAAGGAACAAGTGCGCATTCGAGCATTGATGACTAGTTCAAATTTGATTTTCTCAAAACCTTAGAGATTTTAAATACTTTTTGATTCCATAAGGTATCCCTATCCTGTAAATCCTTAGGCTCGACATTAATTGATGTCGTCTTCTACTGTATGATTTTCCAGTGTTAACAGTTTCCCCCTAATGTGTGAGGTCTAGGAAGAACTGTATAGCTGAAATACATTATAGTTTCTTTTCTGTATCGTACGCACACACACACACACACAGAGAGAGAGAGAGAGAGAGAGAGAGAGAGAGAGAGAGAGAGAGAGAGAGAGTCTTGTGTGTAGATTAGACAACACCTTGCACCGTTTCTGAGATAACCATGGCCTAAGGGATCCCCTGCAAGCAGGAAAAATATACAACATATTTGCAAAATTTCAACGAGGCGGGCATGTCCCATGCTCGTGATGCTATGGCTAGTTAAACAAAATTGACAGATACATGTGCTTTCTGTGCCACTACTGTGGTAGTGATGTTGGTGGTTGTTGATGACGACTGTTGACACCCTCAGGGGCGTTTTTTCTTTGACGATGGGTGGGATGTTGTACCCTTATGCGTAACTTTGGTATGGCATATTACTGTGCCATGTATGCATATGTACTCGCTGGGACCTTCCCGTGTAAGCATTGTTGTCAGAGACGCTTATAAAGGCATGGGTCTTCGACAGATCTTGATCAAAGTGCAATGGTTGTAAGTTACGATACCATCGTGACATGAAAGCTTTTGCTGTAGTCGAATGTCAAGAGGATCGATGAAATCTATGGACAATGATGTCTCCCATAGTGCCACCCGAGGATGCCCCTTTGCACGGGCAGGGGTCATCCAAGGTACCGCTTCCTTTTTGGAAAATAGGTGTTGATGTCGACAAAAAGGAAGCCTTAACCGAACCATAATGGGTTTAACATAGGCATGTTGGTGAGTGGTAGCTAGAAATGGATGATGGGGATTCAGTGGCCCGAGGTCGAAGTATATTTGAGGAGCTTGGCAGCAGTCATAGGTATTTCTGAAGGGAAAATTCCATGGAGTCGGTAGGACTTCCACGGTGGGTATGAACCGGCTATGGTTGTCGTGATGGTGTGTGCACAGGGGGTATGAAATACTTTGACCAAGGAAGATGGGGGACTACTGCCATGGGAGGAAAAATGCAATATGAGGGTGAAGAGGCGAAGGGAATTGTTTGTGATATTTGTACACTTACCAAAAGAATAAAATAATGCGGTTTGGTTTGTACAAAACACAGAGATGGGTACCCCAAAACATGAAAGAGGGTCACTCACTTGATGGTGTGAGGATGGTGTTTTGCTGGGGGTAGGGGTCCCATTGGTTCGTCTCACGTGTGGGGTTGATGAAGCGAAAGATGTCGCAGATGGGTTAATGTTGATGGAGGTATGGTGGGCCAAATGCGGTGCGTAGAGGTGCGCTTTTATTCTGCTTGTACAACCCGATCGTCCGGGAAGGGGGTTAGTTTAAAATGGTGAACTTGACATTATGCATGGTATATAAATAGGCATGAGGCGCTTCCCATACTAACAATGGTATGGCCATGGCATCACTTGTGGGGTGATGTATGGTCTACTTGAGATGACGCTCGCCATGGAGGGGAGGCTCTACTGACCATCGCGAACGTTTATCATATGCAGGGTGAGGTGATGATAAACGTGGTCAGGTATGAGGAGCCTATGGTTTATTTCTAATGGAGAAATGATGTCAGGATATGCAAAGTTTTCTAGGACTCTATTATGCTGAGGGTAGAAGGATACCTACTTCGGAAATCTCAGTGGTCAACGTTGTGAACGGTTTGCGGGTTCTTCCTGCAAAAAAAAACTACCTCAAGTGAAAGCATCTTCTTTTCATCCAATATTATTGAAAAACATGAATTTTGGAAAGGAAGATAGGAGGGTGCATACTTGCCAGCACTTGAAAAAATATTTCTTCGGAAAGTGAATGTGGGGCATCACTTTTGTTCGTCATGGTATACTGATGATGGTGCAACTTACGGTTTTCAGAATGGACCTTCTGATCTCCTGTTATGGACCTCTGAAGTTCTAGAAAAGGGCGATAAATAAGGGATTATGGCCCTAATCCTATTCATTTGTACTTGCTAATTTTTGGGAGATTAGAGGTGGTATCAGAGCCTTTCTTGCCGTTGCGGTCAGCCTGTGTACCGGGGATTAGCGATACTATGCCGAGGTAACTCTCATGACGTCCTACATTTTGATTTTTCCAATTTGGTGACGCCGGGGGTTGTACAAATTAGGTTTGTATGGCCCTAAAGGGGATTTTTACCCTAGATTGTGCAGGCGATTTAGGAAAATAGGCGCCCCCCTTGCATGTATTTCTCAGGTACAGCTGCACGAAGGCGCGCTATTCCTATTTCTTTGCGTGCAAGGGCGTGCTTGTAAATGAAATAGACGCTTTTGAAAAAACTTGGGTTTTTTCCTGTCCTTTATGATTTTTCTCCTTTGTACTGATGGGTGCCTATTAATTGGTAGGTTGGTGTGGAGAGAACAATATTGGCCTGAGATCCAGACCGCTCTGGCTGCTGATGCTGGGGTGCGTCGTCAGTTGGGCACATGGGGCCTCCTGAAATTTGCCGAAAACGAGTTCCTTCGGTCACAGGACTGTTTGTTACGTTATATCATGTTTGTCCTAAGGGGGAAAAACTTGATTATCCTTTCAGAGACGGATATTTACTTTGTGACCGGATTACTTCCTCAAGGAGAGGCGCTGAGGTATCCACTTCCTGCTGGACGAGTGAATATGGATAGGTTCTGGAGGAGGCATTGTGGTGGTGCACCTCTTACTGAGGGGTGCATCAATATTGCCTCAATGATAGATGTGGCTGAGCAGTGTGATCTGGCCATTATTGTGCGACTGGGAGGGTCATTTGCGCCTCATCGGGCATCGGGCCCCCAGATGGGGGTTTTACGCCATTTGAGGAATGGGCATTTCTTTGATTTTTCCCATTTCTGATTTGATGGTATAGTGTCGCAACTGAACAGGGTCCAGCGTGGATCCAAATCATTTGCGTACACTAGCATTTTGTGCAACATTATGTACGAGAGGGTCATGCTGCTGAGGCCCGTGGTGGTTGTGCCTATTGGGGGGCCAAGGGAGCCACACATGAGGAGGTGGGCTCCGGTGATGCCACGCGGCGGTGGTGGCGTGGTGGGTCGTTATTGGAATGACACGATAGAGGCCTGGTTCGAGGCCAATCCGCAGATTTTTTTTCCATACCTTTACGTGGGGATGGACTTTCAGGGTGATCCAGATATTGGTCTCCCTTTTGGTTATGTTTGGGGTCTCGCAGGTATGTGTTATATTTATGCATTTAGTTGAGTTTTTGTGTTCTTGAGTGTTTTTCATTGACACTGACATTCTTTTGGTTACTCGTGCAGATATTGGCGAGGTGGGATGCCAAGTGGCCCGATTAGTGGGTCATAACCCTCCACCACAACCGCCTGGTGGTCAGGGAGGTGGTGCCGTAGGTGGACCGGGCGAGGGTGTCGGTAGACCGGGCGGGGATGGTGCTAGTCCTGCTGGTGAGGGTAGCAGCACGGGTGCAACTGAGGTAGCAGCTGAGAGAGCGCATGCGGATGCGGCTGAGGTGCACATCGCAGTACTTATAGCTCAGGTAGAGGCTCTAGAGGACTTTCAGGGTCGGGTGGACCGTTTGACCCACGGGATGCCTGCTCAAGGTCTTATGGATGACTTCGAGGAGGTATGGCTAGAGACAGTGATGGCCCGTGAGAGGGACTATCGGCCTACTCTACGACAGGTAGCTATTGCAGTGGCGACAGCAGCTCCGCTGGTGGCACCAGGAGCAGTGTTGGGCGCAGGTGCTCCTCTTGAGGGGGCACTCCCCTAGAGTAGATTTGTACACAGGGAAAGTACCCATTATGAGGATGCTTCCCTTATTTTTGATGACCTCTGTGTTTTGGGCTGGCCAATGGGCCAGTGATACTATTTTTATACTCTGATACACATATTTTTGATATATATATATGAGAGATCTTTTTTGCAGCTCTACATGGTGTGGTGTCTATTTTGATTTATGCATTTTGTGTTATGATGATGGATATACATGTTATTATTTTTATGAATGGTGGTTTACTCGTGATGCATTCCAGTCTAGGATATTGTTAGCTATGTGATCAGTTGTTTCATTTTGATTCCTTGATACATGTGAGAATGTAATATAATCAAATTGTCTGCTTAATCTTCTGGCACACAAATATTTTCTAAACAGGTTTGCATCTCTGGTTTAAAATGTTTGGTTTAACTGCAAGACTACTAACTGGGAATCTAGGTAGACATGCATATGGAAGATGCCCTGGTGGAGGGCCTCGCACATAAGTCCGATAATGACGTCATATTTTTCCTGATTGTTGGTTGCTGACCCGATGCACACGTCGTTTGAACATAGAGGTGATCGATCAGGGTAGTAGATGACCCAGGTGGTTGCAACTAATTTTTGAGAACATCGCGAGGCTCCATCAGCAAATCCGAAATAAGGTTCAAGTTGGTGATCCATGGTGATATTTTGAGCATGTTTAGGTTTTTTGGGTCAAACATATTTTGGTATTGGGGTTTTTGTGTACTCTAATTCTAGGCGATAAGGGCTACAGGGGCCCTTATGGGTAGAATTTCTTGAGGTAAAGGTCGTTGACAGGGTTAGTGAGGAAGGTCCCGTCCGGTTCCGTCAAGATGTATGCCCCTTTCCCGAGGCAATTTTTGATGATATAGGGCCCTTTCCACAGGGTTTCGAACTTTCCTGGCCCTAAGGCTTCTTTTGCAACATCATGGCAAAGGACTAACTCTCCTTTATTAAATGAGCAAGGGGTGATGTGGTGGTCGAATGATGCTTTTACCCTTTTCTTATGGGCCTCATTGTGTTGCAGCGATTGTCGCTTGTTTTCGTCAACTAGATCTAGTTGTAGTAGGCGTTGTTCTAGAGGCTGGGTGTCATCAAGGAGTTCGATGGCTGTATGCAAGTTTGGGATCTCGCAGAAATCGATGCAAAGGCGTAAGGTGCCCTAGTTTTTTTGTGACAGGAATAAAGCCAAATTCCTGTGACAGGGAGGTTGTTGAAATCCTCTTTTGGGCGTGCGATGACACAAGTCGTATGTGATGAGTTGTGTCGCTGGCATGCGACGAGGGAAGGATCTCTGTAATGGAGTCCTGAGTGAGCCGATAGTTGGCCTTCCTGCTAGGATAGTCAATTCCCGGTAGATGGAAGTTGATTTTATCACAGAGATGTCTAAACGTTTGTAGCAACGGACATCCCTCTGGCACATGATTATGACTGGTGAAATGGTGCAAGGTATCACAGCGCTGACAAAGTAGATAGTGTGAGAATCTACACTACTCGATGTTCCAGATGTGGATGCTTGGAAAGGGTCTGTTACGGACCAAGTCATCTTATGTTTCCATTTTTGCGTCGTGGGTTGAAACTTGCCTCCCTTTTTGGTAGGTGCCTGACTTAATGCTGCTCTAGCTGCTCTCAGCTTGGGGAGATGCATGTACTTAAATGTATGATGAAAGTGTGAGCAAATTCGGAAGTAAGTATGTGTGATCTTCTCTTGATTAGAGAGAATATTTTGGGGGAGAGACGAGATTATGCAGAGAATATTTGCAAGAGGTTTGAGTTCTCTGCATTGGTTGATTCGGTGATTGTTTAGATCACATAGGCCGCATGTTATCCTGGGCTTGGCCTGGGGTTTACATGATTGGTGTGTGGTCTGATCTATCTTGACACACCATTGTGGTGGTGGGATTTTTGGGTCGACGATGCATCTTTTATGCCACTCTTAGAGGTCACTTTTCCTCTTTTCTATGGCATTAATCATGTTGATAGTGGGATGTAGCCATGAGACATAAGTACAATGTTGGTCATAATGATCACCCTGACATATCAGGAAAAATTTCCGTGATATGGGTCTCCCATCGTGCGTGGTCTGAGGCCAGGTGGGGTACCATCGTCGGTATGCTGCTAATTTAGGGAAGTGGACTACTATATCGTTTGTCTGCTTGCATAATGTGCATGCGGGTGGTTTTTGTGAAGTGCCTGTAGGGGTAATTATGGGTTCCCTACTAGGCCGTTCTTCGGCTGATAAGGACATGATAGACCCGCTCATCTCCTCTGCTTGGGTCATGGAGTTGCCGATGGATTCGGCATCCATATCGTCTTCTTGGGAGAGATGAACTATGGCTGAGTGGAGACTAGCAAGGGCTAGTCGGAAGCAAGGTATGTAGTGACAATCCTCCAACAAGTGATTGTCCGCACATAATGGGCATGTGAATTGTGTTGCCCGTAGTCCCACGTAGTAGACCCTTTCGATTGGATACCATTTGTGGATGAGTTCCAATGCGGCACACTCTTCAAGGTAGTGGCCCCGTTCATCACAGAGCGTGCAATGTATGATGGGCATTACTGGGGGCCACTCTATGTATCGGTGCTCTTCTTGTAAGTACAAGATGGTGCGGGGCTCCTCATTAATAGACTGGATGGAGGGATCCTCTTGATAGAATCGCTCGATCGCGTGTAAGGCGTCCCTATACCGTGGTATTTCTGGACAGTGGTGGGTATAATGCCCATAGGTGTCACAGAGGGCGCATGCATGATTGGTGCGTAGTGGTTTGCCTGTACTTTTGGTGGCGAGTTCCTTTTTATGGGAATGTTGTTTTGAGGTGCCCGCCTCGCAGCCGAGGAGTGGTTTTAATTCATCCAACTTCAGGCATATGTGAGTAGGGTGTCCTGTGACATCACATATAGCGCAGGCTAATGACTTTTGTTGCATGGTTGGGGTCACCACTTTCTTTCCTTTCTTGGCAATTTTCTTCACCGTGGCTGCTAGTTTCGCAGTGGGGATTTCCCTTGCAGGGGCAGTTTCGACTACTACTTGGGTAGGTTGGGGCTCCTCGGGATCGGGGGGCTTTAACCCAAATGCAGTAACGTTGGTAGCTGGAGTTCCTGGCAAGGGAACGAGATACCACACTGGGAATGCCAATGATATGTTGGGTAGTACCAATGTTGCCAAGACCTGCTGGGAGGTGAAGCCAGGAGGTGGGTATAGGAAAGGATTTTGGGAGGCGGCATAGACTAGGGAGGCTGCAGTAGTTGATGCCTTGGTGTCGTTATTGCTTGAGTCTATGTCCTAACTAACCTTGGTGCTTGATGTGGACATCATGCACACTGGGGCCCCCGTGGCATTGGGCGATACCTCATGGATAATAGGAGGATCTCCTAGGAATGATCCTAAGACGAATGACGGTTTGAATTGGCCAAGGCCATATTCTTGATATTGTAAAAGACCATCTGTGCCTGTGTCTACATAGGGTAGAACCATATTTGTGTTGGTCAAAGGATGCTTTTCAGTGTGCGTCAGTTGGTCTACTGTAATGATTCGATCCTCGCGGGGGAACATCATGATGCGGAAAACGGAGGATGCTATGGCAGACATCGCGTACATGTAACTCTGCCCAAGGAGTATATTGTAATCCAAGTGAGCGTCCAAGACTTCAATGTCTATGTGGACCGTTTTTACGGCTAAGCAGAATAGTACATTTTGTAAGAGACCAACAGAGTTCGAGGGCCGACCGTCGTATGCTTTGAGTGTGATGGCAGAAGGTTTGAGCTCTGGGGTTCCTAACTTCTGCCATACATTCTTTGACATGATGCATGTGGATTCACCCTCGTCAATGACACATCAATGAATAGTGATATTCTGTACTGATACTAGTATCTGGAAGGCGACCATGGAAGGAAGCCTAGGGGTGGCCTTGTCTAAATCAAAAGCCATCACGCACGTGTCGGCAGGGTCGACAGCGCCTAACGCGGAAAGAAGGGCTTTCTGTTGCTTCGGGCACGATTGCAGTACCTCCAAAGTAGACATAGCAGCAGGTGACTGGGCTAAATTGTCTACGATGTTGTAATTGTGGGCTGCTTTGGAGTAGTTACTTGCTCGCCTATTAGGCCCTTTAACCATTTTTGGCAATGGTTCCAAAGGAATCTTTGGAATGGTCAAAGGTGCAGTCGGCACGGACGTACTAGCCCCTGACATACTGGCGTTTGGTGGGGTGTCGTAGCTGCGATTCTGGGTTTGGAAAAACAGTTCTTTCCCAACCATGTAAATTTCATGGTTGTTTTTCTCGGAATAGCTGGGGTTTTTCTGCTGAGTGCTGACTGTTCCTTGATGGGGGAAGGGTTCTTGCATAACTGCAGTTGTCTGTGAAGATCCTCCTTGTCCTCGGTTACTCTGAAGCTTTTTAAGCTCAGGGAGTTCAGGACAGTGGTGAGTATAGTGCCCGTACTCACCACATATCAAACAAGAATGGTTTGTTCGTAGAGGTGGCCTTTTGACTTGATTTTGAGCATTGCTTGGTTCCTGGTTTTGGTTCCGGTTGGGGTTATCTCCAGCTTAGGGTCATGGTGGGCGTTGTTGGTTGCTTCCCCCTTATCCAGGGTTCCCTTTGAGTTTGTTTTTTACCTTTCTTTTGACCACATTAGGAGGGTAATTCTCCTGATCATACTAGTGTGGTTGATTTTGGGACGGATGCACAAATTTCACCTGCGCATTGTTTTGCATCAATGGGTTATGTGCTTAGGACTGAGCATACTGTTGTCCCATGTTTTCACCTGGCCGTTGGGGGGGAGTTCGTCAGTTTTTCTTCCTGCGTACTGGGTCCCCCCAGCTAGAGGGTAAGGTCCTCCTTGGTGATACATTGGTTCCCTATTAGTCAAATTTTGTTGCTGCATATGATGACTTTGAAATCCGGGTTGAGACATGTTCTGGGTAGACCCATGTGTGTAACCGGGATTCTAACTACTGCTGCCTAGGTACCCTTGGGTCATCAACCCAATAAGTCCGTCTGCAGAGTTTGACGCGCCTGGAAATTCTTGATAAGATTGCAGGTGCGGGGTGTTAGGCAAGATATTGCATATGTATCCTGATTGCGTATAGATCAGTTCAAGTTGTTGGGCTTTACTGATTGCATCCTCTTTGGATGTGGGGTTACGTTGTGCCACATCCTTTGAAATCTCTTCCGTCAGATTTTTCAAGAATAAATATAAAAGGACTCGGTTGTCGAGTTGTGCTTTGCATAAGCTGCAATGCCATCTCCAATCATGGAGATGTTTAGAAATGTGGGTAGAGGGGGATTGTCTGAAATGAGTCAGTAACTCCATTCCCAAATCATGGTGAATGGGTAACTAAAAGTATGTGAGGAACGCAGTAGCGAGGGCGCTAAAGGTTCTATGTGAAGTAGGGGGTTGCTCGACGTACCATTTCACGACCACTCCCATGAGAGTACGTTGAAACAACCTCAATCGAATAGTATTGTCAATGATGTTGTTCGATGAGCAGCACAGGTGAAATTTCATTATATGATTCACTGGGTCTTCCACTTGCTTGCCCTCAAACTTTGGTATGTATGAAGGTAGCTTCGTGGGCATGGAAGGCTAATTGGGGTCGTGTGTGATGGGGTCATTGGTGAGCTTGGTTAAATCCGGTAGATTTAACGCTGCTAAGAAGGGTGATTGAGAGGTTGACACCATGGCAACGTGTGAAGACACGAAGTTCTGGTTAGAACAAGGGTTAGTCTGTGACGTACCCGGTTTTGAATTTAGTTGGCTTCCCATATGGGATGCACTCTTCTGTCCCCTAGGGGATGAGGGGGGAGTGATGTGTGGTGTGGTGTTGGGAGACCGACTAGGGTTCCCAACTAAGGTTGCTCCAAGAAAGGAGGAACCAACCACTGTGGCAACATTTTGTCTTTGATGCCTAAACGGCGAAAGACCTGGAACCCCTCCTAATAATGGGGGGAGGTCCAAAAGACGCCTGGACCGACGAGGTTCCATTGGAACCGTTTGAGGGTCGTCCAGGTTAGGTTTTGGAAAAAACTTTTGAGGGGATCGAGTCTATGCTCACGACAATTTTATGGTCACATACATAAGACAAATAAAAAATGAAATGTATTTTCCTTTAACTTAATCTATGTGAGAAATCAAGCAAAAAATGGTTTTGTTTGTTTGCACGTGATATTCAAAAAATCCTAGAAGACCTAATAACGTCCTCAAACACTCAAAAGTAATTGGGCCTTGAGAGGATTTCTAGCGAGTGCTGGCACAACATCCCGAAAGAACTGGCGACGCCCCCAGTCAGCCGAAGAGAATCAACCAAGGTAAGGGCAAAGGGTCTGGCACTTTCCTGCACCGTCACCTATAGGGTAAAGGATGCCCTAGTTTTGGCCACTAAGAACCATCGTCCCACATGAGTGTTCGAGTCTTGGGCTTCTTGGTAGTCAGCTAAGAATACCGAGTATCAGCCGAGTTAGGTAGCCCCAACTGATACCGCACGCACTGCGCCTAAGCCTAACCCCCTCTGAATCGGGTCTCTGCCGCGCTCGAGTTTTATTTTCCGTGACCTAATAGGTGGATTTTAAAGATCCCTAAAAATGAAACTTCTATGTTTAAAATTTGAAGCGTGATCAAGGCGGCTTATTGGATGCCTTCCCCCTTGATCCTAATTTAATCTATAATTTCTCTTGTGGCCCCTGTGGGGAAAATTTAGTGAGTTGGTTTAAGTTATTTTTAGGTGGCTTTCTTTTCTTAGTGGGTGAATGTGTGTGAGTGTATGGTGAAAAATCTGATAATTTGAACATATGGATATCGATGATCCTTTACAAAAGTCCCCTAGTTAAACTATGTGACGTTGTTCCTTGCTCAAATAAAAAGAATTTGCGGATAATGGGCCGCTTCCAAAACCTCCTAATTATTCTATGTGAGTGACTAAAGGGAGATGGTTAATCACAAACATAGAGTGTTCATATGCTTGTCTAGGGTCACCCAATGGCGCAAAGACAACAGATATTACTTGCTCTAACTTGAGATTCAATCCTAGTACCGCAATTTCCTAAATGCAAAAATTGAAATTTAAACTAAACAATTTCTACACTAGCTTATGCATGTGTGGTCATGAGCCACTTACATGGACTAGTTAAACTAAGTGTGCGTACGAGAATTTGCAAAAAACATAAATTGTTCAGAAAGCAATTGTTAATCGGCCCCCTACTTAAACTATGTGAACACTTTTTGCAAAAAACCAACTTAAATGAAAACTAACTAAATGCCTACAAAAAGAAGCAAAAATCAGTCTTCATAAGTTGTGGGGTATCAACACAGGTGTTGCAAGATACATTAGGGGCTTCCCAACACACTTACAAGAAGAAAAAATGCATAATATAGGGAGAAAAATCTCTCTGCAACAGGTGTGCTTTCCTGTGCGCAGGTCACTCTTGAATGTGCGCCCTGCGCGTTTGTGTGTAAAAACTGTGCACAAAATTCCTACAAGTGAAAAAAATTAGGAGCTGCCTTATTCAGTCTGTCACCTCAGTGAGTCTAAGGACTGCAATATGGGTCAAAGGACTGTCAAATCCACTCTAGCATAGACTAAGGGTCTCCTGCAAAAGAAGGCACAACCACATAAACTTGAAACACGTCAGTGGAGTTGCCAATCCTATTGTGGTGGATTCGACACACGGGTGTATGAAATCGCACGAGTTTAGAGAGTGTGGTCTACCCTCTAAACTATAGGTAATAGGAAGTATCTGGGGGGAGCTCAGAAGTATAAAACTTAAATGAAGTAACACACTAAAGTATGCTTTGTTAAAAAACTAAAACTAAAACAACCAAAGAAGCTATATAAAGAGTTCCAAACAATAACAAGGTAAACAACGGCTCGATGGCCTCTTCTTATTGAATGCTTGGAATGAAAAAAAATCTTACCCACTTACCAAAGGGCACCTAGGCAGTGGCTCTAGGTCCCGATGCAAGGATGTTTATCCTTCAAGTTTTCCTTCTGACACAGTCTAACTCTCTCTCTCTACTGTAATGGACTAGGATTTTGGGTGGCCAACCATCGAGTCCTCTTCTTCAGCTCCTTGGGTCACACAAGACGCTGGTGTTGCTTGGCCTCCTTCCCTCCCTTGGTACATGATGGGTGGTGACCCAAGGGAGGGGTATGATTCCATTGTGTGCTCAAATATGCTTTTGTGTGCTCACACAATGCCTAAGGAGGTGTTGGTGATGTCCTTAGGTAGCTTTCACATAAGGAGAAACTGTCATTTGCTTGCTTGTGGTCTCGGAAAGTGACTTTTTTCCACTTCCAGGAATGCATGCTTATCGGGCTTCAGTGCACACAGAAGGCGCTCTTTTTGAAGGAAAAAGCGCGCATTCGAGCATTTATGACTAGTTCAAATTTGATTTTCTCAAAACCTTAGAGATTTTAAATACTTTTTGATTCCATAATGTATCCCTGTCCTGTAAATCCTTAGGTTCGACATTAATTAATGTCGTCTTCTGCTGCACAATTTTCCAGTGTTAACAGTTGCCCCCTAATGTGTGAGGTCTAGGAAGAACTGTATAGCCAAAATACATTATAGTTTCTTTTCTGTATCATACGTAGGGAGAGAGAGATAGAGAGAGCGAGGCTTGTGTGTAGAATAGACAACACCTTGCACCATTTCCGAGATAACCATGGCCTAAGGGACGCCCTGCAAGCAGAAAAAATATACAAAATATTTGAAAAATTTCAACGAGGCGGGCATGTCCCATGCTCGTGATGCTATGGCTAGTTAAACAAAATTGACAGATACATGTGATGTCTCTACCACTACTGTGGTAGTGATGTTGGTGGTTGTTGACGACGACTGCTAACGCCCTCAGGGGCGTTTTTTCTTTGACGATGGGTGGAATGTGGTACCCTTCTGCATAACTTTGGTATGGCATATTACTGTGTCATGTATGCATAGGTACTAGCTGGGACCTTCCCCTGTAAGCATTGTTGTAAGAGACACTTATAAAGGCACGGGTCTTCGACAGATCTTGATCAAAGTGCAATGGTTGTAAGGTGCGATACTATCGTGACATGAAAGCTTTTGCTGTAGTCGAATGTCAAGAAGATCGATTACATATATGGACAATGATGTCTCCCATAGTGCCACCCGAGGATACCCCTTTGCATGGGGAGGGGTCATCCAAGGTACCGCTTCCTTTTTGGAAAATAGGTGTTGATGTTGACAAAAAGGAAGTCTTAACCGAACCATAATGGGTTTAACATAGGCATGTTGGTGAGCAGTAGCATGAAACGGATGATGGACATTCAGTGGCCCAAGGTTGAAGTATATTTGAGAAGCTTGCCGGCAGTCATAGGTATTTCAAAAAGGAAAAGTCCCTGGAGTCGGTAGGACCTCCAGGGCAGGTATGAACCAGCTATGATTGTCATGATGGTGCGTGCACAGGGGGTATGAAATACTTCGACCAAGGGTGATGGAGGATTGCTGCCAAGGGAGGAAAATTGCAATATGAGAGCAAAGAGGCGAAGGGCATTGTTTATGATCTTTGTACACTTACCAAAAGAATAAAATAATGGGGTTTGGTTTGTACAAAACACAGAGACGGGTACCCCAAAACATGAAAGAGGGTCACTCACTTGATGGTGTGAGGATGGCGTTTTGGTGGGGGTAGGCATCCCATTGGTTGCTCTCATGTGCGGGGTTGATGAAGCGGAAGATGTTGCAAATGGGTTAATGTTGATGGAGGTATGGTGGGCCAAATGCGGTGCACGGAGGTGCGCTTTCATTCTGCTTGTACAACCCGATCGTCTGGGAAGGGGGTTAGTTTAAAATGGTGAACTTGACCTTATGCATGGTAAATGGATGGGAATGAGGTGCTTCCTGGACTAAAAATGGTATGGACATGGCGTCACTTGTGGGGTGATGTATGGTCTACTTGAGATGACGCTCGCCATGGAGGGGAGGCTCTACCGACCATCGCGGACATTTATCATATGCAGGGTGAGGTGATGATAAACATGGTCAGGTATGAGGACCCTATGGTTTATTTTTGATGGAGAAATGATGTTAGGATATGCAAAGTTTTCTATGACTCTATCATACTGAGGGTAGAATGATACCTACTCCGGAACTCTCAGTGGTCAGCGTTGTGAATGGTTTGCGGGTTCTTCCTGCAAAAAACAACTACCTCAAGTGAAAGCATCTTCTTTTCATCCAATATTATTGAAAAACATGAATTTTGGAAAGGAAGATGGGAGGGTGCATACCTGTCGGTGCTTGAAAAACATTTCTTCAGAAAGCGAATGTGGGGCATCGCTTACGTTCGTCATGGTATACCAATGATGGTGCAACTTATGGTTTGCAGAATGCACCTTCTGATCTCCTGTTATGGACCTCTGAAGTTCTGGAAAAGGGCGATAAATAAGGGATTATGGCCCTAATCCTATTCATTTGTACTTGTTGAGTTTTGGGAGATTAGAGGTGATAGCAAATCCTTTCTTGCTTCTGCGGTCAACCTGTGTACCGGGGATTAGCGATACTATGCTGAGGTAACTCTCATAACGTCCTGCATTCTGATTTTTCCAATTTGGTGACACTGGGGGTCGTACAGACATAATGGAAATAACTAACTAGTGCATTGGTAGCTTAACTCTGAGAAGTGATGTGGACGCTACAGGCCTCTGAACTGTGTTACAATGAGGCTCGAAGGCTTATTTATTGCTCAGAAACAATGGAAAACCCTAAACATCCAAAAATCTAACCCTAGGAGATGAAGCGCCAAAACTATGGGACCCATTTGGGAAAATTGGTACATCAAATTCCTAGGTACCTAACTTTGGCATATGATCTATGTTTGATACGCTTAATACCTCGTTAGAAAAATGGTCCAAAGTCCATGTTGCTCTCGGTTTTCCCAAAAAACGTCATTTAGGGCCTCAAAACGGCTCCAGAAGTTCAAGACCCGAAGAAATGCTAAAAATAGTAAGTTGTGTTGAAACTAAAAAATTGAAAGAACTGATGGTGGAGGTTCAAATGGAATAGGTGGGTGGCCACCAATATCCACCTCGATCATTAGGGCCTCAAAACAGCTCTAGAAGTTCATGACCCAAAAAATTGTTAAAAATAGTATGTTGTGCTGAAATTGAAAAACTAAAAGCACTAATGGTGCATGTCCAAATGGAATAGGTGGGTGGCCACCAATATCCACCTGGATCATTCCTCCCTCCTTAGGAAGCAATGGTCCCCATTTCATTGAGTTCCTCCATGAGATGAGGCAAATTCTCCTGAACGTGGTATTAAATTTGTCGAAGATGTCATGGACCTACTGGCGAATGTGTTGGATGCGTTCAATAAATTTGGTTGCTTTATCAGCCTCAGACAGTATATGTGTAGATTTTGTCTGTGTGGCTGCATGAGGTATGACAACATCAGGTGGTGGTGCACCTGGGGTCAGATCAATGGAGTGCTTGACCTGACAGTGTAGAGGAACCTTTGTGGGTGAGGAGAAAATTTCCTCTTATTTCTCCACGACTCTGTCCATCTGTTGTTGCAATGGAGGGAAGCTCTGCTTCTAGGTTGTGGCCACAATCTTCTTCTTTCTCTGTGGGTGAATTGTAATGCAAATAAATTTCTTGTTTTTGGAAACAATCTTACTGCGTTGTTTTGCAGTAGTCAAAGAGATGGCAGGAGGCGGTACTACCTCCGATATCTTGTAAAATTTATTTCCCAAAGTAATAATAACAACATGAGGCCTAGACTCATACACAGCATGTCACTTCCACAATTATGGTTGGCCCAATAATACATTAGACACATCAAGAGGAGAAAAATCACACAGTACCTCATCCGGGAATGGCTTGATGCTATACAGAAGGAGGCATTGTTCGCGAACGCAGAGATCTCTTCCTTTGTGAAGCCACCCAATGGTATATGGCTACGAGTGTGCTATGGTCAGTAGGCCAAGACCCTTCATGACCTTTTTTTAAATGAGGTTCTTTTGGCTTCCGCTATCGACAAGGAATTTCAGTGGAGAAACCTTCACCCACATCTGCGAATGGAAGAGGAGTGCCCCCTCCTCTGGATCCTCAGAATCCTCCCCCTGGAACTTGGTGGTGGAAACAATGGCTCTGGGATCCACATCAATAATCTGCTTCCCTTTTTCATTTCCCTTATCTGGTTTTGACTCAGGATCAGAACATGCATTTGATTTGGGTGCCTTTAGTTCGGACTCCAACGACTATTTTGCCCAACACTGGTTTGTGTTGTGAGTGGGGTTGTTATGAAATTCACACCACTTACATGTGTCCTTCTTTGGATTTGTAGTGTTGTTCTGAGTTGCCCCACTTTGTCCTTGCCCCTTGTTCTGTGGTTCGGGGGTGCCTTTCCCTAGCTTCGGATTCGCGGATCCAAACTCTCGCTTCTTCTGCTTAAATTTTTTCTTGATCTTGGTGGCATAGCGATATGCCGTGCCAAGCGAGATAATGTCGAGGAACTCCATTTCATCCTTAATGTATCTGTGAAAACAACTGTGGTACTTGAGAACTATATGTCTTTCTGAATCTTTAATACCCAACTTTGTGCACAGGGTATGGAACTGATTCGTCTGTTCGTGCACATCTTGATCTATTTATTGTCGTGGCATGGTCCATTGGATGTACTTGTCCTCATAGCTCCACACAGGGTAATATTGTTCCTTGATGCCTTATCGTAACGAATTCCAAGTGCATGCAGCCAAGAATAGAGAGGGTTCCCTCTTGTCCTTTTGCTCACAGTTGGTTTCCCACCAGTCTTTGACCTATGGGGCGTCTTTGAGGAGTGAAAAAATAATCTTTTCTCGGTCGGAGAAATCATGGACCAAGAAATACCCTTGCAGCAAATTAAACCATCTATCTACAGTGTATGGATCTATCTGGCCTTCAAATAGAGGAATGTAAATGTTTACTTGTACCTTGAAAGGAGAGGCACCTCTAGAGTGTTTTTTGGATGTAGATGTGCCATCGGTGGGCAGTCGTTGAAGGATTTGGGAAAATTATCCATCATCGCGTTCCTCTATTTCTCGAGGGCCTCCTTGAACAATATTTTGATAGGATCTCTCACTCCCTCGTCTCTCTTTTCTTCCACCATGGGAGGTCCTCAAAGTTTGCGAGGTTGATCTTGCAAGGGTTCAACCAGGTCGAGCCCTAACTCCTTATACCTTGACCTTATTTGGGACATGCAAAGAAAAACAGAGAAAGAGCAGACCTCTCTGATACCACTGATCCAGATTTATGTAGGAATGCAATAATACACAGAAATCTACATAAACACAGAGATGCAGTGGAAATAATATTTAATTTTATTAGTATCAAATAACATAAATATGCTTACAGACATGTGGTGGCTGTTAGCCACCTATAAAATTTGTTATACCAAAAGGTGGCTAATTTTTTTTTTTGGAGCCTTCAAGGAAAAAAATTTATTGCAAAAGTGTTGGCTCTTGAAGACTCTTGAAGGCCTCATGCCTCTGTCCAAAATATTCCCTACTGTGCCCATTTTATACTCTGGAATTCTGTTGATTTCATGAGGAAAAACTGCTGCAAAATCATCCATTTCCCCTGTAACTCCTGTTAGGACTCAGAAATGTCATATTTTTATCCACCTTTTCCTTCACAATTCCTTACATTGCATCATCCCATTAACCTTTCATCATATCATTTTCATAAATACATTTGGGTTTCACCTTCTTATTTTCCATTTTATTCATTTTTGTATTATATGTGAATTTATGATTAATATTAGAAAATATACATATTTATATATATATATATACATATATCTCAAGAATATGTGAGCTTTGTAATGTGTAGGAAATATGTGAAGGATTAATTCCAAGATACGTCTCAAATATCTCCTCCACCATATTAATGAGATAATTATTCAAGCCTATTCCTAAGGAGAAGATCATGGAGGATTTGGTTGGCATATCTTATCCAAGATATGTGAGAGATGTGTGGAGGATTCAAAGGGATAATATTTTGTAATAATGGGAGGTAGTTGAGAATACTTGAGAGAATATTGGATGTGTGCATTCATGAATTGGTTATATCACATATACTGAAGACACTCTCTTTAGCTGTATATAGAAAAGGGGGAGAATAGAGAGATAGAGTTTTTTTAGTTTTTGAGTTCATGATTTGTAATTTGATTCTTGTAATATAATTTGAGATAGCTTTATTGTTTTGAGCTCACATATGTTGTTTGTCATTCAATTCTTCACATGTTGTATTGCTTTTCCTTTATGCAATTTCCTGCTTTCCTAGTTAGTGTTTCAATGCCTTCCTAGATTAATTTGATTTCAGTAATTTAGATTAAATTAGTTCCACTTCGGTCCTGCATATATAGTGCATGTGTCTTGTAAGTCTACGAACCTCGGATTGACAAATTAAATAGTTGGGCAAGTACTACAACATAATTAAAAGAACATATTTTCACCCAACATTTTGGCGCCGTTGTCGGGGAGGCACATTGGATTGAAGTTTAGTTTGATTTTTCATGCAAGTGTGTTTAGACATGTTCCTAACTCCGAGGTGTTAAGGCGGTAAGACGTGGGGAACAGCCTACGCATCGCATTCGAGATACCGTAACGGGCTCGACCTCTTATGGATCAGGGCATGTAGGGTGTGTTTACATTTATGCAAGTGTGAATTTCAATTTCTGCAAGTGTGTTTGATTTTCGCAACTGTGAAGAGTGTTTGATGAATTCATGGTTCAGGGTTGTAATTGAAGAATTCAATTACTAAATTAATGAGCAGTCCTTGTAAGAGGGTTTAATTGAGTATTGAATTCAAGATTATCTCTGTGGTCTTTGTTTTTTTTTCAATTTTTAGTGTGCTGATTTGGAAGAGTTTTTGTGAACTAAAACCTTGTAAAAGGATTAAAAGCTCAGACAATTATTAGCACTCTGTTTTTAGTATGTAAGAATTCCTTTTTCAACATGGTTTAACAATGAGTTTCAGCTTGGAACTACTCACTCAGATCCTAGCAGAAGTCGGGATCTCTTCTTCCTTGGAAGAGGAGATCTTGACAAGACTTAAAGGTTCAACTACTCCCCAAGAAACAAATGAAGATTCAACATCTGAAGAATCCTGCATATCTGATGGCGAACAATCATTCGAACAGGAGATCGAGGAAGAAGAACAGCAGATCGGGGAAGAAGAACAGGAGTTACAACATGATCTAAGTGAGAGAAACTGTGCCTATCAAAGCTTTATCGAACAATGGTTCCAGGTAAGTACTAGATTAGATTCATCTTTTTATTTTTTAGTTGATTTGCAGTTACAACAACTAGACTCATTCACTCTCGAATATTTTCATCCATCATTTAAAAAATTGCTACTGGATATATTGTTGTTACTGCTACGTGAATGGCTTCATTGGAAGTTTAATTACACGTAACTAATTTTTTTCTAATTAGTATAGAGTAGGTAGGCTTTCATTTTTAGTTTTTGCTTTCATTTTCAGTTTTGATTTTACCTAGAATAAGTATGCTCTCCTCCGCGCTTAGTGTGATCGCGAGGATCAGAAAATAGGAATGATTTAGACTAATTTCAGGAAGAAATAAATGTTTTGCAATATGCTTGATCAAAAACATCTTTCAATATGCAAATCATTGTGTCCATTTGTTAAAAAATTAAGTCTAGAGAAAGTTTAGTTTCTTTCTAAATTTTAGTTTTTTTTAATTGATTAAAAATAAAAAATAAAAAAAATCAAACATTCAACAACGCAAGTGCATTAAACAGCGAACCCTATCTTAAAAAAAAAAAAAAAGCATTCATGAAAACAATGCAAAACAATTTAATTAAAACAATAAAAACAAAACATAAAAATTTAAAAAAAAAATTATTAAAAAAAAAAATAAAAAAAATAAAAAATAAAACAATCAACCAACGCACTAATAATAAAAAATTCAACCAACCAATGCATACGAAGCTGAGAATAGAGGAAAAAGGTCATCGCTGGAGTTTGGCATCAGTAAACTGAACGCAGAAGATCCCTGAGGCGTTGAATCCGGCAAAATTATCATTGTATCTCTTTAGGGCCACTTGAAGCCGTCGGACGCTCAGTCTCTGTAATATTCCGTCAATTGTGTGGGTCGGAGAGGTTCATTAGTCGAAATGGGAGAACATCCAGAGGAGGCAGCATCTTTTCTGGACAATGCGTCGGAGAAGGTCACCGATAAACTTCCCGGGCATGACACCTCTTATTTTGTTTGTCTGGTCCAACGCATCAGCCTTTATTAACAAACAACCTGTCTCTAGCAATTAAAGTAGCGTTACAAGGCCCTCCGCTATCGCAAATCCCTCAAAAACGCCCACAAAATCCTCCAAAACGTAAATTAAAATCCGGCTCTTTGTCCAGAAAATCAGGAAACGATAATACAAATTTCAATTTTGCAGGAACAAATCACTGCACGATAAGTCAAATCGGATTTTTCTATTACTAAATATCAAGGAGGTAGTTTTAATCAAGCGTTGAACCAATTAGCACCGCATGGGTGGTTTCCAGGATCTTATTCACCGGCTTAAGCTCTCTGTCAAGCTGGGAAAGAGCAAACCAGTGTTCATTGAAAGTTCGAAATCCATGAGTTCTTTGAAAAATCAACGACATGACCAAGTGCGGCACCATGGCAGCCATTAATTACATGACCTGTGCAGTATTACATGACCAGTATTGTTGTCAAAGAAAGAAACGTGAACTAATTTGTCAATGTGATCCATTATGGAGTAAATACCGTGTGCTACGACTAGCAATATAGTTGCAGAGATGACGAAGCATGTGAGCAAGCAGGTTTTGGTCTCGATTCTATGGATCGCCTTGGTTCTCTTGTTTATCGGGAAATCAGAGTATTGTTCAATCGAAGGAGAGGGTGCATCTTGTTACTAAGTGCCCAGTTGCCATAAATGCCCAAATTATCAAGGTTATGATTGCAGTGGTGGATATTGCTGCTACACTTGCCCACACTGCAAGTGCGCCTCCATCTCAGCTAAAGTTCCGTGACATTTAATGGATTTACATATGCTTGGACGTCCTTAAATAAACATTTTCTGTTATATTGAAACATTTTCTGTCATAGTATTTGTAAATTATTTTGCTTCCTCGTTCGCGGTTGTTCCATGCAATGACAGTTGTGTGTGTGGAGTGTTTCAACATCACAGGCAGTTGTGTGTGGGGAATGTTTCAATAAATATTTGTCGTAGACTCGTAGGTCTCTGTCCTTGTTGTCAGGGTTTAGAAATACTATGTTGCTTCATTCAATAATGGAACGGTAAAACCTTACGCAGTTTTCGGCATGAGCTAAAAAAATAATTAAAAAAAATAAAAAATATATATAAAAAACCTTCATAAATTTGTTGTTGAGTTGTAGTTTGTTTTATTATTTTCAGTTTTGTTTAAAAAAAAAAAAAAATCAACATAAATAATAAATTAAAAACTATTGTTTTTTTTTAATTTGTTATTTAAAAAAAAATATAAAAAAATAAAAAAATAAAAAAATAAAATTGCCCACATTCATTCATAAACTAACTACTTGTTCCCTAACAAATGCAAAAGCCTTTTCAATTGTTTTAAATCAATTTTACTGCAAACCAATAAAAACATTTTGAAAAAGTACATTGCATGGGGACATGCAATATTTCTAGTTGGGGGGAAATAAAAGTATGGGATTTTATCATTTATTTTAAAGTGAATTTGCACGTAAAAGTTAGGATGCATATACTAACAAGTGAAATGAGATTGGTGTTATGTGTAGGTCAACAAGAAGCTTACACAGAAAGCTCAACATTACGATGTGACACCCTTTTCATCCACAATTAGTATAACTCCGAAAAATAATTAAAAAAAATGGACATTTCATAAATTCTTGAAAATGAGCTAATTTGTTTTTGAGTCACTTCATGCAGGAATGATCGATGGGGATGGCACACAAAGGCGGAAATTTTTATGCAGGAATTGAAGACAATCATGAAGGTGAGATCTCTAGAGATCACATGCATCATGTCGTGACATTTACCATTACACAAAAAACCCTTTTGCATCATGACATGATTACTCAAATTTTTCCTTCCAAGCGCCTAAATCATTCCTATGTTGCAGCCCATCTTCCATTTCCTTATCTTTCACAACTTCATGCACGCCTATTTTTCTGAATCGCATACATTCCGTTATCCTTTTCAGTTTATTTTTGCCTTCTAGTTTTCCTTCTGAATAGAACTCATTCCCTTTCCATGATTACATTGCCTTGTTTTCCTAGCCATGCTGATCCACACTGCTTGTCTGTGAGTTCTTTCCATTTATATTCCTACCAAATCTTTTTGTACAAACTCGCGTTGACTGATGTGGGATTCCTTAAGGCCCACCTTTCAACAAGTCTTGCCCCATCGACATCAGCACCTTATCTGGGAAATAGACTAGAGTTCCTTTTGGGTACCTTGAGACTTGCATGCCTTAATGGCAAGTTCTCTCGCTGACAATCATGGGAATACATCAATGTCCCTTGATCGTCAGATCTTGCAAATGGCTCGACGTCAACCCCTTTATTCACATTTCGCAAGATGTACTCGGGTACCTTGGCACTCATTGACATCAATGGTGAGTTTGCCTCGCATTGGTTAACGGCATGCATCAATGGCCGGTAATCCAATGATCTCTTTTCATGCTCGACATCAACACATTCTTTCGCATGATTAGATTTGTACCATCAGTTTTGTAGCAGACGAAGATTATACATCTTTTTCATGACTCCCTCAGCAGTTACCGCAGCATGAATACTGATCGACGAGAGTACCACAGTTCCACTTTCAGCCTTTATCTTTTCCATGATTCAACATCAGCAGTTCAGATTCCTTCATTTCCCAGGATCCAGTTACAACAACATCAGTCACATTTTACTGATCCAGCAGCAGCAGCAGCAGCTACATTCCTATTGCATAGTTCATTATTCTTGGGTAAGTAGAGGTATGTTGTTTTCTAATCTTTAATCATGCAATTCCTTATATGCTGATTTGAATATTTTGGAAAATTCCCTCACCATGCTACATTTCCTTTCATGAGCCATGTCAAGTTGCATGAGCACATGCAACTAATTCAGTTGGGGGGGGGAACTATATTCACTACATATTCACTACCATGATTCCATTTCTTCACCACTATCACTCCATTTTTTCCTCATTTACCATTCACCAACATTTATTTTCCAACGATACTTTGCTACACTTTGCTTCATACGCATTAAAATACATATTGGCATGCTTCATTAATATTACAAAAGGGCTTTCTTGTGCACAATATGATTTCTAGTGAATGTTTACATTATTATTGCAGCAAGAGAAAAAAAAAAAACGAAATGAATGTTGTTAACACAAGAACCAACATTCTTTGTATTCATGAGAACCAACCAAAAGAAAAGAGAACAGAAAACGAAATGAATAACCAACATTCTTTGTATTCATGGTTGTCACACAAGAACCAACCATAATAAAATGTAAGTTGTTACTCATGTCTTTCACATATCCTGGAAACATTCATTATTAAAAGACATCATCATGTAAAGCCAAAGTTCAAGATGCCAAATGACCTTAAAGAGACCCATGCATGGTTGCATGAGGACATGCAACAAGTTGAGTTGGGGAGGATGTTGGGACTCAAAAATGTCATATTTTTATCCACCTTTTCCTTCACACTTCCTTACATTTCATCATCCCATTAACCTTTCATCATATCATTTTCATAAATACATTTGGGTTTCACCTTCTTATTTTCCATTTTATTCATTTTTGTATTATAAGTGAATTTATGATTAAATATTAGAAAATATACATGTTTTTATATATATATCTCAAGAATATGTGAGCTTTGTAATGTGTAGGAAATATGTGAAGGATTAATTCCAAGATACGTCTCAAATATCTCCTCCACCATATTAAGGAGATAATTATTCAAGCCTATTCCTAAGGAGAAGATCATGGAGGATTTGATTGGCATATCTTATCCAAGATATGTGAGAGATGTGTGGAGGATTCAAAGGGATAATATTTTGTAATAATGGGAAATTAGTTGAGAGTACTTGAGAGAATATTGGATATGTAATTATGAGATGGTCATCTTCCTCATGTATATAAGGGAGTGCTCTCTCTTCATTTTGATAATAATGGAGAGATAGAGTTTTGAGTTTGGAGAGATAGTCGTATAATTAGATAGAAAGGGGAAGAATAGAGAGATAGAGTTTTTGAGTTTTTGAGTTCATGAATTGTAATTTGATTCTTGTAATATAATTTGAGATAGCTTTATTGTTGTGAGCTCACATATGTTGTTTGTCATTCAATTCTTCACATGTTGTATTTCTTTTCCTTTATGAAATTTCCTGCTTTCATAGTTAGTGTTTCAATGCCTTCCTAGATTAATTTGATTTCAGTAATTTAGATTAAATTAGTTCCACTTCGGTCTTGCATATATAGTGCATGTGTCTCGTAAGTCTACGAACCTCGGATTGACAAATTAAATAGTTGGGCAAGTACTACAACAGAATTAAACGAACATATTTTCACCCAACAAATCCTCTATTGAAAAACTAACCTTCATTTCTGCTCCCCCTTTTCCTCCATAAAACTCCTCTATTTTCACGATTCCCTTTCTCCCATTCATAAAAATAATTTTACATAGTTTAAAACTCATTTTTTAAATTGTACCGAAACCCCCAAAACCCTTGTAAAACCAGAAGAAAATCAATAAAAGTACATATTTTGTATGATAAGGGTTTAAGCCCCCTTGGGCCAAAATCATAAAACACTTCCCCCACATGCCCGCGCCCTACAAACCAGGTGCTAACCCCTCACAACGCTAATCACATCGCAAACTTTGAAAATGGTTAGATCAAAATGACCGAAGTCCTGATTGCGATTAGCCCCCTTTTTGTATACGCCCTGGGCATGTTATATTACATAGAGAGCACGGGCCCCACAGATGGGCGCCAAGCCATATTATAAATAAAACCATCCCAACACATGAAACCTTTGTTTGTATTAA